>CM073732.1:68111084-68587756 GCA_037113605.1 Calophaca sinica
TGTGAAGATTAATCTCTCTATGCAATTTGAGCTTGAGTGGTTTGAAGTTTTGAGAGTTAGGGTTTGTTAAGAAATGATTTTTGAGTGAGTGAAATGAGGGAGCTGCGCGAACACCTCCCTTTAGTAAGCCAGGTTACGTGTCGCGCGCAACAATTCATGTGTATTTGCGCGTCATGCGCACGGGTCACAGAGGCAAAATTAAAAAATGCGCGTCATGCGTTTTTGTTGCGCGTCGCGCGCATCAGCTGCCCTGTTCCAAATTCACTCATCAGGTGCTATGCGCGTCGTGCGCAGATTACGCAGTGTAAATGCGCATCGCGCGCATTAAAGACAGAAGCATAAATTGCTAAATGCGCGTCATGCGCACTATTTGCGCATCACGCGCATGACCTGCAGCAGTAATTTTTTTTTTTTTAGGGCAAACTTGTTGCCATGGGTGCTTCTTTAACGTCACTAGCTTGACGCTTGGTCATTTCATGGATCCTGCAAAATGAGGGCTACTCTTTCCCTGGAGACTTCTCCTCCAAAGAATGGCTTCAATCTTTGCCCATTAACTTTGAAAGTTCTTGTGGAGCCGGGATCTTCTAATTCCACTGCTCCGTGTGGAAAAACTTCTCTGATTATAAATGGTCCCGACCACTTGGACTTCAACTTGCCTGGGAAAAGTTTCAGTCTTGAATTGAAGAGTAGAACCTGTTGACCTGGCTGGAAGTCTCTTCTCACCAGTTGCTTGTCATGATAAGCCTTGGTTCCTTGTTTGTAAATGGTTGCATTCTCATAAGCCATCAACCTCATTTCCTCCAGCTCATTCAATTTCAGCAAACGCTTTTGTCCAGCCAAATTAGAATCAAAATTCAGAAATTTTATGGCCCAAAATGCCTTGTGTTCCAACTCCAATGGTAAGTGGCATGACTTCCCATAAACCAGCTGATAAGGAGAGAACCCTAATGGCGTTTTGAATGCTGTCCGGTAGGCCCACAAAGCATCGTCAAGCTTCTTTGACCAATCCTTCCTTGAAGCACCAACTGTTTTCTCCAAAATCTTCTTTATCTCCCTATTGGAAACTTCAGCTTGCCCACTAGTTTGTGGGTGATAGGGAGTGGCAACCTTATGCTTTACATCATACTTGTTCAAAGAATGTCTCCAAGTACTTGTTGCAAAAATGCGTGCCCCATCACTTATGAGCACTCTAGGCACTCCAAATCTGGAAAATATGTTTTTCTTCAAAAATTGACCACTTGTTTGGGAATCATTGGCTACAATACATGCCTCAACCCATTTGGTGACATAGTCAACACACACCAAAATGTATAAATTGGAATAAGATGATGGGAAAGGCCCCATGAAATCAATACCCCAACAATCAAATGGTTCAATTTCCAAAATGCTATTGAGGGGCATCTCATTTTTCCTGGAAATGCTTCTGTCTTGGCACTTATCACATCGCTTGACATATTCATGACAATCTTTGAAAAGCGTTGGCCAAAAGAACCCACTTTGTAGCACCTTGGCTGCAGTTCTTTCTCCACCATAATGACCTCCATATGGTGAATCATGACAATGTTTCATGATACTTTGTGCCCTCGGATGTGACACACCTTCTCAATAACCCATCAGGCCCGGTTTAAACAAAAATGGATCATCCCAATTGTAGAAATTTGCATCTTTAAAGAGTTTCTTCTTCTCACGCCAAGTATAATCCTCTGGTATCACACTTGTTGCCTTAAAGTTAGCCATATCAAGAAACCATGGCCTCTCGTGATACCATCAACAAGTGCTCATCAGAAATTCTTCGTTAATCTCTTTCTCCTTGATCACTTGCCAATTTTCCAGCCTTGATAAGTGGTCACTACCACATTCTCACTTCCTTTCTTGTCTTTTATTTCCAAATCAAACTCCTGCAGCAACAATATCCATCTAAGCAGACGAGGCTTAGAATCAACTTTAGTGAGCAGGTATTTGATGGCAGAATGATCAGTATAGACAATGACTTTCGATCCAATCAAGTAAGATCGAATTTCTCCAAAGCAAATACTATAGCTAGCAATTCTTTTTCAGTGGTGGCATAATTCACCTGATTCTCATTCAAGACCTTGCTAGCATAATAAATAGCATGAAAGAATTTTTCTGTTCTTTGTCCCAAAACAGCCGATCGCATAATCACTTGCATCGCACATGAGTTCAAATGGTAAACTCCAGTCGGGAGCCACTATAATAGGAGAGGAAACCAGCTTTTCTTTCAACACATTAAAAGCATTCAAACAGTCTTGATCAAACTTGAAATCAGAATCTTTAACAAGGAGATTGCACATTGGCTTTGCAATCTTTGAGAAGTCCTTAATAAATCTTCTATAAAAGCCCGCATGACCTAAGAAACTCCTCACTCCTTTGACATTCACAGGAGGTGGTAACTTCTCGATTACCTCAATCTTTGCTTGGTCCACTTCAATTCCCTTTGCTGAAACTTTATGTCCCAAAACAATCCCTTCTTTAACCATAAAGTGGCATTTCTCCCAATTTAACACTAAATTGGTGTTCACGCACCTCTTAAGAACAGAAGCTAGATTGGATAGACACAGATCATAACATGAGCCAAAAGCGGAGAAATCATCCATGAACACTTCAATTGAGCTTTCAATCATGTCAGAGAATATGGAGAGCATGCACCTCTGAAAAGTTGCAGGAGCATTGCATAATCCAAATGGCATCCGTCGGTACGCAAACACACCAAAAGGACAAGTAAAAGCTGTCTTTTCTTGGTCCTCCGGATTAACTGTAATTTGGTTATACCTGCATAGCCATCAAGAAAACAATAAAAGCTTGGCCTCGCTAACCTTTCTAACATTTGATCCATGAAAGGCAATGGAAAATGGTCTTTCCTTGTGGTATTATTGAGCTTGCGGTAGTCTATGCACATTCTCCATCCGGTTACTGTTCTTGTAGGGATGAGCTCATTCTTTTCATTTTTGACCACCGTCATCCCTCCTTTCTTCGGAACAACTTGCAGACCGACTCACCCATGCACTATCCGAAATGGGATAAATCATACCCGCTTCAAGAAGCTTCAAGACTTCTTTTCGACCACATCCTTCATTGTTGGATTTAATCTCCGCTGAGGTTGCACCACCGTTTATATTCTTTCTCCAATGTAATTTTATGCATGCACGAATCGGCTTATACCTTTTAAGTCGGAAATAGACCAACCTATTGCTGTCTTGTACTCCCTCAATACTCTCATCAATTTTTCTTCCTCCAAGTTTGACAATGAATTGCTCACAATAACTGGACTTTCCTCATCATCATCAAGGAATCTGTACTTCAAGTGGGAGGGAAGTGGTTTCAACTCAATTTTCTGTTTTTCTGGCTGACCCTCTTCTTTTTTCAATTCTTCTCTTTTCAAATTCGCAGCTTGTTCTGTACTTAGTGCTGCCAACTGTCTCACACATTCTACTATTTCCTCTTCATCCTCCTCACAAATATTTTCAACAAATTTGTACTAGTACTTTCTCAAGAGGAGTTGAAGGATAATCTTTGAGAGAAATTTTCCTCCACCAAGTAATTGACAGTGTCTACTCGGCTACAGGTATCTCTATCAGTTGGATGTTGCATTGCCTCAAACAAATTGAAGGTCACCTTCTCATCATGAACTCTGAGCATTAGTTGGCCTTGTTGCACATCCACCAGAGCTCTACCTGTTGCAAGAAAGGGTCTTCCCAAGAGAAGAGGAACTTCTGCATCTTCCTCCATGTCCAGAATAACAAAATCAGCTGGAAAAATGAACTTATCCACCTTCACCAAGACATCCTCCATAATACCGTAAGGATATTTAATTGATCGGTCTGCTAATTGAAGCGACATCCTGGTAGGTTTCACATCATCTGTCCCCAACTTCTTCAACATAGAAAGTGGCATGAGGTTGATACTTGCTCCTAAGTCACATAATGCCTTCCCAATAGTTATATTCCCTATAGTGCAGGGAATTGTGAAACTACCGGGATCTTTGAGCTTTGGAGGAAGTTTCCGTTGAATTATTGCACTGCATTCCTCAGTCAAGGTGATTGTTTCATCTCTCAATTTTTTCTTCTTTGTGAGAATTTCCTTCATAAACTTGGCATATGTAGGCATTTGCTCAAGAGCCTCAGCAAAAAATCTTGAATATTGCTCCTCCTTTTCTTTTTTCTTGTTCTCCCTTTGAGGATAAGGAAGTCTCACATATGGAGGAAGAATTTGAGGCTTGTTCCCATCCTTCAAAATTTCAGCTTTTGTTCTTCTGAGGATAGAACCTTCATCCACCAATCTTGAACTCTTTTTATCATCATTTTTCTTTTTCTCACTCTTCTTTTCAACTTCTTCAACATCAATCACCTCATTTTTTCTCTTCAACTCCTCATCCAACATCACCTTGTCATTTGCATCATCACATTCAGGGATTAATGGTTCCACCATAGATGGTGTTACCACCTTTCCACTTCTCGAATAGTAACATTACAAGACTCATTTTTGGATTGTCTACGGTGTTTCGAGAAAACTTACCCTTGGATTGCTCATGAGTTGCTTGGAAAGTTGTCCAATCTGATTTTCAAGGTTTTTGATGGATGCATCTTGATTCTTGAAATGAGCTTCATGACTTTGGAGGTTTGTTTGAGTCATCTTCATAAACTGAGTGAGAGCATTCTCTAAGTCAGATTGCTTATCTTTTGATTCTGCTGGTTGCAGAGGCTTGCTTGATTGAGGGGCATCATTTTGCTTCCAAGAAAAGTTGGGATGATTCTTCCACCCTGGATTATAGGTGTTGGAATATGGATTCCTCCTTGCCTTTGGAAATTTGCCATGTATTTGGCTTCCTCACTAAGCTCACCTTGGGCTTCACATTGCCCATTTTCATGCCCTCCACCACGTAAATCACACCTTTTAGCATCGATTACGCTTTAGCTTTAGCTTGTGCGGTTGAAGAAGATCCTGCTCTTAAATCTTTAAGTTCTTTGGTAAGGGCTTCAAGTTGTTGTGATACTAATTTGTTTTGAGCCAAAATAGCATCACTTGTCTCTAGCGCAAACATACCCTTTTTGCTTTGTGCTCCTCTATCATGGTGAACAAGATAATCATTTGAGACCATTGCCTCCACTAGTTCTCTTGCTTCTTGGTAGTCTTTGAATTCATTGAGCCTCCCGCAGAAGCATCAAGCATCATTCTTGTGTTAGGCCTCAACCCATGACAAAACATTTGCATTTGGCACAAGTCATCATAACCATGACCAGGACATCTCTTCAACAACACCTTGAATCTTTCCCAAGCATCATAGGGTTTCACCATCTTTTTGTTCAAAGCTACTCACTTCAGCTCTCCTCTTGACAAACTTGGCGTTGGGAAAACCGATCCATGAATTTATCTTCTAAGTCATTCCGTAGTAATACTTCCCTGGGTAATAAACTTAGCCAGTCCTTTGCCCTATCCCTCAAAGTAAAAGGGAATAATCTCGGTTTCTTTGCTTCCTCTCAGAATAATCGTCACCTTCAACGTTCAACATATCTCAAAGAAATTCACCAAGTGCTGGTTGGGGTCTTCATTTTCAGCTCCAGAAAACTGATTTTCCTTGAGTGCACTCAGGAGAGAAGCCTGGATCTCGAATGCATTGGCCTCCACTGGTTGGTATCCAATAGCCATTCTCTCCCTGTTGTTTCTGTGCCCAAAATCACCAAGAGTACGCCTAGGTGGCGGTTCTGCCATTTCTTCCTCTACCCGAGTATGAGTAGAAGCAGAAGCTTGAGATTGTTGCTGTTTTTTCTGCTGCCTTGCCAACTTAGCCTTCTTCCTATTTGCTTTTGCTGTCTTTTCTATCTCCGGATCAAACACTAATTCAGATGTCTGTTTCCCTCCATACATAACAACTAGAAAGATGATTAAGCACACAACAGCTGTATTTTTAAACAAGATAAAGTGTATCCACAAAAACTAACTAACTAGAAATAAAACTGTAAAATTGTTCAAAGTAGTAACTCCTTTGCCTTGTTGACAATCAAATCAACAATCCCCGGCAACGGCGCCAAAAACTTGTTAGCGTATTTCATACACTACTTTTTAAGGCAAGTGCACCAATCGCAACCAGTAATATAGTAATGAATAGAGTATCGTCTCCACAGGGATTATGATGGTTATCAATAAGAATAAGTGTGTAATTACTTTAAACGAAAATGATTTGGATATTTTGACTTGGTTGGTTGAAAACGACTAGGATTTGAATCCTCTTGTACTTGCTCTTATGTAGCTAGTTCATCATTAACTTAAGTAATTTCATATAAATTGAAGTTCGAATCAACTGAATTAGCTTAAGGACAATCCCTTGCCTCATAAACCCTTTATTCTAGCCACAATCCCTAATCCCTTAGGTGATTAATGATTAGACTAAGCAATAAGATCCATGATTCATTAGAACACATAACCACAAGTTATATTCCTATAATCATCATGATTATGATTACTAATCTCAGTTCAAGTTCATTCATCCTATTTTCCAATAAAGATGAAAAACCCAAAATCAATGCAATAGTGATCAAGTATTGAAAAGCATGAAGTATAGAGATTAGAAACTCAATTTACATAACATAAACTTGTATTAATATAAGAGAACTAACTACATAAGAGTTTGTACATGATTCATCTCATCCTAATCTAAGGTATTTAGCTACTCATGGTAGTAAAAGAAGAAAACAAACATATGGAAGAAAACAACTCCATTGATGATCCAAACCTTGTTCCCAAGAATGAATCCTCCTTGAAGATGAAGAACAATGGAACCCTAGCACTCCTAATCTTTCTCCTCAGTGTTTTAGATGTTAGAAAAGGTCCAAAATGATCAAAAGTGAACAAATATCTAATTATATGGATTCGCAAAGACAAAGGCGCTGCCGTCGTGCGCATCACAATTGCAGGCGTCACGCGCGACCGAGGCGCCATAGTTGCACCGAGCGCGCATCGCGCGCATATACTTCATGAAAAGTGCGCGTCACGCGCATGAGAGACAGAACCACAAATCCATAAATGCGCGTCACGCGCAAGTACTTGATGATCCGTGCGCGTCGCGCGCAAGAGAAGACAGAGCCAGAAATCCATAAATGCGCGTCACGCGCATTCCTTTACTTGTAAATGCGCGTCACGCGCATACTCAATAACTTGGCTTTTTTTTCGCATTTTTGGCTGCCTTCGAATCTTATGCTCTCACGAATCATCTTCTTTGCCTTTAATTGAATTCTTGAGAGTGTCTTCTTTTGGTTTAGTTTCCATTGCTAATAATTCAAGTGCAATATACATGAGAATAATGTAATAGTTAAAATATGCAATCAATCAACCAAGTGTAAAGAATTTCAAAGTTTAAGCTCAATATATATTCAACTCTCTCAATTCCTCATGTATTTAATTCAATTAATCACTCTAAATTCGCATAAGATGAAAACTTATCAGAAACCTATTCTTGAAATGTTGTAGAGTATTCTTATACTTGATGATGATTTGTTTTGGGTAATAAATGGTTGTGATGGAGGAAAGACATTGATTAAAATGGTGTTGTTGATTTTGGGTGAAGTTTGCATTTTTTGTTGAAAAATGGTGATGGGGCCGTGAGCCCTAGGGTGGAAAAAAAAGGAGATGAAAAATTGTTTTGCATACTTCTTTTAGTTGGTGTTAGTATATTGATCTTGCTTTGCAATTGGTTTGGTGAAAAGATTTGGATCAAGGAGTTAGTAAAGAAGTTATTGAAAAACCCTTATTTATAGAAATTGTGAAAATGGTTTTGACAGTTGATTTAAGTTCCCTTATGTGGGCTAGTTGCTATATGATGTTGTTTGAGTTTTAGGAATAAGTATAGAAGTGGTTTACCTATTTAAAAGAAAGTTTTGCAATTCTGTTTTTAGAAAAAAAGGGTGGTGGCCGAGAGGCCATAGGAGAGGATGGAAGGAAAACTTTTTTTTTCCAAGTTTGGATATAATGCTTGAATGAGTGTCTTCTAGGCACTAGAAATTTATGAAAAGTGGCTAATTGAAGTTGTTTTCACTTTAAGACTTCCAAGAAAATTGATATGTATTACGTATAGTTTTTTTTCCAAGAAATGATTTTAGTTTTAAAACCTTATTTTTCAAGTAGTTAGTAGTTAAATGTTTAAGTGGAAATGCTTTGGTTAGAAGAGGGTTAAGTTTTGAGAGCCTAAGGTTTTTAAGTGTAGTTTATAGAATTGTGCTAAGCTTACCGTATGGTGATAGGATTTACGAATTCCGAGGTCGCGCGACATGGACTCGAGACGTGCGGTACCACGCTAGCGGACGACTGTGGTATGGGTAACTTGTAGATATGGATAGATTTTAAATTTCTGTTATAAAGCAAAGAAGTCTAAGAACCTCAGGGTTCGAAGTGAGGGTCTCGTACCCCTTCGATTTTTAGTTCTTAAACCTTTAATTATGATTATTTAGTGGGCTTGTCTGCAATTGGTTGGCAGCTGTCCCCAACCCCCCAAACTTGTTTGATTTCCTCTCTGTCAACTCCATTGAGCTGTAGAGGGATGAATTGTATTCTGACTGTTGTGATATGACTTGATTGCTTGATACTATTGAATTGGGTTGTCTTGTATTGAGCTTTGTGTGAATATTTATTTAATATGCAATTGAATAATTATTCGAGTTGCTTTCTTGAATTATCATATGAGTTAATTTATTCATCATGCTTCTTTAAATTATCGTATGCATCGATTTATTCACTGGGATGGTGAAAGTGTCGTCGTGACGTTTTTGAGCTTCGACCTGTATAACCTAGGGTGATAAGTTCCCCTAAAGGCTTCGGCTGGTAATTCGGCTGCTTAGCTAGACGTCGGGTGGTGAAAGTGTCGTCGTGGCATTTTTGAACTATATCACGAATAAACTTAGGGTGCTAGGACCCCTTGTTTTTTGGCAGCTTAGTTAGACGTCTTAACATCAAGGAACTCGTCCTGAATATTCTAGGGTGGTCGTGGAGCCCAAAGCCTATGGCTGGATTTCAGCATCTTGTTCGGCGTTACTTCCGAAAATTGTTGAAAGTGTCTTGAGAGAGTGTGTCGATAGTTGCATTATGGGCATTTGTGCATCTTGTTGTCTCGTGATTTATGTTTGTTGTTTCTATGTTTATTCGAGAAGTTGACCATTTCCCGTGGTTCCTTCAACCAATGATGGTAACCCAGGCGATGACGAAGACCCTGGTGATACCGGCGATGACCACATCACCGGAGATCGTGTTTGATTTTCCAGATGTCGAGATGCCCGCGACGATGGAGTTCGACCCTATCTCCCGTCGTGTTGTATATATCGGGGACATTGTACAGACTTTCCGAATTGATGGACTAGTGATGAGACAGGAGACATCTCGGCGTACAGTTAGCTTTCCAATGAGAACGATGCAGGTGGTGGATGCTTGGCGCAGCATTCAGAGAGAGCAGGCGATGCCAGTATCATTTTCTTCGCCGGAGGGATCTTTGGAGATTCTGAGGCGTACTACTACTCGTTATGCACCTCTGCCTAGGGGAGCGAGATTCCGGATGACTGCTCGAGAGAGCGTGATTAGGTGTGGAACTGCTGGAGCTTCTACATCTCGAGCGGTAGCTACCCCCAGTTCTTTGGCAGAGCCTGAGCCTGAGACAGAGCCGGCTTCCCCCATGATTTTCAGGACACCTACTCCACTGGGACATCTTTCACCGGTATGTCGAGAGTGCAGTGAGGCAGGATGTAGTGGCACATGATTCACTGAGGAGGTGTTGGTAGAGGAGGACGTGTCAAAGGGTATACCTGCTACGGTTCCTTTCATAGACTTGAATGGAGAGGATACGGCGGACCCAATGGAGGATGATGACGAGGAGGATCCGTCTGAGGATTCAGATAGCTATCTGTAGTTGTTGTGATTGTCTGACTGCTGGTTTTGTATTTTGGATGACTGTTGTATTTTGTTTATAGAGTGCAAATTGTTTTGGGTGACCAGTTGGGCTTGGTGGATGTGTTTTGTGTACTGCAGGGTAGACTGGTGGCATACTTTTGGAGCAGCCCCCTGCGTGGGTGTCTGCCGGGAGTACCCCTGGGGTATGATTGCTCTCACGAGGGTCTTCATACCATAGGTGTATTCTCTTGTACATGTTTATGCACTTTCTATTTGGTACGCACTGCCTATGGCTACTTGTTAGTGTAAGCCCTAGAGGCCAATGTAGTTCCTTTCGAACTTATAATTTGTATCATGTTATTTATCTATTATATGAGGAATTTCAGTTATTATGTTTGTTTCAATGTAATAAAGTCCTTGAGTAAAAGTTCAATTTTAATAGAACATCGAGTAGATGACTCGGTTGTGAGATACTATAGAACTTACTCTTAAATATCCGTAGTCGAGTATTATTATCAATAAGGGCAATTATAATACATTAAGACTATTATATGGGTGGACTGATAACCTTATCTCACAGGTTATAGATATGAGATATCAAGTCACTGCATAGGTACACATTAGGGTAATTGTGTACTGGATTGACCCGCCATGTGAATACTGCATAGTGCGTTATTTCAGTGTCATAAGTTGTTCTCATAGTGATATTCGTGTATTCCACCCTTTGACCTGAAACCACTATGGTCCCTACATGAGGAGTTGAGTGTTTTGTTGCCGTCAAACATTGTCTGTAACAAGACAATTATAAATTCGGTTAACTGGGCACTCCACGAGTCATGCAGAGGGACATGAGTGACCTAGACGGGATTTGCCCCTCCTACATAGCAGGAGTAATATCTGTGGGCCTCTTGATAGAGTATGACTGTAAAATGCATGGCCATGCTGAAATAAGTCAATATGAGATATTGATCTTATTTGTTGTTACTTAGTCTACTTGGGTATCAAGGAATATAATGTTGAACTATACAAGGGTGACACACACTATGCCTTGTGTTCAATATAGATATAAAGGCAAAAGGGTAATTATACACATGATCATTATCACAGAAAGGTTTCGTCATAACACTGACATTCTCATTACTTGGGTAGCAGTGATATGTTTCTAGACACCGCTCTCTACTTATAATATTAAATAGTGATTTAATATTATTGCCAACGTTACAGGAACCTACAGGGTCACACACATAAGAACAGATTAATGGGAGATTAAATATAAATGAGTAAGACTCGTTTTATTCAGTGGTGCGCTCTTATGAAGCACCATCGTAAGTCAAGAGCAACGCAGCACATGGTAAGCTATGGTGCGCCGCTAGGTCAGTCTTAAGTGGTTCTATAAATAGAACACTTAAGCTGAAAGTTCAGACAAAGAATTAACCCTAGCCGAACTGAGAGACCTTGGGTGCGTTTCGTGATCGCCGCCTCCGTTGTCACCTAGCACGATGAAGCGGGTCGCTCCCATTCGAAGTCTGTTCGTGTGGACTGCGTAGAGGCGTTGTTATCAGTACGACGCTCGTGCTCGACTCCAGTTCTCGTCTGCAACGGTCTGCGCTACATGTAACGACCCGTTTCCAGATCGCTACGAAACCAAAAGAAGCCTATATGTGACGTGTTTTTAAAATGGTACTCTTGTGTCCTTCAGAAAATGCGGTATATATATATATATTTTTTAAAACAACCAATAGTGCCTGTAAAGCACACACAGAGTACTTACAGCGTTTCGAAACATGGTGCAACTAGGACACAAGACTCTAAAGCTGATAAAGCATACATGCATAAATACATAAGTCATATATATATATTGTATGTGCAAAATAACAGAGTAGAAAATGTGCAAAGAAATACACCTATGGTATGAAGACCCTCGAGAGAGAAATCATACCACAGGGTACTCCAGACACCCACGTGGTGTTTGCTCCAAAAGTGAAACCACCAGTCTACCACTGTGACAACAAAACATCACCGCCCAACCGGGTCACCAACTCACTATACACAAAAGACATAAGCTACAGATCATCCAAAAGTAACATACACAATGATAATCACAAACGTGCATCGGTCCATCATGACAAATAAAAGACATCACCCGGATCCTCGAAGAAGTCCTCCCATCATTGTCCACCATCGTCCTCGCGTCCACTCCATCGCTGGGTAACCATCATTGGTTGAAGGCACCACGGGGAAAGTGGTCAACTTCTCAAATAATCATAAAAATAGCAATTCATAAAGCAAGACACAAGATGCACAATCTCTCAAAACGCAACTCAAACACACCCGCAAGACACTCTCGACAATTCCGGAAATAACGCCGATCCATCCACTGAACGCCAGCCGTAGCTTTGGGCTCTCCGCTCACCCTAGGACATTCAGCTCAGGTTCCCTGACGCCACGAAACTCCACAACTTTCGGCTTATCAACGATGCTGAATCTCCATTCCGGCACTATTCAGATCGAGAATCGTCCCGACGACACTGAATCTCCATTCCGGCACTATTCAGATTGAGAAACACTCAGTCGACACTGAATCTCCATTCCGGCACTATTCAGGTCGAGAAACACTCAAACGAAACTGAATCTCCATTCCGACACTATTCAGGTCGAGAAACACTCAGACGACACTGAATCTCCATTCCGGCACTATTCAGGTCTAAAACTCTGATGACACTGAATCTCCATTCCGACACTATTCAGGTCCGGGATCGTCCCACTACAGGCTAACAACGATACTGAATCCCCTTTTTCCAACCAAACTCATTCAAGCATTTAAAATATTAGCTACTTGAAACTAAATAAAGTTTTAAAATCAAAATACTTTTTGAAAGATAATTTATCACATAACAATTTATAAATCTTAACTTGCTTGGAAAGAATAAGATTTTGACTCAAAAATCATTTTCTTGCAAAGTTAATACATAACACCTAATTCAAGAAAATGCTAATACATGCAAACCTAATCCAACAACCTTAAAATCAACTTTAACATGCAATTCAACACTTGTATAGAAAATCAAACATTACATCCTCATGTTCCTCATGGTTTAAGAATAGGCAAGGTTCTAAAACTTTCATGTTACGTATGCTTAATTTAAACTATAACTTAAATCAACATCAAACCACTTCCAATAACACACATACCAATTAAGGAGCAAAAACTATCAACCAAATACAATATTCACAAAATAATACTACTGATCATAAACTAGGAAAAGTGCAAAACAACTTTTCTATTTATTAATTCTTTCACTATTCAATGACTAATGTCATAAAGCCAAAACTTAATCAAAAACCAAATCTAACTCAAACCTTTTTCAAGAATAAGTATTTTTCTCAAAAGTTTTTCAATCAACCAAATTTTGCATAAGACATAAACTACAATCATGCTAACTCATGCATATCTATCTTACTAGCCTTAAGTTATTCTAAGCATGTTATCTAACACTTAAGCACATAATTTAACGTCAAGCCCTCATTGTAAAACAATATTCTAAGACAAGTCCTTCCAAATCAATTAAATCACTCAAACAATTTAATTAGACAATTCAAGGCAATGACCCACAACTAGAACCCACATTTTCTCTAGTTCAAGAATGAACATAAACCCAAATTTAATAACCTAAGCATGCTCATTACAATACATAGTTAAGGCATAAACTAAAAGCAAATCAAAACAAGTGTTTCTAAAAATTCTTTCCCAACATTCTTTTCCAAAAATTTAAAGACTCAAGGCTAACTCATTTTTATTAATTCAAAGGTCATTTCATCAAAATCAATAACCATGTCTAGTCCTCCATAACCCAAGTTTTCATAAACCATAAGCTAGTTTTTATACTAATTCATGCAAATAATTTCTAACAACCTTAAAAATACTTCTAAACCCTCAATAAACCATCCAATACATAACCAAGCATCATAGCTACAAATTAACATGGTTCAAGAATTAAAAATAAAACTAAACTACCATGTTACAACTATTTAATTTAAACGACACATTTAACTAACATCAAAACAATTTCAAGAGCTCCAAAACTATCCTAAACATGTTATCAAATACTTAAGCTCAAGATTTAACATCAAAGCCACTTATGTCTTAAGATTCAAGAATAGGCAAATTTGCAAAAACAACAATTCATTCATGCTTAATAAAAACTATAACTTAAACAAGCATCAAACAATCCCTAACAACACATTTAACTACTTAATTAGTTGACTCATCAAAGATCACACTATGACCCTCTTCTTCATACTTAGGGTTTTCACCCATATGTACTAAAGGGACATTAGAAGTGCTCATATCTTTATATTCATCATCAACAACATCAAACAACCACACAATCATCAATTAATTTAACTAAAACACAAATTAAATAAACACAAAAAGGGGGCTGTTGGCGCTGATTTTAGGGCTCAAAAGGGGTTGGAAAATTCTGATTTCAAGCTCATTTGAATGGTTAGAAACATAGGTAATATAGTAGAGAACATAAACTAGCAATATGGCAAGATTTGGAATCAAAATCAAAGTAGAAAATGGGGGGTGAACATCACGATTTTCAGCAGCAACAAGGAGGAAAAATTTCTGTTTTTCTTACTTGGATGATGATGAGAATGAAGAACTAGATGTAGATGAAGCTCTTGAACAAGTTTGATGAAGGTTGGAAGCTTAGAACTCAAGATGAGGAAGGTGCATGACCATGGAAGCTTGCTTTCTCAAGAAGGAGATGAAGAAGATGAAAGGAGAAAGTGGGGGAGGGGGTTTCGGCTTTGAGGCTGAAAATGGGGGGTTGTTCACCTTATTCACTTAAAAAGGCATGACTCATTAATAATAATAATAATCACAATAGATAAAAATAATTTTTTTTGAAATAAATCACACATTATGTGACACCTATTACCTAACCACAATCTAGTCCTACCCACCTAATCTCACATCTCTCATGGTTACCCACTAATTCTAGAGCCTAGGGGTTGTTTAAATCACGGCGACGAAATACCGCGTTACCGATAAACTCGCGAAAATTAATTTAACGAGAAATTAATTCATCGCGTGAAAATATTTAATTATAAATAATAAAAAAAATCATGTCAAATATTCAAAAATAGTCTCAATAAGTTACGATTCGATTTTCATCGAAATCGGAGTTCATTTAAAATTTTATCTGCGACAAAATCGCCCGGCGATTCGAAACGCGCCAAAACTTCGTTAGAATTTTTCGACGATTTTCAAACCATGGATTAATATAAAATATTAATTCTCAAATTTAATTAATACACTTTCTTAGAGAACAAGAAATTGCTTTATTATAGCGTAAATACGACAAAAATACACTAAATAACGTTAACTAAGGTATCGTAAAAATACGCGTGTTACACTACAAGAGGTAACCAATGTAATCCCTGAATCACGACCATTTGCAAGGATCCATGAAAGGTAAATTTTTTTTTCCGCTGTGTTTTATCTTTGATTATTGCGCGATTTCCCTACAGTGGTATCAGAGCCACTTGCGAAACCATGATTCGGTTTTTGTGATTACCTGTATATATGTGTGACATGCGTTCTTGTATGCAATAGTTAGATTATGAATCTATTCGTTTTAAAAATTATACCTTGTATGATTTGTAATATCCTAAAATCCCTAAGCCTAATTATTAGGAGTTCTAAGTGAAAATGAATTTAATCTCTAAGGATTAAAAATAGTTCGAAGCCCTAATTTCGTAATTTAAAACCAATTAGGAACTAAGGGGTAAAATGGTAATTTTACCCAATGATTTAGGAAGTTTGGTACCAATTAATTAGGAGGAGTTTTAATTGATTAAAATTACTCAAGAGGGTATTTGAAATCAAAGATTAGAATAAGAGGTTGATAGGGACTTGTTTGCAAGTTTTTAATTAATTTAAAACCCAAGGGACCACCATACACCACTATCCCCTAGATTCCACCACATCTCACTCCCTCATCCTCACTTACTCCCCTCAATGGAACTTACGCAGAAGAAGGAAAGGAATTGAAAAATCAGAAAAAGAAAGAAGGGAAAGAAAAGAAAGAAGAAGAGAAGAAAGGGAAGGAAGAAGATGAGGCGACGGTGAAGGGAGGAGAAAAAGGTGGAGGCCGCGATGGCCTGAGCCGCATGACAGAGTCGGTGGCGGAACCACCACCCTTCATGGCGAGCTATAGACCGCGAGGGAGGGGGGAGGCCGAGAGAGATAGCTGGAGGAGAGGCCACCATGACCGGACGTGCGACGGCGCGCCACCGCGCCGGAGAAGCAGCAGAAGCACGGCCGAGAGAGAGAGTTGGGCCGAGGGAGAGAAAGAACCAGATGAGGCCGAGAGGAAGATGGACAATGCTTGGGAGAGAAAGAAACAGAGAGATTGAGACAGGTATGGAGGAAAGAAGCTTGAAAATCAAAGGGGAATATGTTGCATGTGCCATTCTGGTGAAGAAGATGAAGATTGGAGCTTGAGAGCTCATTCCCATGGAGGCTACAGCTGGACTGCGAAATTTTCTTGAAGAAGATGAAGAAATGGAATTCAGACTGAAGGAAGAAGTAGATGGGGGCTGAAACTAGAACCTAAAGTGTACCTCAATGAAACGGGATTTTTGGAGCTCAAATCCCTAACTTGGGATTACTTAGGTAACATAGACTTCCCCCAAAACCTCCCTTAGAGTGTGCTAGGTTTTATTATTAATTTTATTAGTTCAATAAGTAGCTTATTAGTCATACTGAATGGTCTTGTATGGGGTTTGACTGAAATAGGGTTGACTACGCCCCAACCCCTAAACCAATGTTTGATGTTTGTTACATTGTGAGCTCCATCGAACCTCACTCGGATTAGTTATGTGATTGCTATGTTTGCTAAAATGTATGAATTAGATTCTGAAATGGCTCGACACCCGAGCTAGCCTATTTGTATGAGTTTGGGCTCCAAGACACTTATTTTAGGTGCATTTATATGTAATTTTGTCTTGAAATTATTCCATTGGTGTTAGGATTGGTTATTGTTGGCATGTGTGTGTTTACTAAGACATCCATTATAATTCTAAACTTCATTACAATTCTAAACTTCAGTGTGTTGTCATCTTTTGGGTGCATATGTGACAACAAAGGAAATCTTTCAAAGAGGTGTAGGCTTGACTCTTTCTCTTATGTCAGCCCGAAATAATTATGGGATAATATTATTGGACTGTTTCTTTACTACATTGTTGGAGCTTCATCTTCTACCGTAACCAACTATAAAAGATGATATTTGCTATAATCAAAATTTCCAACATCTGACGGTTCTTGGATCCTTTAAGCATGTGGTCTTGGATTTGAATTTATATCTCTGACTTTAGTGTCTGATGGTAGTCCATGGACTATGTCACTATCATCATTCATCACATTGCAATCATAGATCATAACGCATATTAGCATCCCGCTTTAAAGACTTGCCTTTTTCTCTCTTATTATTGATTGTGCCTATTTCGCACATAATTTTAAGTACAACTTATCCATATTCAATCTAAGTACAATTCTGTCCGGAATCCAAACAGAGCACTCGAGTTTGATTCTACATGGATTCAAGTGGTCCCAGTGGATAGAATTTAGAGAATTTTGTCTAGTTTAAGTGGCCACAAGAATCACTCAATTCCAGTAAATACACATTGAGTTATGCACATTTTAATAACAGGGGTTCAGGTGGGCTAACTTTATTCAACCTGCCACTTGTGACCCTAGGCGTCATATCGTTTCTTAGTCAATTTGAGTGCTTATGAATATTTAGTTATGATGTGCTTGTCTATTCCTTGGCTTGACTTTGATCTTTCTATGGTCTTGAAATTATGATTTGATTCTCCTATCCATTTGTGAAGGAGGAAGGAATCGCTTACATTATAACATAGCATCCAAAATCTTAGGATAGTCTATGTCTGGAGAAATACCATGTTTCCCGTTAAAGGCTAGCTATCATGGGCCACATATATGTGGGTGAGACCCAAACTGTTTTAGTAAGTCCTTTCTATTTGAAAGGCTAGGATACGGTATTAGCGGTTTAAAGAGACGTCTAATCGTGGTCACCGAAGCTCGATCGCCGTATCAAAATTTTTAAACTGGTGTGGTTAAGTTGCTCACACTTAACTACCTAGTGAGTTTTCTTAAAAGATTGAGGATGCCTATGCTATGATGTATGACGAATAAGGTTTGAAGTCATGTATTACGACCACGTGATGTGGCATTGCGGGCTCACCAACGGGTAAGCCACTAGGTGGACAATAAAGTCCAAGAACCAGGTGTTGCGATAAATGACTTACAAAGAGGCCCATTATGTTTGATTTGAATTATGTGATTGTATGATATGTGTATGAATTATGTTACCTTGCAAATGAATGCTCTTGAAGTAAGTTGTGTTTGAGTTTGACTGAATGAATGAAGATGATGTTAAGATTTGGCCATAGTATTGGTATATGTTAAGTATATGTTGTTAGGGAGGATTTTCCATACGTAGCACACGCGTATGGCTGGAAACAACGGTAAAAGCATTTTTCTTCTAAGTCTATGTTATTGAGTTTTATAAACTCACCGTTGGGGCGTTGTTTTCAGGTACACTTGATGGAGGAGGTTTAGAGCACGAAGCGTGTTCGTTCTCGCCCTCGGCAAGACATTGAGTCACCAGATCACGAGTCAGAGTCCTTATCTCTAGGAAGAGTCCTTTGCAATTAGAAAATAATGTATAGGATATATTTGTTTTATCTTGTGGTCATTTTATAAAAAGTGATGTAAATGATAAAGTTATTTTGCTTTTGAAACTCTGATAGATATATGTGTCATGTTTGGGTCTTTGAAATATTTCTTTCCAAGTCAAACAGGTCTTTTAAACAAGGTATTATTTATATCTTAAGGTTATATTTGAGAAAAAATTTTCCAGGTGAAGTTTCAATCTTTAATTAGTAAGTAATCCCCTAATTAGAGTTAAGGTGTTACATTATGGTATCAGAGCCTAGTTCGACCCTCTCGGACTGTGAGTTATGTGTCTAGAGGTGATCCGGTTTAGGAAAGAGTCAGTTGTGTCTAGAAGTCCGAGTTTTCCGAGTTCTTTTGGTGAATTATTGATGTAGGCCACCTCAAGGATTCATTAAAGGAATGAGGAGGATGAAGATTTGCAGGGAATACTAGAGGCATGTACTCTTTCGTGAGACATTCTCATATATGTAATTACTCCTAAATACGCTTTGATTCGTAATGATCATCTAGTAGTAGTTCAGTCGTGAAGGATTTCAGCCACTCGCCTGCCTAAGTCCACGGGATGCATACCGGCGTGATTGAGCTTAGTGGCCACGTTAAACTCTGCTACCACTGGAAGATCATTACGAGAGTTCTGGAAGAACGAATTTGATGATCAAAGTAGTTACGGTACTACGAGAGTATAAGGGATCCAATTCTCACTTTCATACTTACTTTTGTGGCAGAAGTTTGGATTATGTTTTAAGTTTTTTTTTTTTGAGCTATATTATTATTCATTCTTGTTTGCCTTTGTTCTGCTCGAGTGATTATAATGTTGTCTGCAATTGTTGAATTCTAGTTCTTGTTAAATCTACCGAATTTATAAGACTGTGTGGTGGTTAATGTAGAGGGTTAATATACAGTGTATAAATGCCTGCTTTGAAAAGTATGGATGCATATGAAATCACATTTATTTGTGGCGTATAATGTATATGTTTAATCCCACAGGACTAAATATGATTTTATTTCCACAGGACTAAATATGATTTTATTTTGATACAATAATGGTATTCAAAAGGGAAATGAAAGTAGCCTCTGGACTTATGCGCCACACTCAAATTTTGGGTTCCTATTAAGTCTGAACGTGTGATTGTCTAGAGTCTATCCAAGGGTTCAAACTAAGTGTTCCATTTTTATTAAGAAGTCAACACAATATTCAATTTGCAACTTTTATTTTACCCCCAATTGATTGTTTATAATTTATGATATGCTGGGTCTTGTGTTTCCTGACCTTTATGGACTAGATTGAGGATGAGTTGGCTCTGGCTAACTAGATGCTATTTGTCTATTTGATTGCATTAATAGATTACTGTGAAGCTGGTCAAACGAGTTATACAGTTTTATCAAGACATTGAGCCTATTCATGTATTTCCATCAGGATAATCACTGTAACATTTATAAGTCTGCTTCTATTGACATTGAGATCATTAGAATTTCAGCTTTGATATATCTTTTTTCTGCATATTGCTTCAATTGTGAGTCATCACTGAAGGTTCTAGTTTGGTCATAGAATGCTGTTCGGCAAATGAAATTGTTTTCTAAATCATTTATCTATTGCTGTATGAGTTATTGCTTTGTCTCAAGCTTGTATATTTGGTGTTCATCTGTGATTTTGGAGTTTTTCATGACCGGGTTCATTTAATACTGCTTTCATGTACTGCTCTACCTATTTTCAATATCTGATCCCAGGTTTGACATTTCTATTGTGTCCTCAGTCTTTAGTTCTTGTAATTGACAAATGAAATTGTTCCTTCACTTCTTTATCATTTTTCAGCTTTTGGGTTCATTATTTGGTCCTCTAATCTAATAGCTTCTATATAAAATTTTCTTCTCTTGGTCACTTCTTTTTGTCAACTAATATTTATACAGAACATCAAGTTACATGGAAACTGATGTGTTAATTTTTATTTTTGCTATGAAACAGATAATTGCTATATTTATATTTCATTGAGGGGGATGTCTTCAACTTCCAAGTAATTGGAAACATTTGAGATTACTAAGAACGATCATTTTTTTTTCCCATTCTGTAGAATAGATAATATGTGGTGTTACATTACACTGTCTTCTATAGTCTTATTTGGGAAAAGTCCATTGTATATGATTTGATAAACTTAATAAAGGTTTTATGACCAGTTATATTATGTTATATAATCTTCTCCCTTTCTTCTTGTGTTTGTGAATTTGTAAGGTGAGTAATCTAATAGCTAATGTTAGATTGTCAGTTTTCAAAAACCAAGCATGCATTGTGTTTCTAAGCATGATAAATGTGTATATGTGTATATGTATATGCATGCCTTTACATGGATTGATGCTCACACTTGAATATTGAGATAAGATAATGGTTAAAAGGAAATTTAGAATGTTTGTTTAAATACATATGGATATTTATATGTAATGGAGTTAAATGTGGTAGGATCTGCTGTTGTTCGTGAGTTATATGCGAGTTCATCCATTTTCCTATGTTTGAAACTTGACTTGATTGTGTCTTGGATTCCATTTAAATACATTCAAGTGGTTTCAAATCACCATTCAATTTGGATCTAAGTTAAAAAGAGTTCTTTGAAATTCTTATTGCATGATCTTGAATTAGATGCTACCTATCATTTGTGTAATTGATTTAGTTCACCTATATCCCGCAGATGTACTGAGAGCCTTAACCCTCCATACTGTGTTAGCGACCAAGGCTTATGTTAGGAAGTTGCTAGAGTTACCTAGAATGTTATGAACATGAGAAGAGAGACGATTCTGAAGCAGGAAATGTGAAGGTCACTTTGGATATAGTGAGCCTAAATCTTGTGGTAGCTTGGCGTAGTTGCCTTAGAACCTATGACCCTGCACTGTTTGAATTATTGTGACTGTCTATTACAATAGCATCTAGAATTGATAAGTAAGAACTCTTAGCTGTGCGGTTTCAATCAATTCGGGATGGGTGTTCGTAATCGATTAGGCTCTCAACACTTGTTATCTAGTCAAGCTTGTTTGATCTAACCATTGTGAATGGATCCCAAATTTATTGATAACCATGAAGCTCTCTAAAGCACCTATTGGACCTTGATTAGAAATACCTTAGTGTTTTATATAACCGCAAGGGATAGTATTGAGCCAGATTTCTTAAAGCTTCAGTTGCATTTAGGGAACCCTGAAGGTAATCGAGCCTTAAGTTCCCTAGGCATAGTGACCTTGGTGTATTAACTAGCATAAGGAAGAATGTTAGACCATAGTTTTGGGACTACTAGGGTATTGGTTATAGCTAAATCAACGGGAATTCAAGGATATTAGTGTATATGCTAGATTCACTAGCCGGTGGGTGAAGTGATCTTCCTTGACCAATTACAAACTTCATCTTGACTTAATAAGCATATTATTGGGAATAAGACTTAGTTTGTAACTGGTTAGCCAAATCACAAATTCTACGGATAGTTGACCTAGGGTAGCTACTAATTCTTTTCGAGATTCTGACGATTTAGAACGATCAAGAGACGGAACTTACTCATTCGAAGCAGAGAAGGATTAGAGTTCGCAGCGGAAGCACCGAGAACAAATCCTTTATATGGATAGGGTTATAAGGTTAAGGCGAATTTTGGGGACAAAATTCCTAAAAGGTGGGGAGTAATGTAATATCCCAAAATCCCTAAGCCTAATTATTAGGAGTTCTAAGTGAAAATGAATTTAATCTCTAAGGATTAAAAATAGTTCGAAGCCCTAATTTCGTAATTTAAAACCAATTAGGAACTAAGGGGTAAAATGGTAATTTTACCCAATGATTTAGGAAGTTTGGTACCAATTAATTAGGAGGAGTTTTAATTGATTAAAATTACTCAAGAGGGTATTTGAAATCAAAGATTAGAATAAGGGGTTGATAGGGACTTGTTTGCAAGTTTTTAATTAATTTAAAACCCAGGGACCACCATACACCACTATCCCCTAGATTCCACCACATCTCACTCCTCATCCTCACTTACTCCCCTCGGTGGAACTTACGCAGAAGAAGGGAAAGGAATTGAAAAATCGTAAAAGAAAGAAGGGAAAGAAAAGAAAGAAGAAGAGAAGAGAGGAAGGAAGGAAGAAGATGAGGCGACGGTGAAGGGAGGAGAAAAAGGTGGAGGTCACGACGGCTGAGCCGTGACTACGAGAGTCGGTGGCGGAACCACCACCCTTCATGGCGAGCTATAGACCGCGAGGGAGGGGGGAGGCCGAGAGAGATAGCTGGAGGAGAGGCCACTATGACCGGACGTGCGATGGCGCCACCGCCGAGAAGCAGGCACTACGAGAGAGAGAGGGATGGCCAAATCGAGAGAGAGTCAGCCGTAGGGAGAGAAAGAACCAGATGAGGCCGAGAGGAAGATGGACAATGCTTGGGAGAGAAAGAAAGCAGACAGATTGAGACAGTATGGAGGAAAGAAGCTTGAAAATCAAAGGGAATATGTTGCATGTGCCATTCTCGGTGAAGAAGATGAAGATTGGAGCTGAGAGCTCATTCCCATGGAGGCTACAAATGGATCACAAATTTTCTTGAAGAAGATGAAGAAATGGAATTCGATCAAGGAAGAAGTAGATGGGGGCTGAAACTAGAACCTAAAGTGTACCTCAATGAAACGGGATTTTTGGAGCTCAAATCCCTAACTTGGGATTACTTAGGTAACATAGACTTCCCCCAAAACCTCCCTTAGAGTGTGCTAGGTTTTATTATTAATTTTATTAGTTCAATAAGTAGCTTATTAGTCATCTTGAATGGTCTTGTATGGGGTTTGATCAAATAGGGGTCGACTACCGCCTCAACCCCTAAACCAATGTTTGATGTTTGTTCTGTTGTGAGCTCCATCGAACCTCACTCGGATTATTTATGTGATTGCTATGTTTGCTAAAATGTATGAATTAGATTCTGAAATGGCTCGACACCCGAGCTAGCCTATTTGTATGAGTTTGGGCTCCAAGACACTTATTTTAGGTGCATTTATATGTAATTTTGTCTTGAAATTATTCCATTGGTGTTAGGATTGGTTATTGTTGGCATGTGTGTGTTTACTAAGACATCCATTATAATTCTAAACTTCATTATAATTCTAAACTTCAGTGTGTTGTCATCTTTTGGGTGCATATGTGACAACAAAGGAAATCTTTCAAAGAGGTGTAGGCTTGACTCTTTCTCTTATGTCAGCCCGAAATAATTATGGGATAATATTATTGGACTATTTCTTTACTACATTGTTGGAGCTTCATCTTCTACCGTAACCAACTATAAAAGATGATATTTGCTATAATCAAAATTTCCAACATCTGACGGTTCTTGGATCCTTTAAGCATGTGGTCTTGGATTTGAATTTATATCTCTGACTTTAGTGTCTGATGGTAGTCCATGGACTATGTCACTATCATCATTCATCACATTGCAATCATAGATCATAACGCATATTAGCATCCCGCTTTAAAGACTTGCCTTTTTCTCTCTTATTATTGATTGTGCCTATTTCGCACATAATTTTAAGTACAACTTATCCATATTCAATCTAAGTACAATTCTGTCCGGAATCCAAACAGAGCACTCGAGTTTGATTCTACATGGATTCAAGTGGTCCCAGTGGATAGAATTTAGAGAATTTTGTCTAGTTTAAGTGGCCACAAGAATCACTCAATTCCAGTAAATACACATTGAGTTATGCACATTTTAATAACAGGGGTTCAGGTGGGCTAACTTTATTCAACCTGCCACTTGTGACCCTAGGAGTCATATTGTTTCTCAGTCAATTTGAGTGCTTATGAATATTTAGTTATGATGTGCTTGTCTATTCCTTGGCTTGACTTTGATCTTTCTATGGTCTTGAAATTATGATTTGATTCTCTTATCCATTTGTGAAGGAGGAAGGAATCGCTTACATTATAACATAGCATCCAAAATCTTAGGATAGTCTATGTCTGGAGAAATACCATGTTTCCCGTTAAAGGCTAGCTATCATGGGCCACATATATGTGGGTGAGACCCAAACTATTTTAGTAAGTCCTTTCTAATTGAAAGGCTAGGATACGGTATTAGAGGTTTAAAGAGACGTCTAACCGTGGTCACCGAGGTCTGACTGCCGTATCAAAATTTTTAAACTGGTGTGGTTAAGTTGCTCACACTTAACTACCTAGTGAGTTTTCTTAAAAGATTGAGGATGCCTATGCTATGATGTATGACGAATAAGGTTTGAAGTCATGTATTACGAATTACGTGATGTGGCATTGCGGGCTCACCAATGGGGTAAGCCACTAGGCTGGACAATAAAGTCCAGTAACCCAGGTGTTGCGATAAATGACTTACAAAGAGGCCCATTATGTTTGATTTGAATTATGTGATTGTATGATATGTGTATGAATTATGTTACCTTGCAAATGAATGCTCTTGAAGTAAGTTGTGTTTGAGTTTGACTGAATGAATGAAGATGATGTTAAGATTTGGCCATAGTATTGGTATATGTTAAGTATATGTTGTCAGGGAGGATTTTCCATACGTAGCACACGCGTATGGCTAGAAACAACGGTAAAAGCATTTTTCTTCTAAGTCTATGTTATTGAGTTTTATAAACTCACCGTTGGGGCGTTGTTTTCAGGTACACTTGATGGAGGAGGTTTAGAGCACGAAGCGTGTTCAGTCTCGCCCTCGGCAAGACATTGAGTCACCGGATCACGAGTCAGAGTCCTTATCTCTAGGAAGAGTCCTTTGCAATTAGAAAATAATGTATAGGATATATTTGTTTTATCTTGTGGTCATTTTATAAAAAGTGATGTAAATGATAAAGTTATTTCGCTTTTGAAACTCTGATAGATATATGTGTCATGTTTGGGTCTTTGAAATATTTCTTTCCAAGTCAAACAGGTCTTTTAAACAAGGTTTTATTTATATCTTAAGGTTATATTTGAGAAAAAAAATTCCAGGTGAAGTTTCAATCTTTAATTAGTAAGTAATCCCCTAATTAGAGTTAAGGTGTTACATGATTATTGCGAAAACCCGGTTAGGTATATATGTGATATATATGTTTCTTCGGATAATCTGTATATGAGATATATATGGTGATTCTGTATGCTTATTTGAATAAACGATTCGGTTTTGTGTCAAGTGTTGATACAGCGTGTTGTACTGCGAGTTATTTTGAAATTATTTAATTTTAATTAATTGGCTTTAATCACATTTAATGATAAGATTAATAGTAATAAGTTATTATTATTATTATTAATTGTCATTAATGTTTTGTGATCCATGGTGAGTGGTTATGGCCTTAGTCCCTTTTATTTTATTTTGGAATTTTAAAATACGGCCTGCGTTCCATGCTTTTTGTTTTTCTTTTAAAATACGGCCTGCGTGTCGTGCCTTTCTTTTATTTTCATTAATGTAATGTAAGAGAGGAGACGAGAAGGAAATTTCATAAGAGGGCTATATTGGAGGTCACACTTGGAGAAGCTTGATCGTTCCTAGGTTTAGCTTGGATTCTCTCATTGGCTTGTGAGAATCAATGCGTTAGGGGCCATAACCACGTCACATTTATTTTCTATATATGTTTGAGATGCATGTATGAATATAGTAAGTTAAATAGTTTAACAAATGGTGAGATCATTTTTTAATAGCATCCCTCAAAAGGAAATATTAAGTTAAATTTAAATGCCTTCCAATAGTTAGCACTCATCAAGACTAATATCAGAAACATGGGTTCGCCAAAGCGGAGTACATTTTCAATACTAGTAAGATGCGATGGGATAAATGTAATATCCAAATGCTATCTTTGGGTCTAACTTAACTAAACCGAGTATAATAGGATTGAAAGGTTTAGAGGCAAGTAAGTAGGGAACTATCCATGTGATGGATCAAGATAATAGTTATTCACCCAACTAACCGATAATTGTATGAGATACAATTGGAAAGAGTTCCTACCTAAATAACTGAGTTTTAAGTGATCAGCCAAAGCTGACTTAAAATAAAGTGAAATATGGATCTCGGCCTACTAGAAAATCTTCCAACGGGATTTTCCGAACCAATGTTGAGGGTCATTGATTTGAGTAAAATAGTGGGAGGCGTATTTAATTAAAGACCTAATTAAATATGTTTATTGCAAGATACTTATATTCTACATATTTTCTTAATGTAGATTACCATGGCATCAAACACTCACAATAACCTACTGCGATCAATCCTTGAGAAGGATAAGTTATCTGGAATAAACTTTCTGGACTGGTACCGAAACTTGAGGATTGTCCTTAAACAAGAGAAAAAGTTGTATGTTCTATGTTCTCGAAGGGGCCCTTCCCCAAGAGCCACCGGCTGCTACTGCCCCTAGGGCTGAAAAGGATGCTTATAAGAAGCATCAAGATGATGCCCTAGAAGTTGGCTGCCTCTTGCTGGCTACCATGAACTCTGAGCTTCAAAAGCAACATGAGAACGTGGAAGCATTCGATATGATCGAACACCTCAAGATGCTCTATCAAGAGCAAGCTAGGCATGAGCGGTATGAAGTTTTCAAAGCCCTTTTCCAAAGCAAATTGGCAGAAGGATGCCCTGTAGGTCCCTATGTACTCAAAATGATTGGGTATGTTGAGAACCTTGACCGATTAGAATTTTCCTTAAGGCGAGAGCTTGCGATTGATTTGATCATGCAATCGTTGCCGGAGAGTTTCAATCAGTTTGTCATGAATTTCACTATGAATGATATGGACAAAACTCTGCCAGAATTGTTAAGCATGTTAAGAACTACAGAACATAACATCAACAAAGGGAAAGGGAAGGCCATTTTGATGGTCAATGGTGGAAAGGGCAAGAAGCAGTTCAAGAAGCCCATGAACAAGTATAAGGGCAAGCGCAAGGGAATTAATAAGCCCAAACCTGCGACTTATGCTTGGAAGCCTAAGGGCGGTGTGGCTAAAGAGGGAAATTGCTTCCATCATGGTGTGATCGACATTGGAAGAGGAACCGCCCAAAGTACCGGAAGAGAAGAAGGGAAGTGAGACTTCCACCTCAGGTATTTTTGTTATAGAAGTCAATTTATCTACTTTTGCATCATGGGTATTAGATACTAGATGTGGGTCTCACATTTGTACTAATGTGCAGGAGCTCAAAAGGAGTAGACCATTGGCAAAGGGCGAAGTTGATCTACGAGTTGGCAATGGAGCAAAAGTTGCTGCTTTAGCTGTGGGAACTTATGTATTGACTTTGCCCAGTGGGCTTATTATTCTGTTAGAGAACTGTTATTTTGTGCCTGCAATTAGCAGGAATATTATTTCTGTTTCTTATTTGGACAAGTTTGGTTTTTCATTTATAATAAAGGACAAATGTTGCTCTATTTATTTAAATGATATTTTCTATGCTAGTGCACAAATGAGTAATGAACTTTATGTCCTTGATCTCGAAACGCCCATTTATAACATCAATACAAAAAGGATGAAACCAAATGAGTTGAATCCGACTTATCTTTGGCATTGTCGTTTAGGCCATATAAATGAGAAGCGTATTTCCAAACTCCATAAAGATGGATTCTTGGACTCTTTTGATTATGAATCATTTGAGATATGTGAATCTTGTTTATTAGGAAAGATGACAAAAACCTCATTCACAGGAAAAGGTGAAAGGGCTAGTGATCTTTTGGGCCTCATACATACTGATGTATGTGGACCACTAAACACATCAGCTAGAGGAGGTTTTCAGTACTTCATCACATTTACTGATGATTATAGTAGATATGGATTCGTGTATCTCGTGAAACACAAATCGGAATCTTTTGAAAAGTTCAAAGAATTCAAGAATGAAGTACAAAACCAACTAGGTAAGAATATTAAGACCCTTCGATCAGATCGAGGTGGTGAATATTTGAGTCAAGAATTTGATGATCATCTGAAAGATTGTGGGATCCTATCCCAACTCAACCCCCTGGAACAACGCAATGGAATGGTGTTTCTGAAAGGAGAAACCGAACCTTGTTGGACATGGTCCGGTCTATGATGAGTCATGCGGATCTTCCAAATTCCTTCTGGGGACATGCTCTATTAACTGCAGCTTTCACACTTAACTGTGTTCCATCCAAAACTGTGGAAAAGACACCATATGAGATATGGACTGGCAAGAAACCCAGTATGTCTTTCATGAAGATTTAGGGCTATGAAGTATATGTGAAACGACAAATTTCCACTCGAACTGGTGTATTCCTAGAAAGGGAATTCGTTTCCAAAGGAATCAGTGGGAGGAAAGTATAACTTGAAGAAATTCGAGTATCACAGAGTAGCGACACACCTATGGAGGAACAAGAGCAGCCTACACAAGATGTTGTGATAGAACAGCCTTCTCAAGTAAAACAAGACCAGCGTAGGTCAAGCAGGATACGTCACCAACCCGAGAGATATTGATTTCTCATAACTCAACAGGGTGATGTATTTCTCATGGATCAAGATGAGCCTGTGACTTACCAGGAGGCCATTAGTGGCCCTGAATCTGAGAAGTGGCTTGAGGCCATGAAATCTGAGATGGACTCCATGTACACTAACTAGGTATGGACCTTGGTAGAGCCACCTGAAGGAGTTACTCCCATAGGGTGCAAGTGGGTCTTCAAAAAGAAGACTGACATGGATGGTAAGGTTCATACCTATAAGGCACGACTGGTTGCTAAGGGTTTCAAGTAAATTCATGGTGTAGACTATGATGAAACTTTTTCACCAGTTGCAATGCTTAAATCTGTTCGGATTTTACTTGTCATCGCTGCATACCATGACTATGAAATATGGCAAATGGATGTCAAGACTGCTTTCCTTAATGGAAATCTCCTTGAGGACGTGTACATGACACAACCTGAAGGTTTTGACACTCCAGATGATGCCAAGAAAGTATGCAAGTTGCAGCGATCAATCTATGGATTGAAGCAAGCTTCCAGAAGTTGGAATCTTCGTTTTGATGAAACTGTGAGATAGTTTGGATTCATAAAAAATGAAGATGAACCTTGTGTTTACAAGAAGGTTAGTGGGAGCATAGTTATATTCCTGGTGTTATATGTGGATGACATATTACTCATCGGAAACGACGTCCCTACTTTGCAACAAGTTAAGACTTGGTTAGGGAATTGCTTTTCTATGAACGATTTGGGAAAAGCTACCTGCATATTAGAAATCAGGTTATATAGAGACAGATCGCAAAGATTGCTTGGCCTGAGTCAGAGTACATACATAGACAAAGTCCTGAGACGCTTTAATATGCATGATTCCAAGAAAGGATTGTTGCCTATGACACATGGCTTATGCCTATCAAAAGCACAATCCCCTTCTACTCAGGAAGAGAAGGATCGCATGAATAAGATTCCATATGCATCTGCAATTGGATCTATCATGTATGCCATGTTATGTACCCGACCGGATGTCTCGTATGCCTTGAGCACAACGAGCAGGTACCAGTCTGATCCCGGTGATGGTCATTGGGTTGCTGTCAAGAACATCCTTAAGTACTTGAGAAGAACTAAGGATTCATTCTTGGTATATGGAGGTCAGGAAGAGCTCGCTATAATTGGTTACACCGATGCTAGCTTCCAGACAGAAAAAGATGATTCTAAATCGCAATCTGGTTATGTGTCTTGCCTAAATGGTGGCGTTGTGAGCTGGAAGAGTTCAAAGCAGGAAACAGTCGCTGATTCTACTACAGAGGCCGAGTATATTGCAGCTTCCAATGCAGCAAAGGGGGCTGATTGGATCAAGAAGTTCATTACTGAACTTGGTACAGTTCCTAGCATTGTGGACCCTATTGATCTCTATTGTGATAACAATGGTGCCATTGCACAAGCTAAGGAACCTAGATCTCACCAGCGATCCAAACACATACTTAAGCGCTTCCATCTCATTCGAGAGATTATCGATAGAGGAGATGTAAAGATATGCAGAGTACCAACACTTGACAATGTTGCTGACCCACTTACAAAAGCCTCTACCCAACGAGCATAATGGTCATACTAGATCTATGGGTATTAGGTACATGCCTAATTGGCTCTAGTGCTAGTGGGAGATTGTTAGGGTAAGCCCTAGAGGCCAATGTAGTTCCTTTCGAACTTATAATTTGTATCATGTTATTTATCTATTATATGAGGCATTTCAGTTATTATGTTTGTTTCAACGTAATAAAGTCCTTGAGTAAAAGTTCAATTTTAATAGAACATCGAGTAGATGACTCGGTTGTGAGATACTATAGAACTTACTCTTAAATATCCGTAGTCGAGTATTATTATCAATAAGGGCAATAATAATACATTAAGACTATTATGTGGGTGGACTGATAACCTTATCTCACAGGTTATAGATATGAGATATCAAGTCACTGCATAGGTACACATTAGGGTAATTGTGTACTGGATTGACCCGCCATGAGAATACTAGATAGTACGTTATGTAAGTGTCATAAGTTGTTCTCATAGTGATAGTCATGTATTCCACCCTTTGGCCTGAAACCACTATGGTCCCTATATGAGGAGTTGAGTGTTTTGTTGCCGTCAAACATTGTCTGTAACAAGACAATTATAAAGTCGGTTAACTGGGCACTCCACGAGTCATGCAGAGGGACATGAGTGACCTAGATGGGATTTTGCCCCTCCTACTTAGCAGGAGTAATATCTTTGGGCCCCTTGATAGAGTATGACTGTAAAATGCATGGCCATGCTGAAATAAGTCAATATGAGATGTTGATCTTATTTTTTGTTACTTAGTCTACTTGGGTATCAAGGAATATAATGTTGAACTATACAAGGGTGACACACACTATTCCTTGTGTTCAATATAGATATAAGGGCAAAAGGGTAATTATACACATGGTCATTATCACGGAAAGGTTACGTCATAACACTGATATTCTCGTTACTTGGGTAGCAGTGATGTGTTGCTAGACACCGCTCTCTGTTTATAATATTAAATAGTGATTTAATATTATTGCCCACGTTACGGGAACCTACAGGGTCACACACATAAGAATAGATTAATGGGAGATTAAATATAAATGAGTAAGACTCGTTTTATTCAGTGGTGCACTCTTATGACGCACCATCGTAAGTCAAGAGCAACACAGCACATGGTAAGCTACGGTGCGCCTCTAGGTCAGTCTTAGGTGGTTCTATAAATAGAACACTTAAGCTGAAAGTTCAGACAAGGAATTAACCCTAGCCGTACTGAGAGACCTTGGGTGCCTTCGTGATCGCCGCTCAGTTAAATCGGCTAGCACACGATGAAGCGGTGGCCGCTCCCATTCAAGTCTGTTCGTGGATCGTAGGCGTTGTCATCGATCTGACGCCGCGTGCTCGACTCCAGTTCTCGTCTGCAACGATCTGCACTACAATAGGTAACCAACGTAATCCCTGAATCATGACCATTCGCAAGGATCGATGGAAGGGAATTTTTTTTCCGCTGCGCTTTATCTTTGATTATTGCGCGATTTCCCTACACTACTTGCTTCTATATATGTATGTATTTCCAAAGCATGAGTCTTGTGTCTTAGATTGCACCATGTTTCTAAAAGCTGTGACAACTCTGTGTACGCTTGCGGATGTAATTGTTTAAAAAAAATTGAGCGCATTTTCCAAAGGACACAAGAGTACTAATTCAAAAAGTGTGTCGCATATAGGGTTAGTTTTAGTTTTAGTAGCGGTCCGAAAATGGGTCGCTACAATAGTGGTATCAGAGCAATTCGGTTCTAACCAGACAGTGCATAGGAAATTTGGAGCTGGTCACCGTGTCGAGTTATGTTTATCGGGTACCTAGTTGTGTTGTATTGCAATTGTTTGATGAGTGAAGCAGTTTTGCTTGCCAATTATTTGAATTGTTTCTTGACAGAAGCAGTGTGTGTTAACACATTCTTTAACTTTGAGGTTCTGACAGGATTTTGGACCTTGGAAGAATCTCATGCCACCTCGCAGAGACCTTACAACCGGATCTGATAGTCCAAATATGGAAAGGGCGATTCAAGCAATGACGGAGATGGCAGTGGCTATAGCTCAACAATCGGCTGCTGTGACTCAACAATCTAATGCTATGGCTCAGCAGACTGCATCTTTGACCCAGCAAAATCTACAACAACAGCAGAGAGCGGAACGGAATGCAGAGGCGAGAGAATTAGTTAATTTCCGTAAGCACGACCCACCGAAGTTCTACGGCAAGCCGAATCCAGACAAGACAGACCTTTGGATGCAGGAGATAGAAAAGATCTTCGAGGCACTCCATTGCCCAGGGAATGTTAAAGTGGACTATGCAACCTACTAGCTGCTAGGAGATGACGAGTACTGGTGGAAGGGAGTGAAGCAGACTTTGATGGCAGAGCGTCGTGAGATTACTTGGGAAGTTTTCCACAAGAAATTTATGGACAAGTATTTTCCTGATACTGCACAAGCTGAGAAGGAGCAAGAGTTCCTCTGATTACAACAAGGTAGCATGACGGTGTCAGAATATGCCGCTAAGTTCGAATCACTTGCAAGGTACTTTAGTCCATTTCGTGATCGAGCTGACCAGGGATGGTTGAGCGAGAGATTCCAGCAGGGATTGAGGTTCGACATCCAGAAATCTATGATGTCTCTAAGAATCAGGAATCTTCAAGAACTGATTGACAGGTGTGTTGAGGTGGAAGATATGAGAAAGGCCAAGAAGAAGAGTGGCTCAGGCGGACCAGTGAGACCCCAGAGCATAGGACAGAGGTTTGCTCAGAAGGGAAGGCAGCAGAGGAAGCCATACACTCGACCTCAAGGGAACAACAGTAAGGGACAGTACAATCCGATGGCTCAAAACGCTAGAGGCGGGAGTCAGACCAGTGACGGAGTCATTTGTTACCGTTGTGGCAAGCCGGGGCGCTATGCGAGCAACTGCACTAAGAAGCATGACGTGTGCTTTAACTGTAAGAAATCGGGGCACATTGCTAGGGACTGCCTAGAACGTAAGGTTGAACCGGTGATGAATACAGCAAAAGCTAAAGGAAAGCGTCAGATGGCCAAAGGCAGAGTCTTCTACATGAGCGGTGAAGAGGCGGAGCAGGGTGATTATTTGATTCAGGGAGACTGTGAGATTGAGGGTAAATCCCTAATCATTCTTTTTGATTCTGGTGCAACCCATTCTTTTATTTCTTTGGATTACATAGATCGTTTGAAATTTCCTGTGACTACCTTACCTTTCAAACTAGTAGTTACTACCCAGCTGCTAAAACCTTGGTTACCAACACTGCATGCCTTAATTGTGTAGTGGTCATCTAGGGTAGAAAATTTGTTGCTAATTTGGTCTGTTTGCCATTAAAGGGTCTAGATATTATTCTCGGGATGGATTGGTTGTCTCACCACCATGTCCTTTTGGATTGTGCCCGAAAGGCAGTGATTTTTCCAGATCTTGGAGTCTCCAATTATCTTTTTGCCGAACGTATCAGAGTTTCTTTGAAAGAGGGAACTAGGGAATACAAGTATCTGGCTAGTTCAGGAGTTTCTTAGGAGATCGAGTTGAAGGATGTCTCAGTGGTGTGTGACTTCTCGGATGTTTTTCTCGAAGACGTACCAGGGTTACCACCTGTGAGAGAGATCGAGTTCTCCATCGACTTGCTTCCGGGAATAGGACCGATTTCGATAGCGCCCTATCGGATGTCACCAACCGGGATGAAAGAGTTGAAGTCTCAGATTAAGCACTTGGAGTCGAAGCAGTTCATACGACCGAGTGTGTCACCTTGGGGAGCTTCAGTGCTACTGGTAAAGAAGAAGGGCGGACGATCGAGACTGTACGTGGACTATCGTCAACTCAACAAGGTTACTGTCAAGAATCAGTATCTGTAACGACCCGTTTCCGGACCGCTACCGAGCTCAATATACCGAGCTCGAGTTACCGAGCTCAACACAACAAGCTCAACAAAACCTATATGAGATATGTTTTAAAAACAAAACTCTTGTGCCTTTTAAAAATGCGATATATATTTTTCATATAAAACCAACTCGTGCACATCAGAGTAATTACAGCTTTTCGAAACATGGTGCAACTAAGACACAAGACTTAAATTCAAATAAAACATACATGTATAACATACACATATATATCACTCGAAATAAGAATGTATACAAAATACAGAGTAGCAAATGTGCAAAGAAAATACACCTAAGGTACGACAACTTCAAAATAGCCATTATACCCTGGGGTACTTCCCAGACTCCCACGCAGGGTCGCTCCAAAAGTAAGACCACCAGTCTACCCTCAGAGCAACAAAAATAACACTGCCCAAACTGGTCACGACCTCGAACATAAAAGAAATACAAGAACAGTCCTCAGAAAAACCAACATCCAACAAATAAACAATCACGACAGATAGAGGTCGTCACTCGGGTCCTCGTCGAGCTCCTCCTCGGCATCGTCTACTGTCGAGTTACCTGCGCCCTCGACATCGCCTGGGTAACCGTCATGGATTGAAGGCACCACGGGAAAGGGTCAACTTCTCAACAAGTTAAGATAAGCTCGACATAAAAATATAAGCAAACAGCAAAGTATAACATTCACCGACGTGACTCGACCATCTCACTCTAAACTCGACACAACTCACAAATCCATTTTCTCTCGACTCGACAATTTTCCGGAATGCACACGCCGTACCGTATGTCGGAAAGTCCAGCCGAAGCCTTGGGATCCTCGCTCTCCCTAGGACAGTCAACTCAGGTCCCGTAGCGTGGCGACGTCTAGTCAATCTCCCGTAAACAAAAAGGGGACCTAGCACCCTCAGTTATCCGGGTCACGGCTCAAAAACGTCATACGACTCACCTAGCTCGCTCACTCGATGAACAATTCGCCGCATACGATATTCAAAGAGTTAAACACAAAATATTCAACCGCATGTCAAATAAAAGAGCAAGCTCGACATGAAGAAACGCAATTCAACATGCAATACACACTTCACGACATATATTCAATCACATATTAAATACATGCAAAACTCAATCATATCACAACATTTCATCTCGACACAAATCAGTAATTCCATACACAATAACATAACCACATAGAATATGAAATGCCCTTACTTAAGGACTTATACAATAAAGCCTTAGAGATATCTAGAAGTAGCCCTTACCGAACTCCAAGTTAATGCTGCTCGACAACGACCTCGACACAGCTGTCTTCAAAGAGCTCGACAACGACTTCTCTTACTCGATCTCGACACGGCTGTCTTCAACGAACTCGACAACGACTTCGACACGTACGCTTCTCAGTCGACCTCGACACGTACAGTCCTCGATCTGGATTCTGCTGCTTCCGCGTCCTTGGATTCGCTTTCCCGTACACCTCGATTCGGAAATCACTCGATCTCGGGAATCAGACTTCCTAAAACAAACACAACTCAGATCGATCTATGGTTCTAATACATCTAACTCTCATCCCAAACTCAACCACAACCCAGAAAATATATAAAACTCAAGAACTGAAAGATATTTTTCCTCCAACACAAAGTTAGGGATTTCGATCAGAATTCATGAAAAGTTATCTGATGCTTCACAGAAAGATCGACAACAACAATATTCAGAAGCAACGAACGAAAAACCAGAAAATCGAAACGAACCAAAAATGGGGTTTCTGGGCATTGCCGATTGCAGAAAAACAGAGAAAGAAATTTTGTTTTACAAGCCCAATTAATCGGTTAAAAAGATAGGTAATATTGTGAAGAAGAAAACCCATCAATTTGATATGATTTGGAAGCATAAAACTGATTAAAAATGGAAGAAGATTTAGCGCTAAACAGTAGCACAGATGAAAGAAAATCTGTTCTTCATACCTCAACGGTGATGGTCGATCAGACGAGATATGGGTCGAGAAGTTGATGATGAACAAAATTGATGAAGAAATCTTGTGCAGAATCTCGCTGGAACTCACGGTTTCGTCGATGAAGATTTTTAAGGAAACAACGAAACACAGAGCAGAAGGAAGGAAGAAGAAAGAAGAAAAGAGAAATGAGTGAAACGGTCGTGGTATACAGCTGGCGAGAAAGGGGTAAAAACGTAACTCCAGCTATAAGATGCCAATCCCAATAATCATCTACCCGTTAACTCGTTCCTCTCATGATTACCCTCTACTCTGTCGGTCAACGACAAGCCGACAATGTAATAATTACAAACAATATAATAATAACGCTGAGTAACGTTCGAAATAATACGAGGTGTCATCTCGACACGATGTCGACAAGAGTGCTCGTGCAAACGTACAAGGTTCTAACACGAGTTCGTGAACGCGGTCTCCTCAGCTCGACTTGCGTCCTCATCAGCTCGGTACGCGACTTCATCAACTCGACACGCGACCTCCTCAGCTCAGCAGCTAGTGCACGTGGTCTCATCAGCTCGACAAAAGATCTCGGCAAACGATCTAGTCACGGGATCTCGACACAAGGTCTTGGTCGAGGTCTCGATACGTCGTCCTAATACGATGTCGATCTCGTCCTCAGGTGTTACAATCTCTCCCTCTAAAAAAATTTCGTCCTCGAAATTGCAAATAAGATTCTTACCTCAGAAAAGTTCAGGGTACTGAATCTTCATCTTCTCCTCCAGCTCCCAAGTCGCATCTCCCGTCTTCTGATCCCACACAACTTTGACAAGTTGGATCTCTTTGTTCCGCAACTGTTTGGCTTTCCGATCAACGATCCTTGCTGGTGACGCTTCAAAAGATAGGTCGTCCTTCAGTTGAATCACATCCGGTTCGATGACATGAGAAGGGTCGGAAACATACTTCCGCAATTGTGAGACGTGGAAGACGTCGTGGATGTTCGACAAGAATGGTGGCAAGGCAATCTGATATGCCACTGGACCAATACGACGAAGAATCTGGTAAGGTCCAATGAATTTAGGGGTAAGTTTCTTGGATTTGATCGCTCGACCAACTCCAGTAGTGGGGGTGACTCTAAGAAATACATGTTCTCCTTCCTCGAACTCGAGTGGTCGACGTCGTTGGTCTGCATAACTCTTCTGTCGACTTTGAGATGTTCGCATCCGATCTCTGATCAAACGGATCTTCTCGGTAGTCTGCTGGATCATATCTGGTCCTACGACAGTTCGCTCGCCGTCCTGGTACCAACAAAGAGGCGTCTGACATTTCCGTCCATACAGCGCTTCAAAAGGTGCCATCCCAATACTCGCATGGAAGCTGTTGTTGTATGTGAACTCCACCAATGGTAAGACGTCGTCCCAACTTCCTCGGTGATCTAACGTACAAGCTCGCAACAAATCTTCAAGCGATTGGATCGTTCTCTCAGTCTGACCGTCAGTCTGTGGATGATATGCCGAGCTAAGCCTGAGCTCGGTTCCCATCGCTCCTTGCAATTCCCTCCAAAAATGAGACGTGAACTTCGGATCTCGGTCCGACACGATCGAAGAGGGTATTCCATGAAGTCGTACTATCTCCGCGATGTAGATCTCGGTCAGCTTTTCCACGTTGTATGTCGACCTCACTGGCAAGAAATGAGCAGATTTGGTCAATCGGTCGACGATCACCCAAATCGAATCATTCTTCTTCTGTGTCTTCGGCAAACCTACAACGAAATCCATGGAAATACTGTCCCATTTCCATACTGGTACGTCAAGCGATTGTAGCATTCCCGCAGGTCGTTGGTGCTCCACCTTCGCTTTCTGACACGTCAAACATGAAGCTACGTACTCGGCCACTTGCTTCTTCATTCCGGACCACCAAAATGCTTCTTCAAGTCTTGATACATCTTCGTAACTCCGGGATGAATACTAAAGTTGCTCTTATGCGCTTCGTCGAGAATCAACTTCCTCAGCTCGGATACGTTAGGCACGCACACTCGGCCATTGCACCTCAAGATGTCGTCCGCTCCGACCTGAAATTCTGTCGCCTTCCCTTGCGCTATCAACTGAATCTTCTCTTGCAGAAGCTCGTCATGAACTTGCTGGTCTCGGATCTCGTCCAACAATCTGTTAGAAATGGTAAGCATACCAAATCTCAGCTTCCCCGGTGAAACTTCGACACTCAACTTCAAATCTCGGAACTTCTCGAGCATCTCCAACTCCTTGATCATCATTACCGAGGTTAAAACGCTCTTCCTGCTCAACGCATCTGCTACTACGTTAGCCTTACCGGGATGGTATTCCAACGTAAAGTCGTAGTCCTTGAGAAATTCTATCCATCTACGTTGACGCATGTTGAGCTCTTTCTGGTCGAACAGGTACTTCAAGCTCTTGTGATCGCTGAAAACAGTAAGAGTGCTCCCATAAAGGTAGTGCCTCCATATCTTCAGCGCAAAAACTACTGCTGCCAGCTCCAAGTCGTGAGTAGGGTAGTTCCTCTCGTGAATCTTAAGCTGTCTTGAAGCATACGCGACCACCTTCCGATGTTGCATCAGCACGCATCCCAATCCCTGGTGTGACGCATCACAATACACCTCGAAAGGCTCTTCGGGTTGAGGCAAAATCAGCACAGGCGCTGTCGTCAAAAGCTCCTTCAGTCGTTGAAAACTGGCTTCACACTCCTCGGTCCAAGCAAAAGGTTGATCCTTCCTCGTCAGTCGTGTAAGAGGCGCGACAATCTTCGAGAAACCTTCAATGAATCTTCGGTAATATCCTGCTAAGCCGACAAAACTCCTGATCTCGGTAACCGTCTTCGGCTGTTCCCACGCTATCACCGCCTCAATCTTAGTTGGATCCACAGCTATCCCTTCTCTGGAAATCACGTGACCAAGAAAATTCACCTCTTCAAGCCAAAATTCACACTTCGACAGATTGGCATAGAGTTGCTTATCTCGTAATATCTGCAGTACTCGACATAGGTGTTCTGCGTGCTCTTCTCGGTTCCTCGAGTAAATCAATATGTCGTCGATGAACACTACAACGAACTGATCCAAAACGAATGGAAAATCCTGTTCATGTAGTCCATAAACACAGCTGGCGCATTCGTCACTCCAAACGGCATCACCAAGTACTCGTAGTGACCGTATCTAGTCCTGAAAGCTGTTTTGGCGACATCTTCCTCCTTCACGCGAATCTGATGGTAGCCCGACTTCAAGTCTATCTTGGAAAAGATCGCCGCTCCACGAAGTTGGTCCATCAAGTCGTCAATACGTGGTAACGGATAACGGTTCTTCACGGTAACCTTGTTGAGCTCGCGATAGTCCACGCACAGCCTTGATCGTCCATCCTTCTTCTTAACCAACAACACTGGAGCTCCCCACGGTGACACGCTCGGTCGTATGAATTGCTTCGACTCCAAGTGTTCGATCTGGGACTTCAGCTCTTTCATCTCGGCAGGAGACATCCTGTACGGCGCTTTGGAAATCGGTCCTGTTCCTGGAATCAGGTCGATGGAGAACTCGACCTCTCGTACTGGTGGTAATCCTGGCACGTCTTCGGGAAAAACGTCCTCAAAATCACACACCACTGGAACATTCTTCACGTCGATCTGCTGGAAAACTTCCGAACTAGCGAGATACATGTATTCCCTAGTTCCTTCTTTCAAAGAAACTCCAATACGTTCGGCAGAAAGATAATTGGAGACTCCAAGGTCTGGAAAAATTACAGTTTTACGGGCACAGTCCAAAAGGACATGGTGGTGTGACAACCAATCCATCCCGAGGATAACATCTAAACCCTTAAGAGGCAAACAAACCAAATTGACCACAAACTTTCTATTCTGAATAATCACTACACAATTAAGACATGCAGTGTTTGTGACTAAGGTTTTAGCAGCTGGGGTTGTAACTACTAATTTAAACGGTAAAGCAGTCACAGTCAAGCTCAAAAGGTTCACACAATCAGAAGAAATGAAGGAATGGGTTGCACCCGAATCAAAAAGAACGGATAAGGATTTACCCTCGATCTCACATTCACCTTGGATAAGATCATCAGCTCGATCTGCTTCCTCGCCACTCATGCAGAAAACTCTGCCTTTAGCCACTTGACGCTTCCCTTTGGCCTTTGCCGCAAGCATAGTCGGTTCAGCTTTAGGTGTAGGACAATCCTTAGCAAAATGCCCTGGCTTCTTGCAGTTGAAACACACCTCCTCCCTCTGAGTACAGTTACTCGCGTAATGTCCCGGCTTTCCACATCGGTAGCAAATCACCTCGACACTGGTCTGACCTCCACTCCTCGGTACTTGGGTCATCGGACGATACTGTCCCCTGTTGTCGTTCCCCTGAGGTCGGTCGTAAGGCCTCTTCTGCGGTGGTTTCCCTTTCTGTGCAAATCTCTGCCCCGCACTCTGGGGTCTCACCGGTCCGCCCACAACAGTCTTCTTCTTGTGGCTCCTCACTCCTTCTACCTCGACACATCGATCAATCAGCTCTTGGAGATTTCGGATCCTCAACGACACCACTGACTTCTGAATGTCGAATCTCAATCCCCGTTGGAATCTCTCACTCAACCATCTCTGGTCAACTCGGTCACGAAATGGACTGAAATACCTCGCCAACGATTCGAACTTGGCCGCATACTCGGACACCGTCGAGTTGCCTTGCTGCAGTTGAAGAAATTCCTGCTCCTTCTCGGCTCGTGCAGTATCCGGGAAGTACTTGTCCAAGAACCTTTCACGAAAAAGCTCCCAGGTCATCTCGCGATGTTCTGCTATAAACGTTTGCTTCACTCCTCTCCACCAATACTCTGCGTCTCCTAGCAGTAAGTAGGTGGCATAGTCGACCTTCACGTTGTCCGGGCAATGAAGTGCCTCAAAGATCTTCTCGATCTCTTGCATCCAAAGATCAGCTTTATCCGGATTTGGCTCACCGTAGAACTTCGGTGGATCATGCTTCCTGAAGTCTGCCAATCCTCTCGCTTCAGCATTTCGTTCTGCTCGTTGCTGTTGCTGCAAGTTCTGCTGAGTTAACGCTGCCGTCTGTTGAGCCATCGCGTTAGCCTGTTGAGTTGCAGCAGCTGATTGTTGAGCCATGGCTGCCGCCATCTCGGTCATAGCTTGAATAGCTCGTTCCATGTCGACGTTCTCGGTTGCAGATGTCGTATTCCTACGAGGTGGCATTAGATTCCACAAAGTTCAAAACCCTGTCAGAATCTCACAACAAGGATGTGTTAAAACACACTGCTTCAATCAAGAAACAGTTCAAACAATTTCTCAAGCAATAAGTGCTTCACTTAATCAAACAGCAATCAACATAATACAACTAGGTACCCAACACATAACCCGACACAGTGACCAGTCCAAATTCCTATGCACAGCTCGGTCAGAACCGAACTGCTCTGATACCAACAATGTAACGACCCGTTTCCGGACCGCTACCGAGCTCAATATACCGAGCTCGAGTTACCGAGCTCAACACACCAAGCTCAACATAAACCTATATGAGATGTGTTTTAAAAACAAAACTCTTGTGCCTTTTAAAAATACGATATATTTTTTTTTATAAAACCAACTCGTGCACATCAGAGTAATTACAGCTTTTCGAAACATGGTGCAACTAAGACACAAGACTTAAATTCAAATAAAACATACATGTATAACATACACATATATATCACTCGAAATAAGAATGTATACAAAATACAGAGTAGCAAATGTGCAAAGAAAATACACCTAAGGTACGACAACTTCAAAATAGCCATTATACCCTGGGGGTACTTCCGGCAGACTCCCACGCAGGGGGCTGCTCCAAAAGTAAGACCACCAGTCTACCCTGTAGCAACAAAAACAACACTGCCCAAACTGGTCACGACCTCGAACACAAAAGAAATACAAGAACAGTCCTCAGAAAAACAAACATCCAACAAATAAACAATCACGACAGATAGAGGTCGTCACTCGGGTCCTCGTCGAGCTCCTCCTCGGCATCGTCTACTGTCGAGTTACCTGCGCCCTCGACATCGCCTGGGTAACCGTCATGGATTGAAGGCACCACGGGAAAGGGTCAACTTCTCAACAAGTTAAGATAAGCTCGACATAAAAATATAAGCAAACAGCAAAGTATAACATTCACCGACGTGACTCGACCATCTCACTCTAAACTCGACACAACTCACAAATCCATTTTCTCTCGACTCGACAATTTTCCGGAATGCACACGCCGTACCGTATGTCGGAAAGTCCAGCCGAAGCCTTGGGATCCTCGCTCTCCCTAGGACAGTCAACTCAGGTCCCGTAGCGTGGCGACGTCTAGTCAATCTCCCGTAAACAAAAAGGGGACCTAGCACCCTCAGTTATCCGGGTCACGGCTCAAAAACGTCATACGACTCACCTAGCTCGCTCACTCGATGAACAATTCGCCGCATACGATATTCAAAGAGTTAAACACAAGATATTCAACCGCATGTCAAATAAAAGAGCAAGCTCGACATGAAGAAACGCAATTCAACATGCAATACACACTTCACGACATATATTCAATCACATATTAAATACATGCAAAACTCAATCATATCACAACATTTCATCTCGACACAAATCAGTAATTCCATACACAATAACATAACCACATAGAATATGAAATGCCCTTACTTAAGGACTTATACAATAAAGCCTTAGAGATATCTAGAAGTAGCCCTTACCGAACTCCAAGTTAATGCTGCTCGACAACGACCTCGACACAGCTGTCTTCAAAGAGCTCGACAACGACTTCTCTTACTCGATCTCGACACGGCTGTCTTCAACGAACTCGACAACGACTTCGACACGTACGCTTCTCAGTCGACCTCGACACGTACAGTCCTCGATCTGGATTCTGCTGCTTCCGCGTCCTTGGATTCGCTTTCCCGTACACCTCGATTCGGAATTCACTCGATCTCGGGAATCAGACTTCCTAAAACAAACACAACTCAGATCGATCTATGGTTCTAATACATCTAGCTCTCTCTTCCCCAAACTCAACCACAACCCAGAAAATATATAAAACTCAAGAACTGAAAGATATTTTTCCTCCAACACAAAGTTAGGGATTTCGATCAGAATTCATGAAAAGTTATCTGATGCTTCACAGAAAGATCGACAACAACAATATTCAGAAGCAACGAACGAAAAACCAGAAAATCGAAACGAACCAAAAATGGGGTTTCTGGGCATTGCCGATTGCAGAAAAACAGAGAAAGAAATTTTGTTTTACAAGCCCAATTAATCGGTTAAAAAGATAGGTAATATTGTGAAGAAGAAAACCCATCAATTTGATATGATTTGGAAGCATAAAACTGATTAAAAATGGAAGAAGATTTAGCGCTAAACAGTAGCACAGATGAAAGAAAATCTGTTCTTCATACCTCAACGGTGATGGTCGATCAGACGAGATATGGGTCGAGAAGTTGATGATGAACAAAATTGATGAAGAAATCTTGTGCAGAATCTCGCTGGAACTCACGGTTTCGTCGATGAAGATTTTTAAGGAAACAACGAAACACAGAGCAGAAGGAAGGAAGAAGAAAGAAGAAAAGAGAAATGAGTGAAACGGTCGTGGTATACAGCTGGCGAGAAAGGGGTAAAAACGTAACTCCAGCTATAAGATGCCAATCCCAATAATCATCTACCCGTTAACTCGTTCCTCTCATGATTACCCTCTACTCTGTCGGTCAACGACAAGCCGACAATGTAATAATTACAAACAATATAATAATAACGCTGAGTAACGTTCGAAATAATATGAGGTGTCATCTCGACACGATGTCGACAAGAGTACTCGTGCAAATGTACAAAGTTCTAACACGAGTTCGTGAACGCGGTCTCCTCAGCTCGACTTGCGTCCTCATCAGCTCGGTACGCGACTTCATCAACTCGACTCCCGACCTCCTCAGCTCAGCAGCTAGTGCACGTGGTCTCATCAGCTCGACAAAAGATCTCGGCAAACGATCTAGTCACGGGATCTCGACACAAGGTCTTGGTCGAGGTCTCGATACGTCGTCCTAATACGATGTCGATCTCGTCCTCAGGTGTTACAGTATCCGTTATCGCGTATCAATGATTTGATGGATCAAGTACGAGGAGCCACGATATTTTCTATGATTGACTTGAAGTCAGGCTACCATCAGATTCGAGTGAAGAAAGAGAATATTCCCAAGACAGCATTCAGGACTAGGTATGGTCACTACGAGTACCTAGTGATGCCATTCGGAGTGACGAATGCGCCGGCAGTATTTATGGATTACATGAATAGGATCTTTCACCCATTCTTGGACCAGCTCGTGGTGGTGTTTATAGATGACATCCTGATTTATTCGAGGAGCAAAGAAGAGCACGACGAGCACTTACGCCAAGTATTGCAGATTCTGAGGGAAAAGCAACTCTACGCTGACCTTTCCAAGTGTGAGTTTTGGCTTGAAGAGGTGAATTTTCTCGGACATATGATAACCAAGGACGGGATAACTGTGGATCCAACCAAGATTGAAGCTGTGTTAGCATGGGAGCAACCGAAGACTGTAACAGATATCAGAAGCTTCGTTAGTTTAGCAGGCTACTACCGGAAATTTATCGAAGGTTTCTCGAAGATTGTAGCACCGCTTACATGATTCACGAGGAAGGATCAACCTTTTGCTTGGACCGAAGAATGCGAATCTAGTTTTCAGAGGTTGAAAGAACTCTTGACAACAGCGCCTGTGTTGATTTTGTCTCAACCGGAAAAACCTTACGAGGTTTATTGTGATACTTCACACCAAGGTTTGGGATGCGTGCTGATGCAACATAGGAAAGTTGTGGCTTATGCTTCGAGACAGCTTAAGATTCGCGAGAGGAATTATCCTACACACAATTTGGAACTTGCTGCAGTGGTCTTTGCATTGAAGATTTGGAGACACTACCTGTATGGGAGCACGTTCACTGTTTACAGCGACCACAAGAGCCTGAAGTACTTGTTCGATCAGAAGGAGCTCAACATGCGAAAGCGGAGATGGACGGAATTTCTGAAAGACTACGATTTCACTTTGGAATATCATTCGGGGAAAGCGAACGTGGTAGCAGATGCACTGAGCAGGAAGAGCATTTTAGCTTCAGTAATGATGATCAAGGAGTATGAGATGCTAGAGAAGTTCCGAGACTTGAAGTTGAACATGGAAGTGTCACCAGTAAAGCTAAAGTTTGGGATGCTCACCATTTCTAATGGACTGTTGGATGAGATTAGGGAACAACAGACTCATGACGAACTACTACGAGAGAAGGTTGAGCTGGTAGCATGAGGGAAAGCGACAGAATTCAAGGTTGGAACAGACAACATTTTGAGATGCAATAGACGTGTTTGTGTACCCAACGTGGCTGAGCTGAGGAAGTTGATTCTCGATGAGGCGCACAAGAGTGGAATAAGTATTCATTCGGGAGTTACGAAGATGTACCAGGACCTGAAGAAGCACTTTTGGTGGCCCGGAATGAAGAAACAAGTGGCAGACTATGTAGCTTCCTGTCTGACTTGCCAGAAAGCAAAGGTAGAACATCAGCGACCAGCGGGGATGTTGCAGTCTCTTCATGTACCTGTGTGGAAGTGGGATAGTATTTCTATGGATTTCGTTGTGGGTTTGCACAGAACGCCGAAGAAGCACGATTCGATTTGGGTAATCGTCGATTGATTGACCAATTCTGGCCATTTCTTGCCGGTAAGATCGACGTACAACGTAGAGAAGCTAGCGGAACTCTATGTCGCAGAGATTGTAAGACTGCATGGCGTGCCTTCTTTCATTATTTCTGATCGAGATCCGAAGTTTACATATCATCTCTGGAGGGCATTACAAGAAGCGATGGGAACTAAGCTCCAGCTTAGCTCAGCATATCACCCTCAGACCGATGGTTAGACCGAGAGAATGATCCAATCACTCGAAGATTTGCTAAGAGCGTGCATGATGGATCACAGAGGAAGTTGGGACGATGTCTTACCTCTAGTAGAGTTCACCTACAACAACAGTTATCACGCGAGCATTGGTATGGCACCTTACGAAGCGCTGTATGGGCGTAAGTGTCAAATGCCTCTCTATTGGTACCAGGATAGTGGGAGCTCTTTTGTGGGACTGGACATGATTCAGCAGACTACCAAGAAGATACGATTGATCAAAGATAGGATGAGAATGTCGCAGAGTAGACAGAGGAGTTATGCGGACCAGGATCGCCGACCGTTAGAATTTGAAGAAGGAGAACATGTATTCCTCCGAGTTACACCTACTACTGGAGTTGGTCGAGCGATCAAATCCAAAAAGCTTACTCCTAAGTTCATTGGACCCTATCCGATTCCTCGTCGTATTGGTCTAGTAGCATATCAGATTGCCTTGCCATCTTTTCTGTCAAATATTCACAACGTCTTCCACGTTTCTCAGTTGCGGAAGTATGTTTCCGACCCTTCTCACATTATTGAACCTGCTGCGATTCAACTGAAGGATGACTTGTCATTTGAAGTATCACCTGCAAAGATTGTCGATCGGAAGACTAAGCAATTAAGGAATAAAGAGATTCAACTTGTCAAGGTTGTGTGGAATCAGAAGACCAGTGATGCAACATGGGAGCTGGAAGAGAAGATGAAGGATCAGTATCCAAAACTTATCCTCGGTACGTATCTTACCTGTATTTTCGAGGATGAAACTATTTTTAGAGGGAGAGTATTGTAACACCCGTATTTTTACGATACCTTATTTAGCGTTATTGTAGTGTAATTTTTATCGTAATTATGCTATAATAAGCAATTCCTTGTTCTCTAAATAAGTGATTTAAATAAATCAAGATCAAATTGAATTTGAGAGTTAATATTTCATATTAATTCATGGTTCGAATATTGTCGAGAAATTCTAACGAAGTTTCGTCGCATTTCGAATCACCGGGTAGTTTTGCCGTAGATAAAATTTCAAATGAATCCCGATTTTGATGAAAATCGAATCATGACTTATTGTTATTATTTATGAGTGTTTTAGATTGTTATTATTATTTATGATAATTTATTTTCACGCGGTGAATTAATTTCTCGTCAAATTAATTTTCATGAAGTTATCGGCGGGAAATTAATCGGTAACGCGATTATTCAACGCTGTGTTTTAGCAAACCTTAGACTCTAGAATTAGAGGGTAATCATGAGACATGTGAGATTAGATGGGATAGATTAGTTGATGTGTTTAGCATCTTACTTTATGATTAGGTGTCAACCTTTGTGTGATTATCCTTTTTAACACTTTACTAGATGGTTTATTAACCAAGTGTTATTTTTTTTTTAAGTGAAAAAAAATACCCCTCCCCTTCATATCAGCCCAAACCCGAGCCCCTCCCTCTCTCTACCCTTCATATCTTCTTCTTCTTCATTTCTTGAGAGAGAAGCTCTCCACCTCCATGGATGCTTCCTTCACAAAACCTTGATCCACTTCATTTTTCTACCTCCATTCTTGTGCTAGTTCTTCTTCTACAACATCATTCCTACCTAGCTCATCATCAGGCATTTGGAGAAGCATTTTCCTTCCCCTAAAACAGCCCCTAGCCGCGAGCTTAAGGGGAGAAGTAGGTAGTTACTCTTTTTTCTTTTCTTCTTCAATTTCTATGCTTGTTTTGGTATTATTTTGTGTTTGATTGTGATCAAGAGGAGATGAAACACTCTTATTCCCGTTTCTTGAACTCTAGGGTGAAACCCTAAAGGAAGAAAAGAGGGGAAATTGTGTGATCCTTGGTGAATCAAACAATTAGTTGGTTAATGGAGTCTTTTTGTTGTTGTTGTAATTGTTCATACTTTTAGGATTTGAAGTTGTTTCGGTAATTGTTATGAAGAAACCTATTCTTGATATGTTGTAGAGTATTCTTGTACTTGATGATGATTTGTTTTGGGTAATAAATGGTTGTGATGGAGGAAAGACATTGATTAAAATGGTGTTGTTGATTTTGGGTGAAGTTTGCAATTTTTGTTGAAAAATGGTGATGGGGCCGTGAGCCCTAGGGTAGAAAAAAATGAGAAGAAAAATTGTTTTGCATATTTAGTTGATGTTAGTATATTGATCTTGCTTTGCAATTGGTTTGGTGAAAAGAATTGGATCAAGGAGTTAGTAAAGAAGTTATTGAAAAACCCTTATTTATGGAAATTGTGAAAATGGTTTTGACACTTGATTTAAGTTTCCTTATGTGGGCTAGTTGCTATATGATGTTGTTTGAGTTTTGGGAATAAGTATAGAAGTGGTTTACCTATTTAAAAGAAAGTTTTGCACTTTTTTTTTAGAAAAAAAGGGTGGTGGCCGAGAGGCCATAGGAGAGGATGGAAGGAAAACTTTTTTTTTCCACGTTTGGATATAATGCTTGAATGAGTGTGTTCTAGGCTTTAGATATTTATGAAAAGTGGCTAATTGATGTTGTTTTCACTTTAAGACTTCCAACAAAATTGATAATGTATTACGTATAGTTTTTTTTCCAAGAAATGATTTTAGTTTCAAAACCTTATTTTTCAAGTAGTTAGTAGTTAAATGTTTAAGTGGAAATGCTTTGGTTAGAAGAGGGTTAAGTTTTGAGAGCCTAAAGTTTTTAAGTGTAGTTTATAGAATTGTGCTAAGCTTACAGGTGTCTTTGATAGGATTTACAATTTCGAGGTCGCTACGCGTGGACTCGAGGCGTCTTGATCTGCGCTAGCGGATGATTGTGGTAAGGGCAACTTGTAGATATGGATAGATTTTAAATTTCTGTTATAAAGCAAAGAAGTCTGAGAACCTCAGGGTTCGAAGTGAGGGTCTCATACCCCTTTGATTTTTAGTTCTTAAACCTTTAATTATGATTATTTAGTGGGCTTGTCTGGAATTGGTTGGCAGCTGTCCCCAACCCCCCACACTTGTTTGATTTCCTCTCTGTCAACTCCATTGAGCTGCAGAGGGATGAATTGTATTTCGACTGTTATGATATGACTTGATTGCTTGATACTGTTGAATTGGGCTGTCTTGTATTGAGCTTTGTGTGAATATTTATTTAATATGCGATTGAATAATTATTCGAGTTGCTTTCTTGAATTATCATATGAGTTGATTTATTCATCATGCTTCTTTGAATTATCGTATGCGTCGATTTAGTCATTGGGGTGGTGAAAGTATCGTCGTGACGTTTTTGAGCTTCGACCCGTATAACCTAGGGTGATAAGTTCCCCTAAAGGCTTCAGCTGATAATTCGGCTGCTTAGCTAGACGTCGGGTGGTGAAAATGTCGTCATGGTGTTTTTGAACTATATCCCGAATAAACTTAGGGTACTAGGACCCCTTATTTTCTGGCAGCTTAGTTAGACGTCTTAACGTCAAGGAACTCGTCCTGAATATCCTAGGGTGGTCGTGGAGCCCAATGCCTATGGCTGGATTTCAGCAGCTTGTTTGGCATTACTTCCGGAAATTGTTGAAAGTGTCTTGAGAGAGTGTGTCAAGAGTTGCATTATGGGCATTTGTGCATCTTGTTGTCTTGTGCTTTATGTTTGTTGTTTCCATATTTATTCGAGAAGTTGACCCTTTCCCGTGGTTCCTTCAACCAATAATCATAACCCAGGCGATGACGAAGACCCTGGTGATACCGGTGATGACGACATCGCCGGAGATCATGTTTGATTTTCCAGATGTCGAGATGCTCGCGGTGATGGAGTTCGACCCCATCTCCCGTCGTGTTGTATATACCGGGGATGTTGTACAGACTTTCCGAGTTGATGGACTAGTGATGAGATAGGAGATATCTCGGCGTACAGTTAACTTTTCGATCAGGACGATGCAGGTGGTGGATGCTTGGCGCAAAATTCAGAGAGAGCAGGCGATGCCAGTATCATCTTCTTCGCCGGAGGGATCTTTGAGATTTCGAGGCGTACTACTACTCGTTATGCACCTCTGCCTAGGGAGCGATATTCCTGATGACCGCTTGAGAGAGCGTGATCAGGCGTGGAACTGCTGGAGCTTCTACATCTTGAGTGGCAGCTACCACGAGTTCTTTGGCAGAGCCTGAGCCTGAGACAGAGCTGGCTTCCCCCATGATTGTCAGGACACCTACTCCGCCGGGACATCTTTCTCCGGTATGTCGAGAGTGCGGTGAGGCAGGATGTAGCGGCACAGGATTCATTGAGGAGGTGCTGGTAGAGGAGGACGTGTTAGAGGGTATACCTCCTACGGCTCCTTTCATAGACTTGACTGGAGAGGATGCGGCAGACCCGATGGAGGATGATGACGAGGAGGATCCGTCTGAGAATTCATATAGCTATCTGTAGTTGTTGTGATTGTTTGACTGCTTCTTTTGTATTATTTTGTTTATAGAGTACATTTTGTTTTGGGTGACCAGTCGGGCTTGGTGGATGTATTTTGTGTACTGTAGGGTAGACTGGTGACATACTTTTGGAGTAGCCCCCTGCATGAGTGTCTTCCAGGAGTATCCCCGGGGTATGATTGCTCTCACGAGGGTCTTCATACCACAGGTGTATTCTCTTGTACATGTTTATGTACTTTCTATTTGGTACGCATTGCCTATGGCTACTTTCTTCTATATATGTATGTATTTCCAGAGCATGCGTCTTGTGTCTTAGATTGCACCATGTTTCTAAAAGCTGTGACAACTCTGTGTACACTTGCGGATGTAATTATTTTAAAAAAAAATAGACCGCATTTTCCAAAAGACACAAGAGTACTGATTTAAAAAGTGCGTCGCATATAGGGTTGGTTTTAGTTTTAGTAGCGGTCCGGAAACGGGTCGTTTCATTTCTAGCTTATCAATTCAATCCCATAACTATTCAAGGTCTTCAATTTCATGATCACAACAAGTTCAAGGCATACCTACACAACCAATCACCTAAGAATTCAATGAGAGTATTAACTATTAATTTATTTCATCAATTTAATCAAGCAAACAAGCATCTCGTAACCAATAATTTATTCACATAATGCACATTATCAAGAACACAGTTATCATTTTATTATATTGAAGCAGAGCTAAAATTATAATAAATTTGGCATGTTAACTTAAACATAATTATGCAAATCACCTCATACAATTATTTTCATTGCTCCTACAATGAAAAACACACCATGAATCACGTCACAACACAGAATCATACCATTGCTCATACAATGGTAACAACACAAACCACATAAAGACGTTTGGGGTCACCGGGTACCCCAAACAAGGGAAACACTCACCTTTTTCAATTTAGCCATTATCAACGTAATTTCTTTCTCCTGATCACGTCTGCAAGCAGTCCCGCAACAAGCCATACAACTCCCATTCCACAACTTTCATTCTTTTTTCTTGTCAATGGTCACAATCATTATCCCGTCAAGGCGTCAAACTCATAGCCACAATAACCAATACCAAAACAATCAATTTATCAACCAATAATACCATTTTGAATACTCAAAAATTACTTGACACGAATCGTACAATTATCGAAATCGAATTAAACAATTCCGGAGAAAGGGTTTACCTCAAAGGTTCACCACAACCACAATGGGAAGGAGCCCACCCAAACAGAGGTGACAACGATGGCCGGGACAAAGCTCACGGTCAAGCTCACAGTAAAGGACGTCCGAAATATGTCAGAATAATAGAAGCAAGGTTTCAGATTCAAATTCTGCCAAGGACATACAGAACCAAAAAAAATCACAGAGGAAAGGACGAAGGCTTACCGAGGATCTAGACCGTGGTTGAGATGGTGGTTTGCGGCCTACCCAGTGGCAGGGCATGGTGGTTCTCGCAGAACCATTGACGATTAGTAGGAAAACACAACAGAACGTGGGTTGAGCAACGATATTTAAGAACTGAGAGAAGGAATCGCGAGAACAGAGTCTAGCCGTGAACGAGGTCGGGACGGAGGCCATGGGTTCTTCACGAAGCTCACAAGGTGGTGATGGTTGGTGGTTTTCCGTCGTAGCAGAGATGTCATCGGTGCTACCATGGAAGAGAGACAGTGTGATGGAGAGAGGGAGACAAGTCGCGGGAAAGAACTACAAGGAAGGAACCATGGTGGTTGGACGTTGGTCTGGGTGGTTTGAAACGGAGTCTGAGAGGTTGCCTCAAGAGCTGCTGTGCAACGAAATGAAGAGGTAGGGATGGGAAAAGCATCGCCGCGAATGCTAGGTTTTCTTGGAGGGGAAAATCTGTTTATGAGATTAGGGGAAGAAGAAGGAGTGAACGTGGGCCAAGGCCATTCAATAGGGGGTGCACGCAGGAATTCTGCGAGGTACCAGAAGCAAGTCAGCCCAAATTCATGTATATATAAATATATATATATATATATATATATATATATATATATATATATATTTTAAAACCTTTTAACCCTCAAACTCATTTTAACACCCCTTTAACTCAAAATATCTTTCCCAAATAAATGACATTTAAAATATTAATATTTTAGAAAAATAAAGTTATAAAATAATATATTACCAATATTTTCTAAAATTACAAATAAATACCAAATCAATATTTTTCAATAATTCAAATTTCAATAATTTAAATACATACAAGGGATCGAAATCACTAAATTTACAAATCATAATAATTAATGAAATAAATACATTTTTTTAAAATATAAAATGTACAAAAAATACGGGGTGTTACATGCGGTGGCATATACACCAAGTCCCGTAGCGGATCCCGAGCCCGAGCCGGAGGCTATTTTGACTCCACCCTTCTGTATCAGGACACCCACTCCACATGTGGATCCTTCTTCCGTTTGTCGGATGTGTGGTGAGGCCGGTTGCAGTGGCGTGAGATGGATTGCCGATGTACTGGTGGAGACGGAGAGGCCAGAGGGAATACCTGCTTCTGTACCTTTTGTTGATTTGACCGGAGACAATGAGGATGATCTGATGGAGGAGGATGAGGAGGACCCGTCGGAGGACTTGGGTGGTGATGTATAGTTGGTGATGTCAGTCAGTGTTGTATATAATTTTTGGTGGTGACCAGTCAGTAAGATAGTCTTTTATGGTAGTGGTTGGATAGGTCTTGAGGTTTAGCTTTTGGAGCAGCCCCCTACGTGGGTACCTGCCAGCAGTACCTCAGAAGTATGATTACTCTTGTTAGGGTCTTCATACTTTAGGTGTATTCCTCTTGTGGATATGTCTTTATTATCGTCTTTTGTACAAATTGGTTGTGTATAGCTTTTGGGAATTGTATATATATATGTTCAGTTTCATTAGTCTCTTGCATGGTAGAATTTCCATCATGTTTCTAAAACGCTGTTGATACTCTATTGTGCTTTGCGAAAGACATTTGTTAAAATAAATTACCGTAATTTTCAAAAGACAAAAAGAGTATTATTTTGCAAATTTCGTCGCATCTAGGGATTTTTTGTAGTTTAGTAGCGCTCCAGTAATGGGGTGTTACATTTACCCTACACCGTACAACTACTTTGCAACAGCCGAAGATTTACCACTGGGTATTAATTGACTACTGGGCTTTACCCTGCACCGTACAACTACTTTGCAACAGCCGAGGATTTACCACTGGGTATTAATTGACCACTGGGCTTTATCCTGCGCCGTACAACTAATTCGCAACAGTCGAGGATTTACCACTGGGTATTAATTGACCAGTGGGCTTTACCCGCACTGTACAATTTTTTTATTAGAACAATTATAATTTTAATAGTTCTAATACCATATTTTTAAGGGTTTTATTCAAACTTTAGTTGAATTAACCTTCTAAGGAATTCTTGTGAACCCTTCTTAGTCCCATAAATAAGCCTAATCATGCTATGATTTCCTTTCATAATAAATCTTACTCTAAAACTTTCAATTGTTTACTCATAGACTTTTACATTTTATTGCCTTTACTATGTACAAGAATATAGCAAGCAAAGATGCTCATTCATAAGCAAACATATATCAATCCCATTTCATGCTTCTCGACAACTCATGCTCAGAAATCAAGAACACACATAATCATGGCATTTGAAGGATTCCTAAGATAAACTCCTCTTTTGGAACACATCTCAAACATCATGCATACAATTTAATTCTACAAAATCCTCACATAACATCAAATCCCATTTTAAAGTGACATAGAGCCATCCATTAATTCAAGGAAATCATAACAACTCATAAAATAGGCTAGCTCGAACACCAAGCCACTTCAAAATTAATTCGTACATATTTGATCAACGTGACCAAACTAAAACCAAACATTCCAGTTGGAGCTCTGTGGAACTTGCAATGGGGCAAACATCTCACAAATGTTTGTGGGGGGTTGGGTACAACCATCCAACCCTTAACCAATCCCACTAAAATATCACAATTTCTACTCATTAGACATTCAAAATCAAGAATTAAAACAATTAACCCTAGCACACCCTAATCAGAGGTTTTCTTAGGGGAATCCTATGTTACTTTAGGGCTTCCTTAAGCAAGATGATGAAACCCCCAATTTTTTTTGAGCTTGAACCCTAGCCCGTCTTCCATGGAGGCTTAAATCAAGCTTCAATCCTTGCTTCTCCTTCCCTTGTTATTCAATCCCTTCTTGATTGGAGCTTGGACCTTCATTCTCTTTCCATTTCCTTTTCCTTTCTCTGTTTTGGACTCTCTCCCTCTCTTTCTCGATTTCTCTCTCTCGCTGTCTCTCTCTCTCTCTCACGGTCAACCTCTCTGCACGGTCGCGGCTCCTGCTTCTTTCCCATCGTGGTCTTCCCTTTTTTCCTCTTCCTCTCTTCTTTCTTTTCTCCTTTTCTCTGTTTTTCTTCCTTGCTTCTATTCCACTCTGGGTGTGTGTGTGTGTGTGTGAGTGTAAAAATGAGAGAAAGTGAGGGTACTAGAGTGGAGTGAGGGAAAGTGTGGTGCAAGGTGGGGTAAAGGCATAGATTTAATAAAAATATACCGATTAACCCTTATTTGAATATCATAATTTTCTCTTTTGTCCTTACAGAAACCTCAGGTAAATTAATCAGTTAAATACTACTCACGAATAAGTAGTCCCACATTTCCTTAATTATTGGGTAGAATTAATATTTTACCCGTAAGTTCTAACTTTACGTTAAAACACTAAATTAAAGGTTATTAACGTCATTAATACTTACGGATTAAATCTACTTTTTCACTTAGTATTTTTAAGTACCAAACTTTAGAAAGATAGGGTCTTACAGTCTACTAGGTACAGGTGGCATCATGACCGGTGGAGTTATCATGTATTGCTTCAATTGGTCAAAGGCGTCCTAATGACAAGGTTTCCAAACAAACTCCAGTTTTACCTTTAACTTGACCAGTGGTGAAAACACCCTAGTCCTACCTGACAAGTTAGAAATAAATCTTCTCAGGAAATTTACTTTCCCTAAGAAAGATTCAAGCTCTTTCTTGTTGGTTAGTGGCAAAGCTTCCAAGACTGCCTTGGCCTTATTCTTATCGATCATAATTCCCTTCTTGTGAACCAAGAACCCTAAGAACTTCGCAGCTGACACACCAAACCCACATTTTTCTGGATTCATCTTCAATCTATGCCTCCTCATTCTGTCAAAGGCTTGTCTTAAATAATTCAAATGCTCCTCTTTATTTCTTGACTTGATGAACACATTGTCAATATACACCTCCATGAGTTTGCCAATTACATCATGAAAAATAGTATTCATGGCGCGTTGGTAAGTGGCTCCAGTATTCTTCAACCCAAAAGGCATGAATACCCATTTATATGTCCCAATAGCCCCAGGACACCTGAAGGCATTTTAGACACATCCTCTTCAGCTATGAAAATCTGGTTATAGCCAGCATGACCATCCATAAAACTCAACAACTCATGCCCTGATGCAACATTGAGAAACATGTCTGTAATACCCCATTCCTGGAGCGCTACTAACTAAAACTAAACTCTAAATGTGACAAAATTTTCAAAATAATACTCTTCTTGTCTTTTGGAAAATGCGGTAATTTTTTTTTAAAACAAATGTCTTTTGCAAAACACAATCAGAGTATCAACAGTGTTTTAGAGACTTGATGGAATTCTACAATGCACGTGACTAATGCAACTGAACATATATACGTATATACAATTTCCAAAAGGATATACAACTGACAAGTTTGTTCAGAAAAGCAACAGTAAATAAATATACACATGAAAACCTTAGGAAGAGTAATCATACTTCTGAGGTACTCCCGGCAGTTACACCAACTAGCCACACTACAAATCACAGCCCAAGTCCTTCGACAGGTCCTCCTCCTCCTTGTCCTCCATCAAGTCGTCCTCGTCATCTCCGGTCAAATCAATAAATGGTGCCGAAGTAGGTACTCCCTCTGGCCTCTCCTCCTCCACCAATACCTCATCAATCCATCCCACGCCACTGCAGCCTCACCACATATCCGACAAATAGAAGGAGGAACAACAGGTGGAGTGGGTGTCCTGATACGTAAAGGGGGAGTCGAAACGGCCTCTGGCTCTGGCTCGAGATCTACTATGGGACTAGGTGAATCTGCCACCGCACATGAATTAGAAGCTCCTGCCGTCCATCGTCTCACGCCCACGCTCTTACTAGCGGTCCTCCTAACCTTCGCACCACTAGGTATGGGTGCGTAACGATAAGTCGTCCTCCTAGGAATCTCGAAAGACTCGTCAGGTAAAGTAGTAGAAGTAGTCGGTATCACTCGATCCTGCTGAGTACGACACCGTCCATCCACAATCTGTCTAACCATGACAGGAAACTCACGGTACGCTGTGAAATCTTCTACCGTATCGCCAGTCCGTCCACACAAATAGTCTCTATCATGTCCCCTCTATATACAACTCGGCGTGAAGTGGGGTCGAACTCCATAGCTGAGGGTATGTCCGGGAAGTCAAAGATCCACTTCGACGACATCGTTATCGCTGGGATCTCCACCACATTCGCCATCGTCTAGGTTACAATCATTGATTAAAAGAACCACGGGCAAGGGTCAACTTCTTAAATAAAGACAGATAACACAATATAGCATATTATACAAATCTCAATAAGAATGCATAAATGCTCTGTAAATGCAACTACATGCCACTGTTTATGATTCCGGAATTCCAAACGCTATGGTCAATCGTTCTGTACGTACCAGAGCTGATACTTTTCCATGCGATGGTTAATTAACGACGTTCCTGAATACCTTTGGCCTTGGGGCATATCCACTACCCCAGGATATTCAGGCCGAAGTTATACCACATGCATGACAATGCATTCCACCTACTCCAATGAATATATCAATGCTCATGATATTTCAATATGGCATAATCAAATAAATATTTAATTATCCATCACCAACCCAACAACATATGTCTCAACAGGATTTAAGCATATATCCAAACATATAGTATAATCAATTCAAAGTTACAACAATTCAAACCCACAACAGTTCAACAATCCACAACGATTCACATTTACATATTGAAAATCAGCAGACATAAGCATACGATAGTTCATACATTAAAACCATAAAAACTACTAAATGTGAAGTGCTCTTACCAAAGATTAACAGTCCACGTGCCGAAGCAAGTCACAATCCTACTCAACACGAACTCAAATCCTCGAAGATCCTAAACAGCACACCAAAGCTTAGTACAATTCTAGTTCACTCAAATTATGTCCCTAGGTTATGGTTCACTTCTAACCCTTAGGTCTCTCAACTCCAAGAATCTTTTTAATAAAGCACGTACACTTGAAATGATAAGCAAACTGAAAATTAAATATTTTAAAGACTGTTCCGGACTGGGCCAAGGCCCAATCCAACAGAACGCTCGCCGAAGGCCCAGTATCGCGTGCAGTTGGCTACTCCACTTCGGAGCCATGTCGACCTGGCAGATCCAGCGGTCCTCAGATCTTTGCGCCAGCACATCATAGCCTGGCATAGAACCGACGGCACCCCGGATCTCGCAGGAGCGGTTATATCTCGAAACCGTCTCCGAGCACTATAAAAGGGATCTCCGTCACGATCCAGGTACGATTTGATTCATTCTCCTGCTTACCTCACCTCCTACCTAAACTGACTTAGGCATCGGAGTCCTTGTAGGTACACCACCCCTGCACGCCGTCGTCAACCACTGCGAGCACCGCCACACCGCTTCACTCTGGCCGTCCTCTGAGTTCTACTTCAGAACATTGGCGCCATCTGTCGGAACGTCTTTGATTTCATCTCTTCCAAAGTTTCTCTTCATTGTTTGCGATGACTGGATCGAAGCAAACCGTCGTAACTCACAGTTCTCAACTCTGTGGGGATCTGAATCTGTCGAATCCTCCGATCGCTCCGATGGATCAACCTCAACCTGGACTAGTACCATTCACTGTCAAATATGAAAGGTCGAGGAACCTTCCTCTACCTCAGGTCGATGCTATTCCGCTCATCATTACTCTGACAACAACTGAAACTGGCAAAACCGTTCCTACCGTCGCCTTCCTCCTCCACGAGTTTTGCGAGTTTGTAAGAAGCCACACTGAAGTGATACAGATTCAGAATCAGCGCCTCGATCGCATGGAGAATCAGCAGAAAGAAAATTCGGTTCGCGTAGCTACGCAAATTGAAAACAGAAAGGATCAGAATTCTCTGCCACCTCAGCGATCTAGAGAATCCAAGACTCGCCGTTCCGTTCATCGTCGCCGCTGTGGCACAACTCCGCGTCGATCTCCATGTACTACACTCCACCGCAATAAATCGCTCAGTCGATCTCTGCCTCGCCATCACAGATCTCAAATCTGCTCTCCTCGCGGCAGAAGAAGAAATGAAAAAAAGCTACGTGAAAGAGTTTTGCCAAACAGCCTATCCTCGGGGCCTGAGGCGAGACGCTCTCCGTCGCGTTGCCGCCACTCTCCAAGTTACTCTCCCCGTCGCAGAGGCACGACCGCGAGCAGTGACACACCACCTCGCAGGGCTACCATTGCCTCATGGCGCCGAGTGAAGTCACCTGACCGCACTTCTCGTCACCGCCTTGCTCACTCGGATTCATCCACTTCTCTACAGAATGATGAAGAGAATGACACGCGCGAGACTTTTGGTCCTTTCACCTCCAAGATCGTGAAGTTTCTGATCCCAAAGCATCTTCAGAAACCACCAGCTTTGGACTCATGTGATGGCACAACTGATCCGGATGAGCACGTCGGTTGCTTTGACACTGTCATGGAGTACCGAGGTGCCCAAGGACCTGTCAAATGCAAGATTTTCCCCCTCACCCTAAAAAAGCGGCTTTGTCTTGGTTCCAGACCCTCAAGAGAAACTCCATAGACTCCTGGGCCGAACTCACTGATAAGTTTTCTGCTCACTTCACCGCATCCAAAGTACAGCCGAAGTAGACAAAAGCACTCTCCGCAATTAGACAAAGGAAAGACGAACCTATCACAGAGTACATTGAGCGTTTCAATAAGGAGGTGATTTTTGTGAAGAAATGCTCTGATGAGATGAAGTTATACTTGCTAGAGCAGGGCTTAGTGGAAGGCAGTCTGTTCAGCATTAATATTGGTGTCGACAAACCAAAAACTCTGAACAGCTTCCTCAAACGAGCTCAGAAATATATGAACTATGAAGAGAAGCTGATGGCATCGAAAGTCATAAATAAACCCCAAGAGAAAGTTGGTGGACAGCGCGAAGACAAATCACGCAGAGATAAAGAAAACCGAGCTCCATCGAAAAGGTACGACGAATACACTCCCCTAAACACCACACGAACACGCATATTGAACAAATGCGCGAATACTGAGTTCAGAGATGCTGGAATCAAGTTCCCACTGAAGGGGAAAGAGAAGCCGAATGCCAACAAGTCAAATTATTGTCATTTTCATAAATGTGCCTGACACGACACTGATGATTGATTCCACCTAAAAGATGTCATTAAACAATTGATCCAGAAGGGAAAATTGTCGAGGTTTGTGAAAGCAAAACCAAGATCTGGCAACAGAAGGTCAAGGTCTAGATCCCCTCGATCTAAAAAGAAAGAATCAGCTTCAGCAGCACAACTCGACGAGGCAGGTCGAGAATCCAAGGAAAGCAAAGAAAGACCTCGACCTCCCCCAGTCGCCCTAGTAATCTCTGGGGGGTTTTCTGACAAGGGAGGTGCGAGCATCAGTTCAGCAAAGCAAAAGTTGCGAGAGACAATGTTAGTTTCCACTGTTTTTCCCCCGTCTAGTAGGCATAAGGGAAGACCACCCTTTGCCTTGTACGACGAGGACTTGGTGAACGGGAAGCTGAATTATCTGATTCCCCTGTTAGTTAAAGCTTACATGGCCAACTTTGACGTCAGAAGAATATTGATAGACCAGGGGAGCTCGGCGGATTTCATTTTCCACGAACTGTTTAAAACCTTGAAGCTACCTGAGAAAGACCTCATACCGTACCCGGGGTCTGATCTAACTGGTTTCAATGGTTTCAAAACAAAGCCGTTGGGCTCTGTGGAATTAATGGTGACTTTTGGCGACTAGCCAGCCTCCAAAACTGTCAAAGTTCAATTAATTGTACTTCCGTGCAAGTATGTTTACAACTATATCATTGGACGCCCAACCTTGAGGGAGCTCAGAGAGGTGACCTCGACAGTCCATTTAAAAATGCGTTTCCATAGTGATGACGACAAAATCATCACTGTGGAAACCAGCCACGAAGCTATAAGGAGATGTTATCTCCTGTCTTTCAAAGTCGACGAGTCAGGAGAGGAGAAACAGCCTCCATCTGCCAAGAAACATGTTCATGGAAAAGCTGCTGCAGAAGTCAACTTTACTGATTTTGATGCCAGGATTGAACTCGAAGATGAAGTCCAAGAGGACGATCCCCTAGCCCGCGAACTCCAGTAAAAGATCAAAAGGCCAGTACCTGATGGCGAGTTTATCTGAATTCAGCCAGGAGATGACCCTGAGAAGACCGTGAAGCTCGGTGCTGACCTCCCCGAGAAGGTCAGACTGTAGCTGACAGAGTGCCTGAAGTACAACACAGACCTCTTTGCTTAGACTGCTGCCGACATGCCGGGTATCTTTCTTGACATTGCCTGCCATCAACTTGCTCTTGAGTCCAAAGCCCGTTGGATGGCTCAGAGGCATCGCAAGCAAGTTCCCGAGAAAGCTGAAGCTGCAGCCAAAGCTGTCGATGACCTTCTTAAGGCTGAGTTTATTAGGGAGATTAAGTACAATACGTGGCTTTCTAATGTTGTACTAGTTAAAAAGTCTAATGGAAAATGGCACATGTGTGTTGATTACACCGATCTTAACAAGGTGTGCCCCAAGGACTCCTATCCCCTACCTAATATAACAGACTTGTCGATAATTCATCCGATTTTCAATTGCTGTCTTTCATGGATGCATACTCTGGTTATAACCAGATCCCGATGCACCCTGCCGATCAAGAAAAAACCGCATTCGTGACTGATAAAGGCAACACTGCTACAAAGCGATGCCTTTTTGCCTCAAGAATGCTAGAGCCACTTATCAGTGCATGATGAACAAAGTGTTCAAAAACCAGATCAGAAAAATGCTCGAGGTATACATGGACGAGATGATCGTGAAAACATCGAAAGAGGTCGACCACGTCATTGACCTAAAAGAGGTTTTTCACGAAGTCCGACACCACAACATGCGATTAAATCCCGAAAAATGTATTTTCTGAGTGCGAGCTGGAAAATTCCATGGTTTTTACCTGACCGAGAGAGGAATTGAAACAAACCCTGACAAAAGTCGTGTTTTTACCGAAATGCAACAACCATCGTCAAAGAAAAACATCCAGTAGCTCACTCGAATGCTTGCCTCGTTGACAAGATTCATTTCAAAATTAGCTCAACGCGCGTTGCCCTTCTTCCGCCTACTCAAAAAGGGGATCCAGTTTGAATGGTCCCATGAATGCGAAGAAGCTCTGACGCAACTGAAGTGTATTCTGTCTCAACCACCAGTCTTGACAAGACCGTCCCCAGGGGTGGTCCTTTATCTCTATCTGGCGATGGCGATGAAGCTCACCGATCGTCTCGTCATGAAAGCGGATGAGGACATAAGCCCGTTTATTTTGTGAGCAAAGCACTTCAGGGCCCTGAGCTAAGATATCAGAAAATCGAGAAAGTTGTGTTAGCATTAATGATCGCAGCTCGACGGTTGAGATAGTATTTCTTAGCACATCCCATAGTAGTTCGGACAGACGAACCAATCAAACAGATCTTACACAGGCCTGACCTGGCAGGACGTGTGATCAAATGGTCGGTTGAGTTGTCCGAATTCGGGTTACTTACGAAGCGCGACAAGCCATCAAAGCTTAATGTTTAGCAGACTTTATTGCTGAGATGACTCTGGGACCTACAGAACCTTGCTCTAAATGGACAGTTCATGTTGACGGATCATCTAATGCCAAGGGTAGTGGCGCTGGATTGTTACTCGAGAATGATGACGTGCTGATCGTCGAGTTCTCCTTTGGATTCTCATTCCCTACCTCAAACAATCAAGCAGAATATGAAGCATCTCTAGCAAGACTTACGTTAGCTCGGGACCTCGGTGCTGAGGAAGTTAAACTCAAAACTGATTCCTAGTTAGTTGTACCCCAGATCAAAAGGGAATACAAGGCTAAAGATCCCCTCCTCCAAAAATACCTCGCGTTGGTAAAGCAAAAGATGAACGACTTTGTTGCAGCCGAGATTACACACGTTCTGAGAGAACAGAACACCCGAGCAGACATTTTGTCCAAACTCGCAAGCACGCGAACCTCGCGGAACAACAGATCTGTGATACAGGAAACACTAGCCAAGCCGAGTATAACTTCGGTCGTCGACACGACACCCATCGAAGTGCCGAAGGTTCTTCCAAAATTTTGCTTTGCTGTTTGCCATGCAAGTGTTGATGACATTACTAGTATAGCGGATAACTGGATGACACCCATTCAGAAATATATTCAGCCAGCGAGCTCCCCGAGGCGAAAAAGATCGCCAAAGTTCGAAAGAAAGCGTGTTCCTACTCCATTATCGAGGGTATTTTGTACAGAAGAGGGTTCTCTACTCCCTTGTTGAAGTGTCTTGACGACACCAAAGCCCAGTACGCACTGGCTGAAGTGCATGAAGGGATATGTGGGCAACACCTCGGAGGACATTCCCTCGCGAAGAAAGCCCTTCGAGCAGGTTACTATTGGCCAACAATGGACACAGACGCGAGGTTGTTTGTTAAGAAATGTGATAAGTGTCAGAGACACGGTGACCTTCATTTAGCTCGTCCAGCAGAGCTGACATCCCTTTATGCTCCATGGCACTTCGCATGGTGGGGCATCGACATCCTTGGACCATTTCCAATGGCTCCTGGACAAGTGAAGTATTTAGTTGTAGCGATAGACTACTTCACTAAATGGGTAGAAGCGGAACCCTTGGCAAAAATAACCGTGAAGAATTTGATCAAGTTCTTCAAAAGATATATCCTAACAAGGTTCGAAATTCCGGAGGTCGTCGTCACCGACAACGGAACTCGGTTTGCTGATCGAGGTTTCCGTAAGACCTTAGAGGACCTCCGAATCAAACAACACTTCACCTCGGTAGAACACCCCGAAACAAACGGTCAAGCTGAGGCCGCTAACCGGGTTATTCTCCGAGGCTTGAAACGAAGGCTAGACGAAGCAAAGGGGAACTGGGCGGAAGAACTCCCCCGAGTACTCTGGGCATATCGTACAACTCCACATTCGACGACAAGAGAGTTACCTTTTTGTCTCACATATGGGACAAAAGTCGTCATTCCTGTCGAGACTGGAGAGGTAAGTTGGAGAACTTCGCATCCCCAACAAAGTATCAACAACATTCAAAACCTGAGAGAAGAACTCGACCTCCTGGACGAATGTAGAGGTTCGCAGACCTCAATGAGATCTCAGTCAAACAGAAAATCACAGCAAGGTACAACCAAAACGTCGTTCCAAGGGAGTTCACGCCTGGCGATCTCGTCCTTCGACGAGCCGACATTGGTTTAAAGAATTCCTCACAAGGAAAACTTGTGCCTAATTGGGAAGGCCCTTACCGAGTCACCAGAAAGACCGGTACTGGTGCCTACAATCTCGAAACATTGCAGGGTCAAGCAATTCAAAGGACTTGGAACGCAGCTAAGTTGAAGAAATACTTTAGCTAAGTACAAGTGTAATGAACTATGAAGGGCACGAGGGTGTTCAAATTATGCAAGTGTCAAAGCAATAAAGTGCATTCAAAGTAACATAAGTATGAACTGTGTACTTAAACAACCTCGTGTAGATAACATGTGTGTTGTCAAACAAGCCTCGCGCCCAAGTGCGTGAGCATCTTCGAACAAGCCTCGCGCCCGAGCGCACGAGAATAACGACCTCGTGTGTATACCACGAGTGTTGTCAAACGACCCTCGTGCCCGAGTGTGAGAGCATTATCGAACAAGCCTCGCGCCCGAGTGCGTGAGCATTTCCAAACGATCTCGCTTTCTGCCTGGCCAGCAAAGTAGCGAACATCGCCAAATGGGTAAACCCTCTTGAATAACGAGGTTCCAAACAAAAAACAAACAAAATAAATGTGGTCAACATTTTGCTAAGTTAAAATTACTTGATCATTACAAACGTTTTTGTTCATCACAAAAGATAGCGAAATCGAAACAAACGACAAATACAAGCAAAAATCCTAAGACTTGGAAGGCACAGTCACTTCTGAAGTCGAAGGAGGAGGCACCTCAGAAGCCGAGGGAAGAGCCACGTCAGAAGTCGAAGGAGGAGGCACCTCGAAAGCCGAAGGAAGAGCCACTTCGGGAGACAAAGTAGGCACAGTAAGAATAACTTCCCTTGTTTGACCATCTACGATCGAAATCCCCTCGACTACCCCATCAGGGGTCATCCCCTTGGTGATGAAGACGAGACCCGGATTAAGAAGCCGAATCAGGGCGATGGCATTACCAAACAACTCATCCCCAGCATTCACGAACAACTTTTCCAATTCTACTTTCTCAACCGTCAAAGCCCGAGCCTTTTCAGAAAGCTTAGGGAGTTCTTGGGTCTCTTTTGAAAGTTGTTCGTTTTCAGTACTCAAACCCTCCACCTTGCATTGAGATTCGAGAACATCCAACTTCAAGCTCTCTTCAGACTTTACGAGGTCTTTGATCCTAAGCAAGAGCCCTTCTCACTCTTCAATCCACCTCTTCTTCTCGGAAGAAAGATCTTCGAGCTCCTTCGACAACTTAGTCACTTCGCCCTTGGACTTAGTGGTCTCCTTCCTGGCAGACCCCAACTATGCCCGAAGGTCGACTTCAAGCCCTTCTAAATACTTGATCTTCGTGTCGAACTCAGAATTGGCTTTACGGAGGCCTTTAAGCTCAACTTCCAAGTGCCTGTTCTTCTCAAACATCCATTTGGAAATTACCAGGTCACGCAACTTATAAGTCATGTTCTCAAAGAATGAATTTTCCTTGGCGCTTTCGGAAAGTTCATTGAAATAAGCTTCATCGAAAGTAGGAACCAACCTTCCAACTTCATCTGCGCTCACTAACTTGCGGCTAGACCAAACTGGCAGGACCTCACCAGGAGACAGAACCACTTCTACAAGATTTCTACAAGATTACCTAAGCACACACTAGCTTCTTCCGAAGTTTTGCATTTGAGAAGGCGACGAGTGTCGATGTATCTTTTTTCAGAGATCATCTCTCCCTTCTTGTTCACGTATTGTTTAGGCTTGAGCTTCTCAACAAACCCACGAATTCGCTTTATGCCGAATCATGCGTTGTCGTCCAGTTCCTCGAGCTTATAAGTAAATTTACTCTTCTGATACTGAAAATGCTTGTCGGTCCAACACAATGGAAACCGTTTTTGCTAGTCTATAAACACTAGCCCCTTCTCGTCCAACGCTTCCATGGGAATACAAACGTTCTCTATAGCAGTTTCACTGATGGCCTCGACAATAAAGTACTTCGACTTAAAGCCACGGCGGGACTCTGAGAACAACTCAAAAACTTTTCCATTTTATTTCAGCGAAACCCAGCCTTGGCATTTCTCCAAGTCCGCTTCGGTCCACAGAGGGGAAAAGATGGCGAAAAACGTCTCGAGTAGTGGTTCAATTTTCAAATAGGGGCACAATTGCTGAAAACCCCTAACAAAAGCCCAAGCGTTTGGATGTAACTGTGAAGGGACGGCCTCCAAATGGTGTAGGACTGCCACCTCGAAAGCATAAAAAGGCAGCCTGAAACCTAAGTCTTTAAAAAGGACCTCGTACATAAACATCAAGATATTGGACGAGTACGAACAGATTCGAGCGTCGAGTTTGGGTCGAGTACAAAGTGCGTCCTCTGCAACCCAACCGAAATCTTCAGCATTTGGGGGCAAGTAATAGACACCCCTCTGAAGCAACTTTTTACCCATTTCTGACCTAGCCAAAGCACTATCATGAAAATAAGGTCGATTTTTATCTATACTTATCAACCACTCTCCTACTTCTCTCTCGGTGAAGTTTCGCCTGAAAAACTTCTGTAATTTTAAGAAAAGACGTTGGATTTCAACGGGATCCACCGGGGACACTTTCTTACCCTCGTAATCTTCGACGAAAAGCCCCGGAGGGGGATAGATTATGGGGGAAGTACTTTCCTCCCCAGAGCTCGTCAAAACGAAACTGCCGTTCGGCAATGAGCCACCGCTATCGGCGATATCGCTCCGCCCTTCCGTGGGGCCATCGGGAGAAGAAAAGGTGGAAAATCCAGAAACAAAAGAAGAAGAAGAAGAAGAAGAAGAGGACGAATCTTTCAAAAGAAACCTTATGTTGCTACCCATTTCGAAACAACGAAAGGAAAAGCAGAGAAGGGGAAGAGAGATTTACCTGTAATGAAGAAGTTCGTAGGGAAATTGAAGAAACAGAAATGCGAGCAAGCACGAACGGTTGGACAAACGAACCACCGGAGAGAAGAATGAACCAGAGAACACTCAAAGAATCACCAGAGAAGAAGAAGAAGAAGGAAGGGTGAAGCAGAAGAATCTCTCAGGCTTAGCAGAACGAGCGAAAGTAAGAAAGTAAAAGGGGAATGATTATTTATAAACCCCAAGTCTGATCGAAACGACGTGACTTTTCTTCTCCTCTCACCGTTAATCTGATCTAAGCGATGTAACCTTTCTTCTCCTTTCACCGTTGATCAAAGACACGTCGCATGTAACACCCCGTTTCTGAAGCGCTACTGTGCAACCCAATCTAATGCCGGTTAAAGAGTACTCTTATGTATTTCACAGTGGAAAAATAGGAGTAATTTTTTTTTTTCATTTTCTTTCCTTTGAAACCCTTTTCAAAATGAGACATAGAGTACTACAGTTTTTTTAAATGATGCCAATTCAAACTTTTGGAAATATCAGAGTATAATGCATCACAAAATAATACTTCACATAACATAATCATTTCGCACTAAGGCGAGGTTTTCTGAAAAGAGTAATTACACGAATAACAACGGCATTACCCTAAGCTAAGCTGGCCAACAACTATAAATCTTACTGAGAAACAGCTCAGTAAGACCATAACATGAAGCACTCAGAGGAATCTTCCTCCATTGGCTCAATCTTCAATGCTCCTGAAAGACGAAGCTGCAACAGCTACCGAACTCTATCTGGAAGTGACATCCATAAGGATATCCAATCCAACAACAGTGCAAGGGTAAATCCTTTGTCCACGAGTTTATCGTAGGCTATGTCGCATGCAAACAATATATACATATATAATACAAGAACATGCTTATATATATATATACATACTTAATAGACCGCACACAATCAGCATGGTATATCAAGCATTGCATGTGAGCAAACAAAACAACCAACAGATCAACAATCAAGTCACCACAATATCAAATTATTGTATGTGAGCAGGAAAATCTATCAACAGACCAGTGATCAAGTCATCACAATATCAAATTCATCACATATCATAAATGTGGTTAGCTATGCATGTCAATGCAGTATGACAAGTTGTGTATACACCTGCAGCCTTAATAGGTCAGCAGTATGACGGGGACTACTTTCCCAATGTCCGAACAAGATAGCCTCTGCTTAGGCTTGCCACTACTTTAGCTTGCCTCTACTTAGGCAATGCAGTTTCAACTCGCCTTTTGAAGTCTGTACGATCAATCAAACGCTGTGAGTGACATGACAACTCGTCTTTTGAAGTCTTTATGACCAATCAAACGCTCCGAGTGTCGATGCTCAATGGTTAGTACGCATCCAAACAAATTCAACAATATGGCATGCTTACCGTAGTGAACGCCCGAGTGATATCCAAACAAATTCAACAATATGGCATGCTCACCGTAGTGAACGCCCGAGTGATATCCAACAAATTCTACAATATGGCATGCTCACTGTAGTGAACGCCCGAGTGATATCCAAACAAATTCTACAATGTGGCGTGCTCACCGTAGTGAGCGCCCGAGTAATGTTTTAATTAATCAATGTGGATCGACGAACCCTCACTCACTTAACTTAGTGGGTTTTCAAATCTCAATTAACTAAGAATTCAACACAGGACACAAAGTCCGGGTGTTCAATTGCGGAACGCTAGTCCTAATCTTAGATCAAAACTCTAGGCACGTAATGCGGAACGCTAGGCTCAACTTTTAGGTTAAGATACTAGGCATGACATACGGAACACTAGGTCCAATCCTCAATCAAGTAAATGTGCACGCAAGCAGGATATTAAATCCCAGCACAGGACACATGGCCCATATGCTCAATAGGAACACTAGGTTCCCTATGTTTTATTCTTTCAAAAACTTGATCTTTGAAATCTCTTTCTCAGTTCTTGTATCACTCCTATGTATCTGAAAATGCTTTTTAGTTCTAGGTCGTTGAAACCCTAGTTGTGCTAAATAACACACTGGAAGAATTCCCAGGAAGAGAGGTGGTGCGAACACTCTTAATTACCAAGTCTTTCCTAGCCAGAATTTTCCCAGGCAAATCATTTAACTCAACCGTTTTCACAAATTGCACTATTTACTTCAAGTTCTTTTCTCTACTATTATTCCATTGAAATTTCCTTGCAAGCTTTGGCTAGTTGTACTAAAACCCTCACGCTTACTTTTAAATCAAATTACCCTTAACAATTTGTTTATGAAATTAGAATTCGGCTTGTGGAATCGCATCCGATTTACCGATGTAAATCGTTAACCAATAGCAGTCGATCAATGCATTGTTAATTAATCCATTATCAACAATAGCATTTTTCATATTCCAATTCAATGCCAATTTCCAATGAAATCCAAGGTGATTCCAGGAAAACAATACAACTCATAATGCCACGCAGGGCCAAGAACATGCTACATATTATCATCAATTTCAAGTCCAATTAAATCAATCAAGTATGATTTAAGTCACACAATACAATTCAGTCTTGCCACAAAGGGCCAAATCACTACACAACAGTTCATGCTACAACATCTCAACAGCACATAGTAATACTACAAGTACTACCACACAATGTAACAACAATCAAACAAACAACACACAAGGCAAAAAGCCCAAACTCATTATGTAAGAATTTCCCTTACCTTGGGCACTTTAACAATCCAAGCAACGTAAATTCGAACTATCGTCAAAGTCGTTCCTCGTACAAGCCTTATGCACGAACCTTAACAACGCAAACTTAATCCAATTAGAACCAAAAACCCAAGTCCTAAGACTCTAGGGCAGCCACGGTTTTAGTCCTAAAAAGGGCCTAAAATCTTTCTAACTTAACCTATTTGGATCACACCTAATCATGTGCCATGAAACAAATTCAAACCATGCAAGTTTTCAACTTTTTCAAAAAAGCTACACACTTAGAAAATACCAAAACCCAAAACTTACCAATTGGAATAGTGTTTTACCAAATGAATAGTGTTTTGCCAACTTTGAACCTTTTTTCAAAGCACTAAAACATGTCACAAAATTTTAGAAACAATTCTATTACAAGTTCAAAACAATTCTTGAAACATAAACTAAAACTTTTCCCAAAATCATGCTTCTTTGAATTGTTTTGCTAAATCAAATCATCAACCACTTTTACAACTATTTTTAAGCATAAATACAAGTCAAGAACAAATCACAAAATCCTTTTGAAGGCCACGGTTTCAAGGCTCCAATTACAACTGCAAGTTTTCAAACCTTTTAACATCAAAATCTTACAAACTTTGCTTAATCAAAACTCCTTATCAAAACCAAACTTATTTACCACTTTAATACACTTAAAAACAAGTTAGAACTCACTCAAATCATGCTCATAAATCACTGTTTTGGAAACCCCAAAACAGCCCCAAATTCATTTTGTTTCAAATAATTTTTCAAAGCTTCAAGCATACAAACCTTTATAGATTTAAAGTTCTAACCAAAAACCAACTTCTTAAACACTAAACACACTTTAAAACCAAATCAAAACATAATCAAAATCATGACCAAGTGCCACGGTTCCAGCCCCTAAATTTAACCAATTTAATTTTGCAAAACTTGTTCAACATGCATATATGACTAGTTCTAAGCATACTAGTTACTAACCCTCAAAAATCTAACTTCCAATCACTTAAAAACACAAGATAAAACCCTAAGAACAGCCCCTAGGGTTCGGCCTCATCAAAAAATTGGGGCTCCTAAATTTTAAAAATCAAGAACAAAGCTAATCTTGGAAGGAAACAAAGGGCTAAAAGACTAATCATGCATATCTAGCAAAATCCAACACTTTTTCCCAAAAATAATTCCTAAAACCAACCAAAACCATTCATGAAACTCAAGAGAGGAAAAGGAATGGATGTGAAGCTTACCAAGAAGTTTGGAGGTGATGGATCAAGGATTAAGAAGAAAGGATGAAAGATTGAAGCTTAAACATCACTTTCCTTCAAGAATCAACATCAAAATTATGAGAAATAAAAATCTTAAAAACTCATCCATGGCTGCGATGGAGGAAGAAGAAGGGATTAGGATCCTTACCAAGAAGATTAGAGGTGATAAAACAAGGATCAAGAACAAGGATGGAAGATTGAACTCCAAAATCACCATTTTCTCAAGTTTCTCAACACTTTCTCTTTCTAAAACTCTCTTGATTTTTTTTCTCTAATGGAAGAATGAAGGTGCTGCCCTTGGAAGGGAATGAGGCCATGAAATTCAGGTGGGATATGGAAGGAATAAATTTCTTCATTTAGTTCCAAACTAACCAAACTAGTTCTAAGTTAACCAAACCAACTAAACTAACTAACTATAATTACCTAACCACCAATCACACATCAACACTTGTAAAGTGACCTTCTAAGGATGAGGTTCAGCTCCCCTAGTGGCTGGATGCATCTCCCCTTAGCCCAAAATATCTAGATATTTCGTTTCGTCGCGTTCTCGCTCAATCGGGTGCACGACATTACGCGTATATTAGGTTTTAATACTAAAATCTCCCAACATAATTCTAATTATAACCCCACACCCAAAAATTACAAATGTTCCTCGCGACATGAGAAAAGTACCCAGTATCTCGTTTTCTCGAAATGCGAACCGAAACGTCGCAATTAGGCAGTCTTTGGCCAAAGAAAATACACTAAATATTTTCTGATGCCCAAAAATTCTAGAAAAGTTACAATAAATCCTAAATATTGAATAATTCTAATATATCAAATTTTATAAAATTTGGATCACGTTTGGGCATGTTTCAGTTAGAAACACACACAATAGCCTAGTTACGGCAGAATTCGATAGAATTCTCGTAGCGTAATAAAAACTGTAAATTAGTGAGGATCGCTAATTTCAATTTCTCTTATCACATAGAAATTAATCAAACAATAAAATTATCAAGACAAAATCTTTAAAATAATAGTCATATTAAATATGACATAAAACAGACAGTTAATACAATAACTAGACAATAAAAATCCAAACTATGACTTAAAAATATTTATTAAATCCTGAGAATTATTTCTCTTTCAATAAAATAATTTTCTTTAATCAAACAACAATCTTTCGCATTTTTCGATATTAATTCATATTAAAAACAGTATACTTCTACACTGTCTCTTAATCTAAATTAATTGTTAAAACCGTAAATTGTTTACAATAAATCTTTGTTGTTCTTCGTACTTTTAACAAACCATTGAGGTGATCAATCTCTATGATTTATTTTCAAGTAGTCGGAAACTATAAAATAATTTTCATAAAAATTGGGATGTTACATTACCACCCTCCTTAAAAAAATTTCGTCCCCGAAAATTAACTTAAAAATCAAAATTCAGAAATTATAAGATAATACTAAAAACATATCATAAATTTGAACTTTGAAATTCAATACAACATAATAATTATTACACTTAAACAATCAAACACAAAGCATACATTTTATTCATATATCCTTACTAAAGTAAGGCACTATATCATCAACTTAAATGTCTACAAAACACTGTACTACGCGTCTATGTTGAAGAAGTCCTCGTGAATGACGCTTCATTCCAAACTACGATATCTACTCCATCACAATCACGAACACGGTCACGAACACGGTTACGAACATGTATAGTCACATGCTAACCCCAAGAAGACAAGATGGACTAAAAATTTTGAATTATCTTTTACAACAAAAGAAAACAAAACCTTTCCAAACTTCTACTACTAAATCATAGTTTTAACAAATACCATTTAAAAACTTAAAACCATCTTCAACGAAATCATTAACAAGACACAAAAGTGGAAAACAAAAGAACTATGACACTCACCTAAAACCTTCCAGGAACCCGCGGTTTGGAAACATGAAGAGAGAGGAGGATTGCTATGATTAACAACCACAAAATCACCAACAACATTATTACATTCAGAAATGTGAGAGGATCCATCACAAAAATCATCCTAAGGCTCATGGTTTGTAGGAGAAAGAAGATGATGAAGGTTTGGTTTTCTCACACTTCTCACCACCACACGATTGTGCACGAGTTAGGAGAAGGATGAAGGAAGAATGAAGGTCCTGAAGCAAAATACCTCAGGGTTCACAAAGGAAGAAAAAGAAGGAAATTGAAGTTCTCCACCAACACCAACACGCTGGAAAATTTATTCTCCCCTCTATTATTAAAAGGAATCGGCTAAGGAGAATGTGAAAGGAAAAGTGACCCCCACCCCAAAAATTCTACTAAGCCATCTATGTGTCTAAAGACAAGATAAGGTGGAATAGGATTTTACAAAATTGTCTAACCCATGATCATGACACCAAAAGGAAAAGCAAATTCAAAAAATAAAATAAAATATTAACCACAAGATCTACAACATCACTTACAAATAATTGTACACAACCACAATAACATCTATCGTAATACCAAAAGTATAATAAAAATTTGGATTTTGGAATCTAGTATAATAATAAAATACGTCACAGAGTTAAAACACTTATGTGGTCTATATTTAGAACCATGCACACACCATAATACATATAATACGATAATTATAGCATCATCTACGGATAATCTCTCTCGTAAATCTCGGTCTGCTCAAAACTCCTTGTGTCGCGTTTCATGCGATGAAGTATTCAGATGATGAGTTCTCTGCTCTACTTGGGGTGTAGACATGTCCCTTGGTGGTTGGTCTTGTAGTTTCAACATTGTTGACAATAGACTCAGCTCGTGGTACTTTGCAGTCTCTGGACAGATATCCCAATTCCTTGCAGTTAAAGCATAATCTTTCCTTGGTTAGTTACTGTTAACGTTGTGCTCCTCATCTTCACCGTTGAAGTAGTGCGTCTTCGGCTATCGATGCTTGTGATTCCCTCTTCTGTCTATCATGTAGACATATCCTTCAGTAGTTGGGCACGCAACCTTCGCAGTATCTGCAGTTGATCCATCTTTGGCAATTGATAGTCCTTAGAAATATGTCCTGACTTCTTGCAGTTACAGCATAGTCGGTCCTTCGATGAGCATTCTTCATCTAACTGTTCCTTGCTTCCATATTAGTGACAGTTCCACTTCAACTCCGGGTCATTCCCAATAGCCTACGCCACAAGACGTTCCTGACTGTGGACATTTCCCTGAGGATGGAAATGAGATGTTCCTTGTTGTTGTCTTCATCTTTGTCCTTTGCCTTGATAATCCGGCTTAACTGACCCTCCAATAGCTCGCTCCTTCGTTCGTTGTCTTAGCCAATCGTGTTGATTCCCCGCGGCAATCGTTGTGCGATAGTAGTTGCTATCCTGTATATCACTCGAATTACGTGATTCACATCTAAGTTACTAGCACTAGCAGAAAGACTCGTTTGCCCCGAAGGCATCGAATTTCTACAAGTAAACTAACCAAAATCCCCATAAAAATTCAATCATTTGAGATGATCGCACATAATTTCACACAATCTCACACCTGTTCAGTTAGGAAACATCACAGACAATCACAACAAGGTCCACATAACCTAGGCAAAACAAACTTATACCCGACAATTCCCAATAAACTAGGCCAGCTTAGACAAAGCGATCCAGTTAGAACCGAACTACTCTGATACAACCTTTGTAACACCCTGTTTCCGAAGCGCTACTATGCAACCCAATCTAATGCCGAAAACATTTAATGCTTGTATGCTTTCAATTAAAGAGTACTCTTATGTATTTCGCAGTGGAAAAATAGGAGTAATTTTTTTTTTTCAATTTCTTTCCTTTGAAACCCTTTTCAAAATTAGACATAGAGTACTACAGTTTTTTTAAATGATGCCAATTCAAACTTTTGCAAATATCAGAGTATAATGCATCACAAAATAATACTTCACATAACATAATCATTTCGCACTAAGGCGAGGTTTTCTGAAAAGAGTAATTACACGAATAACAACGGCATTACCCTAAGCTAAGCTGGCCAACAACTATAACTCTTAGTGAGAAACAGCTCAGCAAGACCATAACACGAAGTACTCAGAGGAATCTTCCTCCATTGGCTCAATCTTCAATGCTCCTGAAAGACGAAGCTACAACAGCTACCGAACTCCATCTGGAAGTGACATTGTAACACCTGAGGACGAGATCGACATCGTATTAGGACGACGTATCGAGACCTCGACCAAGACCTTGTGTCGAGATCCCGTGCCAAGATCGTTTGCCGAGGTCATTTGCCGAGCTGATGAGACCGCGTGCACTAGCTGCTGAGCTGAGGAGGTCGGGTGTCGAGTTGATGAAGTCGCGTACCGAGTTGAGGAGGCCGCGTTCACGAACTTGTGTTAGAGCCTTGTGCGCTTGCACGAGCACCCTAGTCGACATCGTGTCGAGATGACACCTCGTATTCTTTCGAACATTTTTCAGCACTATTATTATATTGTTTGTAATAATTATCTTGTCGGCTTGCCGTTCTCGTAGCGTGTCTAGGCGGATTGTGAAGCAGTGAGAGTAATTATGAGAGGAGCGATTAGGCGGGTAGATGATTGATGGGATTGGCATCTTATAGCTGGAGTTACGATTATACCCCTTCTCTCACCAGCTGTATACCACGACCGATTCCCTCAGATACTCATTCTTTCTCTTTTCTTCTTTCTTCTTCCTTCCTTCGCTCACGAGTTTCGCTTGTTTTTCTCCAAAAACTTCCATCAGCGAAACCTTGAGTTCCATCGAGATTCTACATCAACTTTCTTCATCAACCTTGTTCCTCATCATCTTCTCGACTCCATATCTACTTTGCTCGACCATCACCATTGAGGTATGAAGAACAGATCTTTCTTTTCCTCTGTGCTACTGTTTAGCGCTACTTTTCCTTCCATTTTAGCTAGTTTTTATGCTTCCAAATCATGTCAAATTGATGGGTTTTCTTCTTCACAATATTACCTATCTTTCTAACCGATTAATTGGGCTTGTAAAACAAATTTTCTTCCTCTGTTTTTCTGCAATCGGCAGTGCCCAGAAACCCCCATTTTTGGTTTGTTTCGATTTCTTGTTTTTCGTTTGTTGCTTCTGGTTGTTGTTGTTGTCGATCTATCTGTTGAAGCATCAGATAACCTTTTTCATGAACTTTTGATCGAAAACCCTAACTTTGTGTTAGAGGAAAAATATATTTCAGTTCTTGAGTTTTATATTTTTCTGGGTTGTGGTTAAGTTTGGGAAGAGAGCTAAGTGTATTAGAACCCATAGATCGAACTGAGTTGTGTTTATTTTAGGAAGTCTGATTCCCGAGATCGTGTGATTTCCGAATCGAGGTGTACGGGAAAGCGAATCCAAGGACGTGGAAGCAGCAGAATCCAGATCGAGAACTGTACGTGTCGAGGTCGATTGAAGACGGTACGTGTCGAAGTCGCTGAGCTCGTTGAAGACAAATTTGTCGAGATCGAGTAAGAGAAGTCGTTGTCGAGCTCATTTGAAGACACCGTGTCGAGGTCGTTGTCAAGCAAAGATTAACTGGAGTTCGGTAAGGCGCTTCACATTAATACTTTCGTAGTATGCTAGCGTAAAGCGGCAACTCTTAGACATTATTAAGACTTTATTTTTATTGTTATATTTATGTATGGACTCCTTGATTGGTGTCGAGATTGGAATGTTGTGATATGATTGAGTTTTTGCATGTATTTGATATGTGATTGAATATATGTTGTGAATGGTGTATTCTTTGTCAGTGCGTTTCTTCATGCAGAATCGTTTTATTGCTTAAATGTCGAATCGTTTTCTTCATGTTAAGCATGCTCTCTTTATTTGATATGTGATCAAGTAGTTGTGTTACTCTTTGACATGCGGCGAGCTAATCATCGAGTGAGAGAGCTAGTGAGTCGTATGACGCGTTTTGAGCCGACCCGGATAATCGAGGGTGCTAGGTCCCTTTTTGTTTATGGTGGATTGGCTAGGCGTCGCATTATCAGTTTGGGGTTGGACCTGCTGATTAATGCATGGTATCGGTTTGGGGTTGGACCTGCCGTTTACCTATTACGTCAGTTTGGGGATGGACCTGCTGACGATATTCCGGAATAAGAGTCGAGTCGAGTCTAGAGTGAGATGATCGAGTCACGTGTGGTGATTGAGATACATTATTGTGTTGCTTATTTCTTTATGTCGAGCTTATCTTGAATTGTTGAGAAGTTGACCCTTTCCCGTGGTGCCTTCAATCCATGACGGTTACCCAGGCGATGTCGAGCGCGAGGAACTCGGCGGCAGATGATACCGAGGAGGAGCTCGACGAGGACCCGAAAGTGACGACCTCTACTTGTCGTGGATTGATTATGTTTGTTCGACGTATTTCTTTTGATGACTGTGACTTGTTTTCTTTTGTGTTCGAGGTCGTGACCCAGTTTAGGCGATGTTGTTTTGTTGTTTCAGTGGTAGACTGGTGGTCTTACTTTTGGAGCGACCCTGCGTGGGAGTTCTGGAGAAGTACCCCAGGTATGATTGCTCTTTTGAAGTCGTCATACCTAGGTGTATTTTCTTTATACATTGCTACTCTGTATTTTGTATACATTATTATTTCGAGTGATATATATATGTATGTTATGCATGTATGTTTTATTAGAATTTAAGTCTTGTGTCTTAGTTGCACCATGTTTCGAAAAGCTGTAATTACTCTGATGTGCACGAGTTGGTTTTATAAAAAAAAATATATCGTATTTTTAAAAGGCACAAGAGTTTCGTTTTTAAAACACATCTCATACAGGTTTATGTTGAGCTCGGTATATTGAGCTCGGTAGCGGTCCGGAAACGGGTCGTTACATTGTTGGTATCAGAGCAGTTCGGTTCAATCAGCCGCATAGGAATTTGGACTAGTCAACGTGGTTCGGGTTATGTGTGTTGGGTACCTAGTTGTATATGTTGATTCTTTGTTTGATTAAGTGAAGCACTTATTGCTTGAAAAATTGTTTGAACTGTTTCTTGATTGAAGCAAAGTGTGTTTTAACATATCCTTGTTACGAGATTCACGTGAGTTTTGAACTTTGTGGAATCTAATGCCACCTCGTTGGAATACGACCTGGCAACCGAGAACGTCGACATGGAACGAGCAATTCAAGCTTATGACCGAGATGGCGGCGGCCATGGCTCAACAATCACCGCTGCAACTCAACAGTTAACGCGATGGCTCAGCCAGACGGCGTTAACTCAGAGAACTTGCGACAAAGACAGCGAAGCGAGCGAAATCTCAAGCTAGAGGATTGGCGGACTTCAGAAGCATGATCCACCAAGTTCTACTACGAGCCAAATCCGGATAAAGCCGATCTTTGGATGCAAGAGATCGAGAAGATCTTTGAGGCACTTCATTGCGGGACAACGTGAAGGTCGACTATGCCACCTACTTACCGCTAGGAGACGCAGAGTATTGGTGGAGGGAGTGAAGCAAACATTTATAGCGAGCGTCGCGAGATGACACGGGAGCTTTTTCGTGAAAGGTTCTTGGACAAGTACTTCCCAGATCTTTGCACGAGTAGAAGGAGCAAGAATTTCTTGAATTGCGGCAAGGCAACTCGGCAGTTGTCCGAGTATGCAGCCAAGTTCGAGTCACTGGCGAGGTATTTCAGTCCATTCCGTGATCGAGTTGACCAAAGATGGTTGAGTGAGAGATTCCAACGGGGACTGAGATTCGACATTCGTGGTCGATGGTGTCGTTGAGGATTCAAACCTCCAAGAGTGATTGATCGATGTGTCGAGGTAGAAGGAGTGAGGAGCCACAAGAAGAAGATCAGCGTGACCGTGAGACCCAGTGCGGGGCGGATTCGCACGTAAAGGGAAACAACCGCAGAAGAAGCCTTACGACCGACCTCGGGAACGACAACAGGGGCGATGTCGTCCGATGACCCAGTGCAGAAGCGGAGGGCAGGCCGGTGTCGAGGTGACTTGTTTCCGTTGTGGAAAGAGCGGGACATTACGCCAATAATCGTACTCGTAAGGAGGGTGTGCTACAACCGCAAGAAGCCAGGGCATTTTGCCAAGGATTGTCCTACACCTAAAGTCGAGCAAGCGATGCTTGCGGCGGCCAAAGGAAAGCGTCAGGTAGCTAAAGGCGAGTTTTCTGCATGAGTGGCGAGGAAGCGGTCGAGTGAAGATCTTATCCAAGGTGAATGTGAGATCGAGGGTAAATCCTTATCCGTTCTTTTTGATTCTGCAACCCGTTCCTTTATTTCTTCCGATTGTGTGAACCATTTGAACTTGACTGATCGCTTTACCGCTTAAATTAGTAGTTACAACCCCAAACCGCTAAAACCTTAGTCACAAACACCGCATGTCTTAATTGTGTAGTGGTTATTGAGTAGAAAGTTTGTGGTCAATTTGGTTTGTTTGCCTCTTAAGGGCTTAGATGTCATCCTCGGGATGGATTGGTTGTCACACCACCATGTCCTTTTGGACTGTGCCCGTAAGCGTAATTTTTCCAGACCTTGGAGTCTCCAATTATCTTTCTCGAGCGTGTTGGAGTTTCTTTGAAAGAAGGAACTAGGGAATACATGTATCCGCTAGTTCGGAAGTTTTCCAAACAGATCGACGTGAAGAATGTTCCCGGTGTGTGACTTTGAGGACGCTTTCAAGACGCGTGCCAGGTTACCACCAAGACGAGAGGTCGAAGTTCTCCATCGACCGATTCCAGGAACAAGACCGATTTCCAAAGCGCCATACAGGATGTCTCTGCCGAGATGAAAGAGTGAAGTCCCGGATCGAACACTTGGAGTCAAAGCAATTCATACGACCGAGCGTGTCACCGTGGGGAGCTCGGTGTTGTTGGTTAAGAAGAAGGATGGGCGATCAAGACTGCGTGCGTGGACTACCGCGAGCTCAACAAGGTTACCGTGTGAAGAACCGTTATCCGTTACCACGTATTGGCGACTTGATGGATCAACCGTGAGCGGCGATCTTTTCAAGATAGACTTGAAGTCGGGCTACCATCGATTCGCGTGAAGGAGGAAGATGTCGCCAAAGCGGCTTTTCAGACTAGATACGGTCACTACGAGTACTTGGTGATGCCGTTTGGGTAGCGAATCGCCAGGTGTGTTTATGGACTACATGAACAGGATTTTCCATTCGCTTTTGGATCGATTCGTTGTAGGGTTCATCGGCGACATCTTGATTTACTCGAGGAACCGAGAAGAACACGCAGAACACCTATGTCGAGTAATCGCAGATATTATGAGATAAGCAACTCTATGCCAACCTCGTCAAGTGTGAATTTTGGCTTGAAGAGGTGAATTTTCTTGGTCACGTGATTTCCAAAGAAGGGATAATGTGGATCCAACTAAGATTGAGGCGGTGTTAGCGTGGGAACAGTAGAAGAGCATCGAGGTCGAGTTTTGTCGGCTTAGCGAGATATTACGAAGATTCATTGAAGGTTTCTCGAAGATTGTCGCGCCTCTTTACACGATCGACGAGGAAGGATCAACCTTTTGCCTGGGCCAGGAGTGCGGCTTGATTTTCAAAGGCGGAAGGAGCTTTTGGCGGCAGCGCTGTGTTGATTTTGCCCCAACCGTAAGAGCCTATCGAGGTGTATTGTGATGCGTCACACCAGGATTGGGATGCGTCTTTGATGCAACATCGGAAGGTGGTCGCGTATGCTTCAAGACAACTTAAGATTCACGAGAGGAACTACCCTACTCACGACTTGGAGTGGCGGCAGAGTTTTCTTGGCGAAGATATGGAGACACTACCTTTACGGGAGCACTCTTCGCTTTCAGCGATCACAAGAGCTTGAAGTACTGTTCGACCGAAGAACTCAACATGCGTCAGCGTAGATGGACAGAATTTCTCAAGGAACTACGACTTTACGTTGGAATACCATCCGGTAAAGGCTAACGTAGTAGCAGATGCGTTGAGTAGGAAGAGTGTTTTAACCTCAGCGATAATGATCAAGGAGTTGGAGATGCTCGAGAAGTTCCGAGACTTGAAGTTGAGTGTCGAAGTTTCACCGGGGAAGCTGAGATTTGGTATGCTTACCATCTCTAACAGATTATTGGGCGAGATCCGAGACCAGCAAGTTCATGACGAGCTTCGCAAGAGAAGATTCATTGATAAGCGCAAGGGAAGCGGCGAATTTCACGTCGGAGCGGACGACATCTTGAGGTGCAATGGCTGAGTGTGCGTACCTAACGTATCCGAGCTGAGAAAGTTGATTCTCGACGAAGCGCATAAGAGCAACTTTAGTATTCACCCAGGAGTTACGAAGATGTATCAAGACTTGAAGAAGCATTTTTGGTGGTCCGGAATGAAGAAGCAAGTGGCCGAGTACGTAGCTTCGTGTTTGACGTGTCAGAAAGCGAAGGTGGAGCACCAACGACCTGCGGGAATGCTACAATCGCTTGACGTACCAGTTTGGAAATGGGATAGTATTTCCATGGACTTCGTTGTAGGTTTGCCGAAGACGCAGAAGAGGAATGATTCGATTTGGGTGATCGTCGACCGATTGACCAAATCTGCTCATTTCTTACCAGTGAGGTCGACATACAACGTGGAAAAGCTGACCGAGATCTACATCGCGGAGATAGTACGACTTCATGGAATACCCTCTTCGATCGTGTCGGACCGAGATCCGAAGTTCACGTCTCATTTTTGGAGGGAATTGCAAGGAGCGATGGGAACCAAGCTCAGGCTTAACTCGGCATATCATCCTCGGGATCGACGGTCGATCGAGAGAACGATCCAATCGCTTGAAGATTTGTTGCGAGCTTATGCGTTAGATCACCGAGGAAGTTGGGACGACGTCTTACCATTGGTGGAGTTCACCTACAATAACGATTTCCATGCGAGTATTGGAATGGCACCTTTGAAGCGTCAGATGGGACGGAAATGTCAGACGCCTCTTTGTTGGTACCAGGACGGCGAGCGAACTGTTGTAGGACCAGATATGATCCAGCAGACTACCGAGAAGATCCGTTTGATCAGAGATCGGATGCGAACATCTCAAAGTCGACAGAAGAGTTATGCAGACCAACGACGTCGACCACTCGAGTTCGAGGAAGGAGAACATGTATTTCTTAGAGTCACCCCCACTACTGGAGTTGGTCGAGCGATCAAATCCAAGAAACTTACCCCTAAATTTATTGGACCTTACCAGATTCTTCGTCGTATTGGTCCAGTGGCATATCAGATTGCCTTGCCACCATTCTTGTCGAACATCCACGATGTCTTCCACGTCTCACAATTGCGGAAGTATGTTTCCGACCCCTCTCATGTCATCGAACCGGATGTGATTCAACTGAAGGACGACCTATCTTTTGAAGCGTCACCAGCAAGGATCGTTGATCGGAAAGTCAAACGATTCTGAACAAAGAGATTCAACTTCGTCAAAGTTGTGTGGGATCGGAAGGCGGGAGATGCGACTTGGGAGCTAGAGGATAAGATGAAGACTCGATACTGAACTTTTCCGAGGTAAGAATCTTATTTGCAATTTCGAGGACGAAATTTTTAGAGGAGAGATTGTAACACCTGAGGGCGAGATCGACATCGTATTAGGGCGACGATCGAGACCTCGACCAAGACCTTGTGTCGAGATCCCGTGCCAAGATCGTTCAGAGGTCATTCTTGCCGAGTGATGAGACCGCGTGCACTAGGCTGCTTTGGTGAGGAGGTCGGGTGTCGAGTTGATGAAGTCGCGTACCGAGTTGAGGAGGCCGCGTTCACGAACTTGTGTTAGAGCCTTGTGCGCTTGCACGAGCACCCTAGTCGACATCGTGTCGAGATGACACCTCGTATTCTTTCGAACGTTATTCAGCACTATTATTATATTGTTTGTAATAATTATCTTGTCGGCTTGCCGTTCTCGTAGCGTGTCTAGACCGTTGACCGACAGAGTAGAGAGTAATTATGAGAGGAACGATTAGACGGGTAGATGATTGATGGGATTGGCATCTTATAGCTGGAGTTACGATTATACCCCTTCTCTCACCAGCTGTATACCACGACCGATTCCCTCAGATACTCATTCTTTCTCTTTTCTTCTTTCTTCTTCCTTCCTTCTGCTCTGAGTTTCGTTGTTTTTCTCCAAAAAACTTCCATCGACGAAACCTTGAGTTCCATCGAGATTCTACATCAACTTTCTTCATCAACCTTGTTCCTCATCATCTTCTCGACCCATATCTCGCCTGCTCGACCATCACCATTAAGGTATGAAGAACAGATCTTTCTTTTCCTCTGTGCTACTGTTTAGCGCTACTTTTCCTTCCATTTTAGCTAGTTTTTATGCTTCCAAATCATGTCAAATTGATGGGTTTTCTTCTTCACAATATTACCTATCTTTCTAACCGATTAATTGGGCTTGTAAAACAAATTTTCTTCCTCTGTTTTTACGCATCGGCGGTGCCGAAACCCCATTTTTGGTTTGTTTCGATTTCTTGTTTTTCGTTTGTTGCTTCTGGTTGTTGTTGTTGTCGATCTATCTGTTGAAGCATCAGATAACCTTTTTCATGAACTTTTGATCGAAAACCCTAACTTTGTGTTAGAGGAAAAATATATTCAGTTCTTGAGTTTTATATTTTTTTTCTGGGTTGTGGTTAAGTTTGGGAAGAGAGCTAAGTGTATTAGAACCCATAGATCGAACTGAGTTGTGTTTGTTTTAGGAAGTCTGATTCCCGAGATCGTGTGATTTCCGAATCGAGGTGTACGGGAAAGCGAATCCAAGGACGTGGAAGCAGCAGAATCCAGATCGAGAACTGTACGTGTCGAGGTCGATTGAAGACGGTACGTGTCGAAGTCGTTGTCGAGCTCGTTGAAGACAGCCTTGTCGAGATCGAGTAAGAGAAGTCGTTGTCGAGCTCATTTGAAGACAGCTGTGTCGAGGTCGTTGTCAAGCAGCATTAACTTGGAGTTCGGTAAGGGCGCTTCACATTAATACTTTCGTAGTATGCTAGCGTAAGGGCAACTCTTAGACATTATTAAGACTTTATTTTTATTGTTATATTTATGTATGGACTCCTTGATTGGTGTCGAGATTGGAATGTTGTGATATGATTGAGTTTTTGCATGTATTTGATATGTGATTGAATATATGTTGTGAATGGTGTATTCTTTGTCAGTGCGTTTCTTCATGCAGAATGTTTTATTGCTTCAATGTCGAATTGTGTTTTGTTCATGTTACGCATGATCTCTTTATTTGATATGTGATCAAGTAAGTTGTGTTACTCTTTGCCCTGCGGCGAGCTAATCATCGGGTGAGAGAGCTAGGAGTCGTATGGCGTTTTGAGCCGGACCCAGATAACTGAGGGGGCTAGGTCCCCTTTTTGTTTTTGGTGGATTGGGTAGGCGTCGCATTATCAGTTTGGGGTTGGACCTGGCGATTAATGCATGGTATCGATTTGGGGTTGGACTGCCGTTTACGTATTACGTCGGTTGGGGATGGACTGGCCGATATTAGGAATAAGAGTCGAGTCGAGTCTAGAGTGAGATGATCGAGTCACGTGTGGTGATTGAGATACATTATTGTGTTGCTTATTTCTTTATGTCGAGCTTATCTTGAATTGTTGAGAAGTTGACCCTTTCCCGTGGTGCCTTCAATCCATGACGGTTACCCAGGCGATGTCGAGGGCGCAGGGAACTCGACAGCAGATGATGCCGAGGAGGAGCTCGACGAGGACCCGAGTGACGACCTCTACTTGTCGTGATTGATTATGTTTGTTCGACGTATTTCTTTTGATGACTGTACTTGTTTTTCTTTTGTGTTCGAGGTCGTGACCAGTTTGGGCAGTGTTGTTTTGTTGTTTCAGGGTAGACTGGTGGTCTTACTTTTGGAGCAGCCCCTGCGTGGGAGTCTGCCGGAAGTACCCCCAGGGTATGATTACTCTTTTGAAGTCGTCATACCTTAGGTGTATTTTCTTTATACATTGCTACTCTGTATTTTGTATACATTATTATTTCGAGTGATATATATATGTATGTTATGCATGTATGTTTTATTAGAATTTAAGTCTTGTGTCTTAGTTGCACCATGTTTCGAAAAGCTGTAATTACTCTGATGTGCACGAGTTGGTTTTATAAAAAAAAAAATATATCGTATTTTTAAAAGGCACAAGAGTTTCGTTTTTAAAACACATCTCATACAGGTTTATGTTGAGCTCGGTATATTGAGCTCGGTAGCGGTCCGGAAACGGGTCGTTACAGACATCCATAAGGATATCCAATCCAACAACAGTGCAAGGGTAAATCCTTTGTCCACGACTTTATCATAGGCTATGTCACATGCAAACAATATATACATATATAATACAAGAACATGCTTTTATATACATATACATACTTAATAGACCGCACACAATCAGCATGGTATTTTGTAACATCCCAATTTTTATGAAAATTATTTTATAGTTTCCGACTACTTGAAAATAAATCATAGAGATTGATCACCTCAATGGTTTGTTAAAAGTACGAAGAACAACAAAGATTTATTGTAAACAATTTACTGTTTTAGTAATTAATTCAGATTAACAGACAGTGTAGACGTATACTGTTTTTAATATGAATTAATCCCAAAAAATGTGAAAGATTGTTATTTGATTAAAGAAAATTATTTTATTGAAAGAGAAATAATTTTCAGGATTTAATAAATATTTTCAAATCATAGTTTGATTTTTCATGGTTTAGTTATTATATTAATTGTCTGTTTTATGTCATATTTAATATGACTATTATTTTAAAGATTTTGTCTTGATAATTTTATTGTTTGATTAATTTCTATATGATAAGAGAAATTGAAATTAGTGATCCTCCCTAATTTACAGTTTTTATTACGCTACGAGAATTCTATCGAATTTTGTCGTAACTAGGCTATTGTGTGTGTTTCTAACTGAAACATGCCCAAACGTGATCTAAATTTTATAAAATTTGAGATCTTAGTATTTTCCAATATTTAGGATTTATTGTAATTTTTCTAGAATTTTTTAACGTCAGAAAATATTTAGTGTATTTTCTATGGCCAAAGACTGCCTAATTGCGACGTTTCGGTTCACATTTCGAGAAAACGAGATACATGGGTACTTTTCTCATGCCGTGAGGAACATTTATAATTTTTGGGTGTGGGTTTATAATTAGAATTATTTTTGGGAGATTTTTAGTATTAAAACCTAATATACGCATAACGTCGTGTACCCGGTTGAGCAAAAACGCGTCGTAGCGAAACCCTGAGATATTTTGAGCAAATGGCTGCCACACATGGACCAATGGGAGGACAGCCATGCGCTTGTAGCCTACAATTTTGAAGGGAGCATTTTGATTGGTTTAGGAAGTAATGGGTAGTTAGTTTGTTAAGTTAGTTTAGTTAGTTTGTAACTAGTTAGTTAGTTTCCAACTAAATGAACTTTTTCTTCCACCATTGCCCCTCAAAATTTCGTGGCTTCTCCTTCCCTTGGCTGCCCCATTTCAGCTCTTCCATTCATGACTTGGAGAGAAAAAGATTCTTGAAAGAGAAAGTGTTGGTTTTGAAGGATTTTGGAGTTAAAGCTTTCACCTTTGCTTCCTTCCTTCTCAATCCTTGTCCTATCAACTCCAATCTTCTTGGTAAGGATCCTAATCCCTTCTCCTTTCTCCATGGCTTCCATGGATGAGTTTTCATGGCATTTGTGTTGTTTCTCATGATTTTAGTTTTGATTATTGAAGGAAAGTGATGTTTAAGCTTCAATCTTCCATCCTTTCTTCTTAATCCTTGATCCACCACCTCCAAACTTCTTGGTAAGCCTCATATCCATTAATTTTCCTCTCTTGAGTTTCATGAATGGGTTTGGTTGGTTTTAGTATTTATTTTTGGGCAAAAGTGTTAGACTTTGCTAGATTAGCATGATTAGTCTTATAACCCTTTGTTTTCCTCCATGATTAAGCATGATTAGAGTATTTGAAAATTTGGGAACCCTAACCTTGAGACATGGCGCCTAGGGGCTGTTATGAGAGCTTGATCTTGACTTAATTTTGTGGTTTTGGAGTTAGATTTTGAAGGGTTTTAGCTTAGTACACTTAATCGAGTCATATACAAGATTATACAAAGTTTTGTGAAATTAATTTAGAGATTTTTAGGGGCTGAAAACCGTGGGTTATGAGCATGATCTTGATGATGTTTTAAATTGATTTCAAAGTGTTTTCAAGTGTTGTGAGTGTTGAAGAAGTTGGTTTATTGTTAAAGGAATTGAATGTAGTGAACTTGTATGTGTAAAGCTTTGAAAAATTGTTTGAAAACAAAATAATTTGGGGCTGTTTTGGAGCTTCCAAAACAGTGGCTTATGATCAAATTTTGGGTGAGTTCTAACTTGTTTTTAATTGTATTAAAGTGGTAAAGAAGTTTGATTTTGATAAGAAGTTTTGATTAAGCAAATTTTGCATGATTTAGGAGTTAATGGTTGAAAATCTTGAAGTTGTTTTGGAGCTTTGGAAATCGTGGCCTTCAAGGATGTTTTGTAACTTGTTCTTGACTTGCATTTATGCTTAAAAATAGTTGTAAAAGTGGTTGATGATTTGATTTAGCAAAACAATTCAAAGAAGCATGATTTTGGAAAAAGTTTTGGGTTATGTCTTAAGAATTGTTTTAAACTTGTAATGAATTTAATTCTAGAATTTTGTGACATGTTTTAGTGCTTTGAAAAATGGTTTAAAGTTGGCAAAACACTATTCATTGGGTAAAAACACAATTCCAATTGGTAAGTTTTGGGTTTTAGTATTTTCTAAGTGTGTAGCTTTTGTAAAAGTTTGAAAACTTGCATAGTTTGAACTTGTTTCATGATCTGTGAATAGGTGTGAACCAAATGGGATTAAGTGAGTAGTTCTTAGGCCTTAGGAACCTTAGAACCGTGGCTGCCCTAGGGGTATTAGGACTTGAGTTTTAGTTCTAATTGATTGAAACTTGCGTTGTTAAGGTTCGTGCCTAAGGCTCGTGCGGGGAACGACTTGACGATAGTTCGAATTTACCTTGCTTGGATTGTTAAAGCGCCCAAGTCTAAACATCTAATCTCTCTCTTCTCATGATTACCCCCTAATTCTAGAGTCTTGAGTATCCTAAAAATACGGCGTCCAGTAATCGCGTTACCGATTAATTCTTTCGCTGATTAATCGCGAAAATTAATTTACTTAGAAATTAATTCACCACGTGATAATAATTTATCATAAATAATAAAAACAATTGAAAACACTCAATCATAATCACAACAAGTTACGATTCGATTTTCATCGAAATCGGAGTTCGTTTAAAATTTTATTACGGATAAAACTACCTGGTGATTCAAAATACGGCGAAACTTCGTTAGAATTTTTTGACGATTTTTGAACCATGATTTAATATAAAATATTAATTCTCAAATTTAATTTTATCCTGATTTAATTCAATCACTTACTTAGCAAACAAGAAATTGCTTATTATAGCATAAATACGGCAATTTACACTATAATAACGTTAGATAACGCATCGTAAAAATTACAGATGTTACAATGTCTGCCATAGGCATGTGGTATTCGTCCTTTGGGGTTGCTTCATTGTGATTTCTGAAATCTATGCAAACCCTCATCTTCCCATTTTTCTTAAATACAGGGACTATATTAGACAACCATTGCACATACCTGGTTGTCCTGATGAATCCAGCCTTGCGCAAACATTCCACTTATTCGTCTAGAGCAAATCTCTTGTTTGCTTGCTTGGCAAGCTTGCTTCCTTCTTTCAAAGGCAGTGTAACACCCCATTTCCAGAGCGCTACAGTGCAACCCAATCTAATGCTGAAAACATTTGATGCTTATATGCTTTCAGTTAAAAGTACTATTCTATTATTCACAATGGAGAGTACTAAAATTTCCAAATGATGAAGACACGAAGAGTATGTCAAATATCAGAGTATATCACATCACATTGAATGCTTCATATAACATACAACATAACATAATTATTTCGCACTAAGGCGAGGTTTTCAGAAAACAAGACAATGGGTAATTACGCAAATAACAAAGACAAAACCCTAAGCTAAGCTGGCCAACAACTATAACTCTTACTGAGAACCATTCAGCAAGATCAGAACATCGAGAACTCAGAGGAATCTTCCTACACTGGCTCATTCTTCAATACTTTTGGAAGGAAGGAACTGTAGCAGCTATGGAACTCCATCTGGAAACATCCATAAGAATGTCCAATCCAACAACAGTGCAAGGCTAAATTCTTTATCCACGAGTTTATCACTGGCTAGTTGCATGCAAACAAGATATATACATAGTACAAGAACATGCTTTAACTATATATATATATAGCTTAATAAACCATAAGCATCATCATGGCATATCGACAAATTTGCATGTGAGCAAACAATCCAATCAGCAAATCAATCATCAAATCTTCACATGTTATAATGTGGTCAGTATGCATGCCAGTGCATATGAAAACCTTGTGCATACACATTATAGCCCGACTTGGGGAAGCAATAGGGCACCAGAGAAAACTTCCAAGCCCGAAACCTTTTTCCATCGCAATGTGTAACACCCTAATTTCAATGTTTAACTACTTAGTAATTATCTGTTTTCTGTCGTTTCTAATATGACTTTTTGGTTAATAAAATTATGTTGATACTTGTATTATTAAGATTTATTCTATTTGATAGGAATAATAGAGATTATTACTTATTACTAATTTATGGTTTTTCTTGCAATGTTCGAATTCTGCCGTAAAACGCTGAATTTGAACTATAGGGCTAATTTTGATTGAAACCTACCCAAATGTGATCCAAATTTTATAAAATTTGAGATATAAGCATTTTCCAATATTTATGATTTATTGGAATATTTTGGGAATTTTTGGGTATCAGAAAATATATAGGGTATTTTCTATTGCCCAAGAACCGCTTAACGGTGACGCTGAGCTCGTAAATCGAGAAAATGATATTCAGAGTAAAACTTATAATATTTTTGTGGATATTTTGAGTGATTAATAATTTTTTATTATATAGTAATTTATTAGTATTATTTTGAAGTTTTAGTGCAAAATCCCTAACATACGCGAAACGACGCGCACCCGGTTGAGCGATAACGCGACGAATTGAAAATATCTTGACACTAGGGCTGAGGGGCGGTTCACCAGCCACTAGGGGAGCTGAATGTGGGTTTAAATGATTGACACTACAGCATTTTTGACTTTAGCCAACGCTAAACTTGCCCACGGTTAAAAAACTGCGGCCTAAAACTGAATAGACAACGGTTTTATAGGCGTTAGTAAGAATGTACAAATTTCATCCGTTTTTTTGGATTTTGAACTTACAACCGTTGCCACTTTTTTATCTAGCAACGTTTTAAAAAATGTGGGCATGTATAGGCCACGGTTATGAAAATGTTGCCGCTTGAGGCCACACTTATTATGCCGTGGCCTTTAAAAGTTAAAAAAGAACTGTGGGCTAAAAGTAAAGACCACACTATTTAGACGTTAAAAACTGTGGATTAAAAAAAGTGGTGTTTCATTTACCATTTAAGATAGGCAACATTGAAAAAAACGTGGACTAAAAGTTTAAAAAATAACAATAATAAACTCCCGCGACCCAACCCCGCCCTAGCTGATCAGCATAATTTAGAAAAATAAACTTCTCAAAGCATTAGTCAGAACGCCACTGATCGCAACCCAAATCCATCACTCAGAACGACCTAACCTAAGTCTCAGAACGCGCGTCCCCGTTCTGACGTTCCGCCGTCACTCTCCATCTCACCGTTGTTACACCGGCCACCACCGTTCACGCCAGTCTCACCGTCTTTCCACCACCATTCACGCCACAGTCGGCAACCCTGAATCCTTCTCTCCGTCGTGAGACCCACGAAGTTCTTCTCTCGTTCTCTCGTTCAGCTCTCTTTGAAATTCTCTTTTCTTGAAGCTCGGTTCGAGAAAAGGAAGTGAACCCTGAAGCTGTGAAGGTCAAATTTTCTACAGGTTTTTCACCCTCTCTCCATATATGCTTTCTAGGTTTTGTATTCTATCAAATTGGGTATTCGATATTTTAAGTATATGTTCCATATATGCTTTTCTACAGGTTTTTCCCACGAGAGTTCTAGGTTGTGACGTGGGTGTGTTCTTCTCATCTCACAAACCGGGTAAGTTGAATGTTTTCTGCCCTGTTTTTTGTGTTTGATGCTCTGTTCGGTACTTCTTTGAATCTTTCTGGGTATGTGGCTTCTTTAATTGAATGGCGGGGTTTAACTTCTGTCATTAGATTTTTATTTGTTTTGTTACAATTGAAGTTTCTGAATGTTATTCTTACTTTGCTTGTTTCTAAACTGGATATAATCAATATATTGATAATTGACACTAATTTTTTGGCACTAAATTTTGATTGACAGTAACTTTGTTGGTTTACTTGATCCTGAAATTAAATCCTTGCAACATGAACCCTTCAAGTTGGCTTTATTTTAAAAGGGAAGAATAAACTTAATGGTCTATTGTTCTTCTATGTTACTTAGCACTAGAAAATTACTTTTGCTTTTATCTACACCAAAGCATCTTCAATTGTCTTATATTTATATCTGTACAGCATAATTAGTTTGTGGAACATTTAAATTTTAGAGTGGTTGTCATGGGCACCCTTGCTTCAAAGGGAAGGAATATGTTTGTGGAACATTTATTGAAACTAATAAAAGCCATGGCCAATTAAATCACCTCCAAATACAACAAATGGCAGATGCTAAGTTTTCATAATTATGAATTTAAGTACTGGGAATGTAAGATGGAAGAGAATAATCATTTTCAATTCTTTGGCAACATCAAACATGCCAATGGAAAACATCCTGAGAATCTAAAGCCTCTTGCGAGCGAGCATTCATCTTCTCTAATGCCATCAACCACTTGTCTACTCTCTTGAGTCTTCTTTGAATGTTGGACCTTTTGCATCCACAACTCTTGTATTGCCTAAGCTGTCGTATCTGTCTGTGTCCCTTCAAGCTGCATATAAATTTCCAATTTCAGCACTAACCTTGTTATTTGAACCAGAAAATAGTTTAGGTGGTCCAGACTCAACAGTTGAGGACAGTCCCAAATCCCGAGCCTCTTAAGATTAGTCATTGTTGTTAGACAGTCAGGAAGCATTTTAAGATTAGGAAGATCAATAATCATTAAGGTCTCTAAAGTGTCTGCGACACCTACAATCCAACCAGGCAGTGTCAAAAGCCCCGAAAATTCCCTAATATGCAATTGTTTCTTTCTTTCTTTCTGGGTTTTTGGATTCTTGGGTTTTTGGGTTTACTGGTTCCTGGATTTATTGTAAAGATAATCTAATATTTTCTTGCTTTTCTATTGCTTTGTGTTTATTCGTTTCCAAATCTCTATTTTGCGCTTCGGGCTTCTCTGTATGGTTTTGGTAGAATGATTTCATTTATTGGAGTTAATCTGTTTTCTTTTTAAATTTTTAAAAAAATATAAGAAAATAATGTGGTGATTATGTGAATGAAGAAGTGGATACAGGATATGATGAGAGGAAAATGAATCTTTCTTTGGTGTACGGTTGGTGGATATATCCTCCTTTATTTTACATTTTCAAATAGTAAAATTCATGGAATTGAAGTTCCTTTCCTCTTAAGACCTCACCTAGTGGGAAAAATGGCTTGATTGTTGTTGTTGTTGCTCCTTTACTATTCTCTGCAACTGTATCTCTTATGCATTTCAAATCAATTATGTGCCACAAAATCACCTGTTAATGTAAGTACAAGTTGACTTGATGATGGTCTGTATAGGATATCCAAAATTCTGTTGTTGCAGCGTTTCCATCCCGAGCTGAAAGAAGGATCTTTGATAACATATATTTCGTGAGCTTGTCTCATGTTCATTTAGACACTAGAGAATGATATTTTCTGATCCTAGTTAAATGTTTGGCATGTAGAAATACAGTCATGGTCTATGTCTATAACTCTCTTACATAGCAATAGTTGGTTGTGGCTTTGCTTGTGAAAGAGATGTTTGAGCAACGAATCACGTAGATAGCAATAGCTTGATCTAGCTCTAGCAAATGGCTATTGCTCTGCTTGTTGCCTCTCTTTTTTCGATTCCCTCTCTGCTTATTGCCTGAATAAACTCATTTTTCCTCTATATGCTCTTTTAGAATGATAGAAAGCAAATAAAGTTGTTTTAGCAATGTCCAAATTAATTTGATAATTTGGACTACTACTAGGAGTTGAATTAGTTAAACATAGGCTTCTTCACCTTTATAATATTATTTTCAAGCAGTTGCTTTTGACAAGTATCTGTTGAATATATGTCTCTTCTTAAATGTATAAAATTTATATCTGATGATCTCGTGTTCTCTTAAAATACTGTCTATCAATGCAGTATTATCAATGCCTTTTTCTCATCTCATAGTGCATTGCAACTTTATCCAATATATGAATTCTAATTCAAAACATGTGCTCATGCAGCAGGTTTTCTTGGTTACATAAATTTGCAATCTTAGATCTCACTGTGTAATTGCACTTTTCAATACATGAAACTATATATAAATCACTTACATACTACAAGTTGTCAGATATATTATTATGCATTGATGATGAGATCTTTGGTTTTCCTGATGCCATGCTAAGAATGACATATTTTGTTTATTTTAGGCTTTGGGGTGATAATGTGAGTGTAGGCTATAGGGCATCAATTTGATGCTTAATTGTAAATATGTTAGTCTTAATCATTTTCATTCTCTCACATAAGGTTGCTAACTCAAACTCTGCCTTGAGCAGGTGTTGCTGGGGGCTTTTTGCTGTCGTTGGCTATAACTCCAGGGATCCCATCAATTCCTTCTTGAACTAGCTCTCAAGCTTCATTGAAGGTCTTCATTTGAATCAGATTTATATATTTTAGATTTTCTTCTCCTGATTATTTTTTAGTCAAGTTGATCATTAACTTAGTGTGACTGGCAACTGGTTTGTGTGTCTTGTTAATATATATATATATATATATATATATATGTCTACTGTGTTTGATTACCTTTCTTATCTTGATCCTTGTCTTGTTTGAAATTTTCAAATTATTCTCCCAAAGTTGTTAGTTGTTACCAACCCTCCAACTGAAATCTTGTTATATGCAAAGACATGTATGCCAATCTAGTTAAATCAAACAAAATAGAATATGTATGTTTGAATTTCTTTATAGATGTATCATAGTAGGAAAAAGTCAGTAGGATGTGTATGCTAGCTTATGGATTATTTGGTTTCCGTGGAGTGTGTTCTATGTAGATGGTGGTTTGTTGCTTGTTAGTTGTTTATGGTGACTCATGGTCCATGTGCGAGTGCTTGATGGCATCTTGACTTGATGGAGAGGGTGGATGAGAGTTTGTATTTCATTTCTTTCTAACTATAAATTCTGCAGATTACAAGATAAAGTACTTGGCTTTCTTTCTAATTCAGAAGTGCTTCCCCTTTATGTAATTTTTCAATACAATTATTTTTCCCCTTTGTTGCCACTGAGTTCATGATTTAAAATAAAGTATGGTTTTGGAATAGACACTGGCAAAACTTCACGAGGATTATATTTATATGCAATATCCATGTGTGAAGGAGTATTTTGTAGGGATGCTCATGTACAACCATGCATTATTTCATGATAAAACTTGGTGCTGGGGTAGGAGTTAGGACCAACAGTCTGCAGAATTTCTGTGCAAACAGTCTGCAGAATTTCTGTGCAAACAGTCTGCAGTATTTTTAGTCTTCAGTTCTTTAACGATAAGTGCAAACAGTGCAGAATTTCTGTTTTAGCTTTCTTCTACCACTGCTTTTTTTTAATCTATTTTCTGGTCTTTGTGCTGCAACTGCAACTTTCAATAGATTCAGTTCTTTGTGTTGCAACTGTTTACACCTTTGTAAATTGAATGAATATTTTCAATTGATAATTGATGCATGCTTATGTTTACACTGTCACTGACTTCACTGGTTTCATTTGTGCTCTTGTGTTTGATCCACACCACCACCACCAAAGAAATGAATCAGAATTTCATGAAATTTCTGCATTACATTACGAGATTAGTTGGTAACTCATAACACCCTAGGATAATCTTTTTACTTTTAATTGCAAGCTTATTTTTTTACATGCTAAATTTCTTTGCCTTTATAATAATTTCAAGCAGAATTGTATGTTAGGATATCTTTTGTGCTAAACTTCAATGTATATGGTATTTTTTTGTATTAGAATTATAAGGATGGACAAAGAGTAGACAAAACTTCCAAGGCTTAGTAGAGAGTATGAGGATGGTGTTGAGTCAATTTTAGACTTTGCCTTCGCTGATGAAAAACCTCAAGGAGGCGAGATTCCATGTCCCTGTGCTAAATGCAGAAATATTGATTGGCAAAGAAGAAATGTGGTTCATAATCACCTAATAGCCTTTGGTTTTCTGAAAGGCTACGATGTTTGGGTAAACCACGGGGAGCGAATACCAAAAGTGCCTATGGAAATTGATGATGACATGGAAGATCAAGAGAACCCACAAGATAACATTGGTGACTTACTTTACGACACATTTATGCATGTGGCAGAAGCAGAGGAAGGTAGTGAGTGTCTTAATGAGGATGCTAAGAAGTTTTACAATTTGATTAATGAGGCAAAACAATAGTTGTACCCTGGATGTGAAAATTTCTCCACTTTGTCATTTATAATTCGACTTTATTTGTTGAAGTGTCTTCATGGGTGGAGCAATGCATCATTCACTGCTCTGTTGGAGTTGCTGAAGGAAGCCATGCCTAATCTGAACATTCCTGAATCTTATAACAAGACAAAGGCCATGATCAGGGATTTGGGTCTTGATTATAAAAAGATTCATGCATGTCCAAATGATTGTATGTTATATTGGAAAGATCATGAAAATGATGATTCATGCAGCAGTTGTAAAGCCTTACGATGGAAGGAATTTGCTCAAGTTGATTCTAAGTATGAGGAACCAAAGTATGTTCATAAAGTTCCTGCAAAAATTTTGAGACACTTTCCCTTGATTCCTAGGCTTCAGAGGCTATTTATGTGTTCGAAAACAGCTGAGGAAATGAGGTGGCATGAAGAAGGACGCTCAAAGGATGGGAAATTGAGGCATCCTGCTGATGGCCAAGCATGGAAGGACTTTGATAGGCTCCATCCCGATTTTGCTTCTGAGCCTCGTAATGTAAGACTTGGCTTATCAAGCGATGGATTCAATCCATTTAGAACTATGAGCATATCGCACGCGATGCCTTTGTCATGATGGTTATATACAACTATCCACCTTGGTTGTGCATGAAATCTGAATATACAATGTTTTCGTTATTGATTCCTGGACCGCAATCGCCAGGAAATGATATCGATGTGTACCTTCAACCATTGATTGAGGAGCTAAAGGAGTTATGGGAATTCGGAGTGGACACATATGATGCCTCAAGAAATCAAACATTTCAATTGCGTGCATCTCTACTATGGACTATTAGTGACTACCACAGGTATGCTATGTTGTCAGGTTGGAGTACCAAAGGAAAGTTGGCATGTGCATGCTGCAATTATGACACTAATTCAATTTATTTGAGACACAGTCACAAAATGTGCTATATGGATCATCGTGTCTTTTTACCTATAAATCATGCATGGAGAACCAATAGAAAATCTTTTAATGGAAAGAAAGAACATAGGTCTGCACCACCTATGTTAGAAGGTACAGAAATCATAGAAAACTTAAATGATTTCAAGAATGAATTTGGAAAGAAGAAGAAAAAGAAGAAAATTGATGGTCCCTGGAAGAAGAAGTCAATTTTTTTTTTGAGTTGCCGTATTGAGCTCAAAATACACTACGTCATAATCTTGACGTAATGCACATCGAAAAAAAACATATGTGATAATATTATTGGGACTCTTTTGGACATCTCAGGAAAGACAAAAGACCATGTTAATGCTCGTTATGATTTGTAAGATATGGGCATTAGAAAGAAACTTCATCCTGTGGAGATTGCTGGAGGTCGTGCAAAGTTTGCCAAAGCATGTTTCTCATTGAATGCCCAAGAGAAGTCTATTTTTTGCGGTGTTTTGAAGGCTGCCAAATTACCGGATGGGAGTGCATCTAACATTTCAAAATGTGTGCAAGTTGCCGATAAGAAAATATTCGGTTACAAGAGCCATGATGCACATTTCATGTTACACTACTTATTGCAAGTAGCAATAAAAAACACGTTGCCTAATGCGGTGGCTGAACCTTTGATTCGTCTAGGGTCATTTTTTCGCTCTCTGTGCCAGAAAGTTTTCCAAATGCAAGATTTGGATTACTTAAAGGCAGAGATTGCAGAAATACTTTGTCAATTGGAGATGATTTTTCCTCCAAGTTTTTTTGATATAATGGTTCACTTGCCTATTCATCTTGTAGATGTAGTTAGATTGGGCGGTCCCGTTCAATTTCGATGGATGTATCCCACAGAAAGGAACTTGTTTAAACTTAAGAGTTATGTCCGAAATAAAGCTTATCCAGAAGGTTCTATTGCTGAGGGGTATTTGGCTGAAGAAGCTTTGACTCTTTGCTCAAGATATTTACATAGAAGTGTAGAGACACGGCTGAATAGAAAGAGTCGAAATTATGATAACAGTGATTTATGCAATGTAGATTCAACTGATTACTTTTCAAGTATTGGTCGTCCTTTGGGGGGAAGCAAAATGGTAAACCATTTTCTATAGACTCAATAGCGAAAGCTCAAGCCCATCGATACATCTTGTTCAATTGCGATGATGTCCAAAAATACATAAGGTATCATAATCCTTTCTTTGTTTCGTTGCTCATCTATAAGTTCTATTTTAGAGTTATTTTAACAAACAAACATTTTTATCTTTGTAGAGAGCATGAGGATGAAGTGAAAAGTCGCAACAAACGAGGAAAGTGGATTAAGTCCAAAACCCAAAGTCAAGATTTTAGTGAATGGTTTAAAACTCGAGCCTTGGAAGATGATGTGTCGTTTCAGCTCAAAGTGTAACGACCCATTTCCGGACCGCTACCGAGCTCAACATACCGAGCTCGAGTTACCGAGCTCAACACACCGAGCTCAAGTTACCGAGCTCAACACACCGAGCTCAAGTTACCCTGTATGCAATGTTTTAAAACGATACTTTTGTTCCCTTTAGAAAAGTACGGTCTATATATATATATATATTTTTTTTTTATAAAACCAGCTCGTGCACATCAGAGTAATTACAGCTTTTCGAAACATGATGCAACTAAGACACAAGGCTTAGATTCTAATAAAACATACATGCATAACATACATATATACCACTCGAAATAATAATGTATACAAAATACAGAGTAATAAATGTACAAAGAAATACACCTAAGGTATGACGACTTCAAGAGAGCAATCATACCCTGGGGGTACTTCAGGCAGACACCCACGCAGGGGGCTGCTCCAAAAGTAAGACCACCAGTCTACCCTGTGCTCAAAATAACATCTAGCCCAAACTGGTCACAACCACTATACACAAAAACATAGACAAAGCAAATCACGACAAGTAGAGGTCGTCGCCCTGATCCTCGTCGAGCTCCTCCTCGCCATCATCTGTTTGTCGAGTTCCTGCGCCCTCGACCTGCTGGGTGACCATCATGGATTGAAGGCACCACGGGAAAGGGTCAACTTCTCAACAATTCAAGATAAACACGGCATAAAGAAATAAGCTGACATCACTGTATATCATTCACCAAACGTGACTCAACCATCTCACTCTAGACTCGACTTTTATTCCGGAATATCGCCAGCTGGTCCATCCCCAAACTGACGCAATAGGTAAGCGGCAGGTCCAACCCCAAACCGATACCATGCATTAATCAGCAGGTCCAACCCCAACCGATAATGCGACGTCTAGTCAATCTCCGTAAACAAAAGGGGACCTAGCACCCTTAGTTATCCGGTCACGGCTCAAAAAAGTCATACGACTCGCCTAGCTCTCTCACTCGATGATTAGCTCGCCGCAGTCAAGGAGTGGCACATAAAAGTACTTGATCACATATCAAATAAAGAGAGCATGCTTAACATGAAGAAAACGCAATTCGACATTTAAGCAATAAAAACATTCTGCATGAAGAAACGTAATTCAACAGCAATTCACAATTCACAACATATATTCAATCACATATTAAATACATGCAAAAACCCAATCATATCACAACATTTCAAGCTCGACACAAATCAAGGAGTCCATACATAGGAATATAACGATCAAAATCCTAGAATGTCTAGAAGTGCCCTTACCGAACTCCAAGCTAATGCTGCTCGACAACGACCTCGACACGGCTGTCTTCAAACGAGTTCGACAACGACTTCTCTTACTCGATCTCGACACGTACGCTTCTCAGTTGACCTCGACACGTACAGTTCTCGATCTGGATCCCACTGCTCCCATGTCCTCGGGTTCGCTCTCCCGTACACCTCGATTCGGAAATCACACGATCTCGGGAATCAGACTTCCTAATACAAGCATAACTTAGTTCCATCTATGGGTTCTAATAACACTTAGCTCTCATCCCAATCTTAACCACAACCCAAGTAAACATTAAAACTCACGAGCTTAAACAAAAACAACCAGAATTCAAACATTACAAAATAACTCCTTTTCTCTAAAATTTTATTAAAAGCTTCTTTCATACATCTCATCAGACAACGCCATTTTTCCAAGGTACTAACTCAAGCTTAAAATCAAGTAACACATTAAGCACAAATTAATCAAAATCTAAGTTTATGTTTTCTGAAAAATATTTTCATCAGGGGCCAACAACTAAACTAAGAAATCAAAACAAACCAAATAGGAAGGGTTTTGGGCACTGCCTGTTGCAGAAAACAGAGAAAGAAATTTGTTTTACAAGCTGAAATAATTGGTTAGAAAGGTCGGTCATGTCATGAAGAAGAAAACCCATCAATATGACATGATTTGGAAGCATAAAAACTAGCTAAAATAGAGAGAAGAAGTGGCGCTAACAGTAACATGAAGGAAGAGGAAATTCTGTTTTTCATACCTCAACTGATGGTCGAGATGGTGATATATGTCGAGGAGATGATGAGGAACAAGATTGATGAAGAAGGTTTGTGCAGAAGCTCAATGGAACTCAAGGTTCTTCGATGGAGGTTTGGAGAGGAAGAGGAACTCAGAGAAGAAGGAAGAAGAAAGAAGAAAAGGGAAAGTGAGTGTTTGAGGGAACTGATCGTGATATACAGCTGGTGAGGGAAGGGGCATTATCGTAACTACTGTTATGAGATGCTAATCCCATCAATCATTCTACCCATCTAATCTCTCCTCTCTCATGATTACCCTCTACTCTATAGGTCAAAGATCTAGAAAACACAGCGACGAGAGCTGCAAGCCGACAATATAAATATTACAAACAATAGTCATAACGCTGAATAACGTTCGTAAAAATACGAGTGTTATCATCTCGACACGATGTCGACCAGGGTGCTCGTGCAAGCGCACAAGGCTCTAACACGAGTTCGTGCACGCGGCCTCCTCAGTTCGACATGCGACCTCCTCAGCTCGACATATGACCTTGGCACGCGATCTTTTCACGGGATCTCGACACGAGGTCTTGGTACGAGGTCTCGACACGAGATCTCGACACGACGTCCTAATACGAGGTCGATCTCGTCCTCAGGTGTTACAATCTCTCCCTCTAAAAAAAAATTTCGTCCTCGAAATTGCAAATAAGATTCTTACCTCGGAAAAGTTCAGGGTACTGAGTCTTCATCTTCTCCTCCAGCTCCCAAGTCGCATCTCGGTCTTACGATCCCACACAACTTTGACAAGTTGGATCTCTTTGTTCAAGAATCGTTTGGCTTTCCGGTCAACGATCCTTCTTGGTGATGCTTGAAAGATAAGTCGTCCCTTAGTTGAATCACATCCGTTCGATGACATGAGAGGTCGGAAATATACTTTCAATTGTGAGACGTGGAAGACGTCATGAATGTTTGACAAGAAGGGTGGCAAGGCAATCTGATATGCCACTGGACCAATATGACGAAGAATCTGATAAGGTCCAATAAATTTAGGGGTAAGTTTCTTGGACTTGATCGCTCGACCAACTCCAGTAGTGGGGGTGACTCTAAGAAATACATGTTCTCCTTCTTCGAACTCGAGTGGTCGACGTCGTTGGTCTGCATAACTCTTCTGTCGACTTTGAGACGTTCGCATCCTATCTCTGATCAAACGGATCTTCTCAGTAGTCTGCTGGATCATATCTGGTCCCACAACAGAACGCTCGCCATCCTGGTACCAACAAAGAGGCGTCTGACATTTACGTCCATACAGTGCTTCAAAAGGTGCCATTCCAATACTCGCATGGAAACTGTTATTGTAGGTGAACTCCACCAATGGTAAGACGTCGTCCCAACTTCCTCGGTGATCTAAGGTACACGCTCGTAACAAATCTTCAAGTGATTGGATCGTTCTCTCAGTCTGACCGTCAGTCTGGGGATGATATGCCGAGCTAAGCCTGAGCTTGGTTCCCATCGCTTCTTGCAATTCCCACCAAAAATGAGACGTGAACTTCGGATCTCGGTTCGACACGATTGAAGAGGGTATACCATGAAGTCATACTATCTCCGCGATATAGATCTCGGTCAGCTTTTCCACGTTGTATGTCGACCTCACTGGTAAGAAATGAGCAGATTTGGTCAATCGGTCGACGATCACCCAAATCGAATCATTCTTCTTCTGCGTCTTCGGTAATCCTACAACGAAATCCATGGAAATACTATCCCATTTCCATATTGGTACTTCAAGCGATTGTAGCATTCTCGCAGGTCGTTGGTGCTCCACCTTCGCTTTCTGACACGTTAAACACGAAGCTACGTACTCAGCCACTTGCTTTTTCATTCCGGACCACCAAAAATGCTTCTTCAAGTCTTGATACATCTTCGTAACTCCTGGATGAATACTAAAGTTGCTCTTATGCGCTTCGTCAAGTATTAACTTTCTCAGCTCCGCTACGTTAGGTACACACACTCGGCCATTGCATCTTAAGATGTCGTCCGTTCCGACTTGGAATTCTGTCGCCTTCCCTTGCGCTATCAACTGAACCTTCTCTTGCAAGGGCTCGTCATGAACTTGCTGGTCTCGGATCTCGTCCAACAATCTGTTAGAAATGGTAAGCATACCAAATCTCAGCTTCCCCGGTGAAACTTCCACACTCAACTTCAAGTCTCGGAACTTCTCGAGCATCTCCAACTCCTTGATCATCATTGCTGAGGTTAAAACGCTCTTTCTGCTCAATGCATCTGCTACTACGTTAGCCTTCAGGGATGGTATTCCAACGTAAAGTCGTAGTCCTTGAGAAATTTCGTCCATCTTGACGCATGTTGAGCTCTTTACGATCGAATAGGTACTTCAAGCTCTTGTGATCGCTGAAAGCGATGAAGTGCTCCCATAAAGGTAGTGTCTCCATATCTTCGCCAAAAACCACCGCTGCCAACTCCAAATCGTGAGTAGGGTAGTTTCTCTCGTGAATCTTAAGTTGTCTTGAAGCATACGCGACCACCTTCCGATGTTGCATCAGCACGCATCCCAATCCCTGGTGTGATGCATCACAATACACCTCGTAAGGCTCTTCTGGGTGAGGCAAAATCAACACAGCGCCGCCGTCAAAAGCTCCTTCGCCTTGGCCGGATTCACACTCCTTGGTCCAGGCAAAGGTTGATCCTTCCTCGTAGTCGTGTAAGAGGCGCGACAATCTTCGAGAAACCTTCAATGAATCTTCGATAATAGCACGCTAAGCCAACAAAACTCGATGTCGATAGCCTTCTTGGTGTTCCCACGCTAGCACAGCTTCAATCTTAGTTGGATCCACAGCTATCCCTTCTTCGGAAATCACATGACCAAGAAAATTCACCTCTTCGAGCCAAAATTCACACTTTGACAGGTTGGCATAGAGTTGCTTCTCTCGTAATATCTGCAGTACTCGACGTAAGTGTTCTTCGTGCTCTTCTCGGTTCCTCGAGTAGATCAGGATGTCGTCGATGAACACTACTACAAACTGATCCAAGAACGAATGAAAAGTCCTATTCATATAGTCCATAAACACAGCTGGCGCATTTGTCACTCCAAACGGCATCACCAAATACTCGTAGTGACCATACCTAGTCCTGAAAGCTGTCTTGGGGACATCTTCCTCCTTCACGCGAATCTGATGGTAGCCCGACTTCAAGTCTATCTTTGAAAACATCGCCGCTCCACGAAGTTGATCCATCAAGTCGTCAATACGAGGTAACGGATAACGGTTCTTCACAGTAACCTTGTTGAGCTTGCGGTAGTCCACGCACAGCCTTGATCGTCCATCCTTCTTCTTAACCAACAACACTGGAGCTCCCCACGGTGACACGCTCGGTCGTATGAATTGCTTTGACTCCAATTGTTCGATCTGGGACTTCAGTTCTTTCATCTCGGCAGGAGACATCCTGTATGGCGCTTTGGAAATCGGTCCTGTCCCTGGAATCAACTCGATGGAGAACTCGACCTCTCGTACTGGTGGTAACCCTGGCACGTCTTTGGGAAACACGTCCACAAAGTCACACACTACTGGTACATTCTTCACTTCAATTTGCTGGAAAACTTCCGAACTAGCCAGATACATGTATTCTCTAGTTCCTTCTTTCAAAGAAACCCCAATACGTTCAGCAGAAAGATAATTGGAGACTCCAAGGTCTGGGAAAATTACAGTCTTACGGGCACAGTCTAAGAGGACATGGTGGTGTGACAACCAATCCATCCCGAGGATGATATCTAAGCCCTTAAGAGGCAAACAAACCAAATTGACCACAAATTTTCTACTCTGAATAACCACTACACAATTAAGACATGCAGTGTTTGTGACTAAGGTTTTAGCAGCGGGGGTTGTAACTACCAATTTGAACGGTAAAGCAGTCACAGTCAAGTTCAAATGGTTCACACAATCAGAAGAAATAAAGGAATGGGTTGCACCCGAATCAAAGAGGACGGATAAGGATTTACCCTCTATCTCACATTCACCTTGAATAAGATCATCAGCTTGCTCTGCTTCCTCGCCACTCATGCAGAAGACTCTGCCTTTAGCCACCTGACGCTTCCCTTTGGCCTTTGCCGCAAGCATTGCCGGTTCAGCTTTAGGTGTGGGACAATCCTTGGCAAAATGCCCTGGCTTCTTACAGTTGTAGCACACCTCCTCCTTCTGAGTACAGTTATTTGCATAATGTCCCGTCTTTCCACAACGGAAACAAGTCACCTCGACACCGGTCTGACCTCCACTCCTCGCTCCCTGGGTCATCGGACGATACTGTCCTCTATTGTCGTTCCCCTGAGGTCGGTTGTAAGGCTTCTTCTGCAGTTGTTTCCCCTTCTGTGTAAACCTCTGCCCCGCACTCTGGGGTCTCACCGGTCCGCCTACAACAGTTTTCTTCTTGTGGCTTCTTACTCCTTCTACCTCGACACAGCGATCTATCAGCTCTTGGAGGTTTCGAATCCTCAATGATACCACTGACTTCTGAATGTCAAATCTTAATCCTCGTTGGAATCTCTCACTTAACCATCTTTGGTCAGCTCGATCACGAAATGGACTGAAATACCTCGCCAGTGACTCAAACTTGGCTGCATACTCGGACAACTTTGTCAGCGCCTTCTTTGCAATTGAAGAAACTCTTGCTCCTTCTCGGCTCGTGCAGTATCTGGGAAGTATTTGTCCAAGAACCTTCCACGAAAAAGCTCCCAGGTCATCTCGCGACGTTCTGCTATAAATGTTTGCTTCACTCCCTTCCACCAATACTCCGCATCTCCTAGCAGCAAGTAGGTGGCGTAGTTTACCTTCACGTTGTTTGGGCAATGTAGTGCCTCGAAGATCTTCTCGATCTCTTGCATCCAAAGATCAGCTTTATCTGGATTTGGCTCACCATAGAACTTCGGTGGATCATGCTTCCTAAAGTCTGCCAATCCTCTAGCTTCAGCATTTCGCTCTACTCGCTGTTGTTGCTGTAAGTTTTGCTGAGTTAACGCTGCCGTCTGTTGAGCCATCGCGTTAACTTTGTTGAGTTCTGACGGTGATTCTTTGAGCCATGGCTGCCGCCATCTCGGTCATAGCTTGAATTGCTCGTTCCATGTCGACGTTCTCGGTTGCAGCTGTCGTATCCCTACGAGGTGGCATTAGATTCCACAAAGTTCAAAACCCTGTCAGAATCTCACAACAAGGATGTGTTAAAACACACTGCTTCAATCAAGAAACAATTCAAACAATTTTTCAAGCAATAAGTGCTTCACTTAATCAAACCGCAATCAACATAATACAACCATGTACCCGACACACATATATATATATATATCCCGACACAGTGACCAGTCCAAATTCCTATACACAGCCCGGTCAGAACCGAACTGCTCTGATACCAACATTGTAACGACCCGTTTCCGGACCGCTACCGAGCTCAACATACCGAGCTCGAGTTACCGAGCTCAACACACCGAGCTCAAGTTACCGAGCTCAACACACCGAGCTCAAGTTACCCTGTATGCAATGTTTTAAAACGATACTCTGGTGCCCTTTAGAAAAGTACGGTCTATATATATATATTTTTTTTTATAAAACCAGCTCGTGCACATCAGAGTAATTACAGCTTTTCGAAACATGATGCAACTAAGACACAAGGCTTAGATTCTAATAAAACATACATGCATAACATACATATATACCACTCGAAATAATAATGTATACAAAATACAGAGTAATAAATGTACAAAGAAATACACCTAAGGTATGACGACTTTAAGAGAGCAATCATACCCTGGGGGTACTTCCGGCAGACACCCACGCAGGGGGCTGCTCCAAAAGTAAGACCACCAGTCTACCCTGTGCTCAAAATAACATCTAGCCCAAACTGGTCACAACCACTATACACAAAAACATAGACAAAGCAAATCACGACAAGTAGAGTCGCCGCATGCGATCCTCGTCGAGCTCCTCCTCGCCATCATCTGTTTGCCGAAGTTCCTGCGCCCTCGACCTCGCCTGGGTGACCATCATGGATTGAAGGCACCACGGGAAAGGGTCAACTTCTCAACAATTCAAGATAAACACGGCATAAAGAAATAAGCAGACATCACGGTATATCATTCACCAAACGTGACTCGACCATCTCACTCTAGACTCGACTTTTATTCCGGAATATCGCCAGCTGGTCCATCCCCAAACTGACGCAATAGGTAAGCGGAAGGTCCAACCCCAAACCGATACCATGCATTAATCAGCAGGTCTAACCCCAAACTGATAATGCGACGTCTAGTCAATCTCCCGTAAACAAAAAGGGGACCTAGCACCCTTAGTTATCCGGGTCACGGCTCAAAAACGTCATACGACTCGCCTAGCTCTCTCACTCGATGATTAGCTCGCCGCAGTCAAGGAGTGGCACATAAAAGTACTTGATCACATATCAAATAAAGAGAGCATGCTTAACATGAAGAAAACGCACTGACATTTAAGCAATAAAAACATTCTCGCATTGAAGAAACGTAATTCAACAAAGAATTCACAATTCACAACATATATTCAATCACATATTAAATACATGCAAAAACCCAATCATATCACAACATTTCAAGCTCGACACAAATCAAGGAGTCCATACATAGGAATATAACGATCAAAATCCTAGAATGTCTAGAAGTACCCTTACCGAACTCCAAGCTAATGCTGCTCGACAACGACCTCGACACGGCTGTCTTCAAACGAGTTCGACAACGACTTCTCTTACTCGATCTCGATACGTACGCTTCTCAGTCGACCTCGACACGTCTGATTCTCGATCTGGATCCCATCGCTCCACGTCCTCGGGTTCGCTCTCCGTACACCTCGATTCGAAATCACACGATCTCTGAATCGGACTTCCTAATACAAGCATAACTTAGTTCCATCTATGGGTTCTAATAACACTTAGCTCTCATCCCAATCTTAACCACAACCCAAGTAAACATTAAAACTCACCGGCTTAAACAAAAACAACGAGAATTCAAACATTACAAAATAACTCCTTTTCTCTAAAATTTTATTAAAAGCTTCTTTCATACATCTCATCAGACAAAGCCATTTTTCCAAGGTACTAACTCAAGCTTAAAATCAAGTAACACATTAAGCACAAATTAATCAAAATCTAAGTTTATGTTTTCTGAAAAATATTATCATCAAAATAACAACTAAACTAAGAAATCAAAACAAACCAAATAGGAAGGGTTTTGGGCACTGCCTGTTGCAGAAAACAGAGAAAGAAATTTGTTTTACAAGCTGAAATAATTGGTTAGAAAGGTCGGTCATGTCATGAAGAAGAAAACCCATCAATATGACATGATTTGGAAGCATAAAAACTAGCTAAAATAGAGAGAAGAAGTGGCGCTAACAGTAACATGAAGGAAGAGGAACTCTGTTTTTCATACCTCAACTGATGGTCGAGATGGTGATATATGTCGAGGAGATGATGAGGAACAAGATTGATGAAGAAGGTTTGTGCAGAAGCTCAATGGAACTCAAGGTTCTTCGATGGAGGTTTGGAGAGGAAGAGGAACTCAGAGAAGAAGGAAGAAGAAAGAAGAAAAGGGAAAGTGAGTGTTTGAGGGAACTGATCGTGATATACAGCTGGTGAGGGAAGGGGCATTATCGTAACTACTGTTATGAGATGCTAATCCCATCAATCATTCTACCCATCTAATCTCTCCTCTCTCATGATTACCCTCTACTCTATAGGTCAAAGATCTAGAAAACACAGCGACGAGAGCTGCAAGCCGACAATATAAATATTACAAACAATAGTCATAACGCTGAATAACGTTCGTAAAAATACGAGTGTTCCAATCTCGACACGATGTCGACCAGGGTGCTCGTGCAAGCGCACAAGGCTCTAACACGAGTTCGTGCACGCGGCCTCCTCAGTTCGACATGCGACCTCCTCAGCTCGACATATGACCTTGGCACGCGATCTTTTCACGGGATCTCGACACGAGGTCTTGGTACGAGGTCTCGACACGAGATCTCGACACGACGTCCTAATACGAGGTCGATCTCGTCCTCAGGTGTTACACAAAGCATTCTCTAGAGGTCCAAATACTGTTGCAAAGAGGTTTTCGGGTTACCTCATCAATGGATATAGATTCCACACTATGAAACGAGATGCAAGACGCAAAACTCAAAATTCTGGTGTAACTTTGGTTTCATTAACCGAAAGTTTTGCAAGCTCTAAGGATGAAAATCCTAAGACAGATCTTATCACATACTATGGAGCAATTAATGACATAATTGAGTTGGATTATTATAGTCACTTCAAGTTTGTGTTGTTTAACTGTGATTGGTTTGAGGCTGAGGAAGACAATCATGGGATAACTTGTGTGCATTTCAACAAAAAATGTTACCAAAATGATCCTTTTGTGCTAGCTTCTCAAGTCCATCAATGTTTTTATGTCCAAGATCCTTTGGAAGCAAATAAGCATTATGTTATGAAGACTGTTCCTAGAGATCTGTTTAACATGGGTGACCAATCAGATGTTACAACTCAAGAAGGATATCAGAGTGATCCATTTGATGATATGGGAAATTTAAATGCACTAAATAATGACGATGAACTCAATTGGGTTAGGGAAGACATTAAGCAACAATAAGCGATAAACTGCGCATGCTATGTGGGAATCTGAACATGAAGATGATCTGATTTTGATGATACTTTGTTGGACTTCATGGGTGATGAGGACTAGCCTCGGGAGTATGAGTTTCCTCTTAAGTTAGATTGTAAAAAACTTTTGCTTGACAATGAAATAGACATTTTTTCCTTCTAAACTTTGTAACTCCTTGTTTTTTGCATTTATATATCATAGACGGATGTGTAGTATATTATTAATATAATATAATTTTTTCGATCCACTGCCACTCTAGCATGTTTTCAATATAGCATATGTTTTCTTATGTACAATCCTTTGGTCACACTTGATCTAACCCTTTGATTTCATTTTTTGAGAAAATGAAGAAGGAAGCAAGCTTAAAGCAAAGATGAAAGCTCAAGATAAGGGTGAAAGGAGCACTTCCAAGAGCGAACTACGAATTTAGATCAAGCAATCGATTACTAAGGGCTTACACACCAAGCGTGAGAAGATAATGAGAAATCTTGGAAGAATTAATACACACATGACTGGAGTCAAAGAACCTAGTAGCAAGCAAAACAAGCCACCAACTTCTACAATAGTCGATTCCAGGGCTAAAGGGTTAGACATGCAAAATAAAGGAATCAACCAACCTTTGTTAAAGGTTGCATCCCAAGCACAATGCAAGTTATCAAATTTTGCAACAAGTGGCCAAATGAATTTGAATTCAAATAGGGATCTTGATCCGACAAAAGAAGGTTGCCATTGCAAGTATGGCTCAGCCTAAAGTTCTTAGTCAAAACCAAGATCCAAAGAAATTTGTAACTGCAAGTCAAAATAAATTGACAAGCGAAGCATCCATGACTAAAAACCAAGGATCTAGACAAATCCAATATCCAAAAGGCCACCTTATGACTCAAAGCAAATGATCTATACAAAATCAACATCCAAAGAGACAACCCATGAAAAAGATAGTGATTGAAGAAGTTGAGTCACCCATGAAAAGGTCATTGGCTGAAAATGACAATTTTAGGGCCAAAAAGAAGCCCATTAAGAGGGTGTCAGCTGAAGATGATGAGTTAAGGGAAAGTCTAGGAAGTACAACAAAGAAGACAAAAAGAATCCCATTGTGTCGGTCAATGTTAATTGAAGAGTTTCTTAAGGAAAATGAAGAACTTGATGAAGAAGAAGAAGAAGGGACGGGAAATGAAACTGATAGTGCAGATGAAGAATATGTCATGGAACAAGAGGAAGATGGCGAAAATAGTGAGAATGTCATTGAAGGTAATAGTCATGTGTTTGTTTTTTGTTGTTTAATATATATTTATGTGAGTCATCTTTGGAATTTTGTCTTAAGTTATATAAGTTTAATGTCAAAATAGGGACAAGTAAGAAAAGAACACGTGGACTAACTCAGTGCTTGCAAATACATGCGAGAAAAACCAAGGATCGTCAAGAAGTTATCTTAGACGACGATGGAGAGCCGATTAGACCCGATGACAAAATTGTATCTGACTTGAGTTATTTCCTTGGCACTGATAAGTTTTCATCTTATGTTAATTTAGAGTGATTAATTGAATTAAATACATGAGGAATTGAGAGAGTTGAATATATATTGAGCTTAAACTTTGGAATTCTTTACACTTGGTTGTTTGATTGTATGTTTTAACTCTTACATTATTCTCATGTATATTGCACTTGAATTGCTAGGAATGGAAACAAAACCAAAAGAAGACACTCTCAAGAATTCAATTAAAGGCAAAGAAGATGATTCGTGAGAGCATAAGATTCGAAGGCAGCCAAAAATGCGAAAAAAAAAAAGCCAAGTTATTGAGTATGCGCGTGACGCGCATTTACAAGTAAAGGAATGCGGCGTGGCCGCATTTATGTAAATTGGTTCTGTCTTCATGCGCATGACGCGCATTGATCAGGAAGAATCTGCGCGCGACGCGCATCAGTGTAAATCTGGAAGCCGCCTCGGTCTTGTGCGACGCCGCATTTACCTTTGCTTAAAGCTGCGCGACAGCGCTGCGGTCTTCTGAGAATCTGTATAATTAGATATTTGTTCACTTTTTAATCATCTTGGACCTTTTCTAACATCTAAAACACTGAGGAGAAAGATTAGGAGTGCTAGGGTTCCATTGTTCTTCATCTTCAAGGAGGATTCAATCTTGGGAACAAGGTTTGGATCATCAATGGAGTTGTTTTCTTCCATATGTTTGTTTTCTTCTTTTATTACCATGAGTAGCTAAATACCTTTGATTAGGATGAGATGAATCATGTACAAACTCTTATGTAGTTAGTTCTCTTATATTAATACAAGTTTATGTTATGTAAATTGAGTTTCTAATCTCTATACTTCATGCTTTTCAATACTTGATCACTATTGCATTGATTTTGGGTTTTTCATCTTTATTGGAAAATAGGATGAATGAACTTGAACTGAGATTAGTAATCATAATCATGATGATTATAGGAATATAACTTGTGGTTATGTGTTCTAATGAATCATGGATCTTATTGCTTAGTCTAATCATTAATCACCTAAGGGATTAGGGATTGTGGCTAGAATAAAGGGTTTATGAGGCAAGGGATTGTCCTTAAGCTAATTCAGTTGATTCGAACTTCAATTTATATGAAATTACTTAAGTTAATGATGAACTAGTTACATAAGAGCAAGTACAAGAGGATTCAAATCCTAGTCGTTTTCTACCAACCAAGTTCAATTCTATCTTTACTTTAACTTGTTCAAAGTTACAATTACAATCAAAATATCCAAATCATTTCCATTTAAAGTAATTACACACTTATTCTTATTGATAACCATCATAATCCCTGTGGAGACGATACTCTATTCATTACTATATTACTGGTTGCGATTGGTGCACTTGCCTTAAAAAGTAGTGTACGAAATACGCTAACAAGTTTTTGGCGCCGTTGCCGGGGATTGTTGATTTGATTGTCAACAAGGCAAAGGAGTTACTACTTTGAACAATTTTACAGTTTTATTTCTAGTTAGTTAGTTTTTGTGGATATACTTTATCTTGTTTCAAAATACAAATTGTTGTGTGCTTAATCATCTTTCTAGTTGTTATGTATGCGAGGAAACAGACATCTGAATTGGTGTTTGATCAGGAGATAGAAAAGACAAGAAAAGCAAATAGGAAGAAGGCTAAGGAGGCAAGGCGTGAAAAAACATCAACAATCTCAAGCTTCGCTTCTACTCATACTCGGGTAGAGGAAGAAATGGCGAGAACCGCCACCTAGGCGTACTCTTGGTGATTTTGGCGCGAAACAACGAGGAGAGATTGGCTATTGGATACCAACCAGTGGAGGCTAATGCATTTGAGATCCGGACTTCTCTCCCGAGTGCACTCAAGCAAAATCAGTTTTAAGCTGAAAATGAAGACCCCAACCCGACTTGGTGAATTTCTTTGAAATATGTGGAACTTTGAAGTGGGCGGTGTTCTGGATGAAGTAAAGAAAGCGAGATTATTCCCTTTTACTTTGAGGGATAGGGCAAAGGGTGGCTAAGTTTATTACCCAGGAAGTATTACTACCGGAATGACTTAGAGGATAAATTCATGGATCGGTTTTCCCCACTGCCAAGTTTGTCAAGAGGAGAGCTGAAGTGAGTAGCTTTGAATAAAAAGATGGTGAAACCCTCTATGATGCTTGGGAAAGATTCAAGGTGTTGTTGAAGAGATGTCCTGGTCATGGTTATGATGACTTGTGCCAAATGCAAATGTTTTGTCATGGGTTGAGGCCTAACAAAAGAATGATGCTTGATGCTTCATGAGGCTCAATGAATTCAAAGGCGGTGAAGAGGCAAGAGAACTAGTGGAGACACTGGCCTCAAATGATTATCTTGTTCACCATGATAGAGGAGCACAAAGCAAAAAGGGTATGTTTACGCTAGAGACAAGTGATGCTATTTTGGCCCAAAACAAATTAGTATCACAACAACTTGAAGCCCTTACCAAAGAACTTAAAGATTTAAGAGCAGGATCTTCTTCAACCGCACAAGCTAAAGCGTGGCGATGCTAAGAGGTGTGATTTACGTGGTGGAGGGCATGAAAATGGGCAATATGAAGCCCAAGGTGAGCTTAGTGAGGAAGCCAAATACATGGCAAATTTCCAAAGGCAAGGAGGAATCCATATTCCAACACCTATAATCCAGGGTGGAAGAATCATCCCAACTTTTCTTGGAAGCAAAATGATGCTCCTCAATCAAGCAAGCCTCATGACAGCCAGAATCAAAGATAAGCAATCTGACTTAGAGAATGCTCTCACTCAGTTTATGAAGATGACTCAAACAAACCTCCAAAGTCATGAAGCTCATTTCAAGAATCAAGATGCATCCATCAAAAATCTTGAAAATCAGATTGGACAACTTTCCAAGCAACTCGCGGAGCAATCGAGGGTAAGTTTTCTGCAAATCTGTAGACAATCCAAAAATGAGTCTTGTAATCTTTGTTACTCTGAGAAGTGGAAAGGTGGTAACACCATCTATGGTGGAACCATTAGTCCCTGAATGTAATGATGAAAATAACAAGGTGATGTTGGATGAGGAGTTGAAAAATAAAAATGAGGTAATTGATGTTGAAGAAGTTGAAAAGGAGAGTGGAGAAAAGAAAAATGATGATAAAAAGAGTTCTAGATTAGTGGATGAAGGTTCCATCATCAGAAGAACAAAAGCTGAAATTTTGAAGGATGGGAACAAGCCTCGAATTCTTCCTCCATATGTGAGACTTCCTTATCCTCAAAGGGAGAACAAGAAAAAAGAAAAGGAGGAGCAATATTCAAAATTTCTGGACATTTTTAAGAAGTTGCAGATTAATATACCTTTTGCTGAGGCTCTTGAGCAAATGCCTACATATGCCAAGTTCATGAAGGAAATTCTCACAAAGAAGAAAAAATTGAGAGATGAAAAAATCACCTTGACTGAGGAATGCAGTGCAATAATTCAACGGAAACTTCCACCAAAGCTCAAAGATCCCGGTAGTTTCACAATTCCCTGCACTATAGGGAATATAACTATTGGGAAGGCATTATGTGACTTAGGAGCAAGTATCAACCTCATGCCACTTTCTATGTTGAAGAAGTTGGGGACAGATGATGTGAAGCCTACCAGGATGTCGCTTCAATTAGCGGGCCGATCAATTAAATATCCTTACGGTATTATGGAGGATGTCTTGGTGAAGGTGGATAAGTTCATTTTTCCGGTGACTTTGTTATTACGGACATGGAGGAAGATGCGAAGTTCCTCTTCTCTTGGGAAGACCCTTTCTTCCAACAGGTAGAGCTCTTGTGGATGTGCAAAAAGGCCAACTAATGCTCAGAGTACATGATGAGAAGGTGACCTTCAATTTGTTTGAGGCAATGCAACATCCAACTGATAGAGATACTGTAGCCAGTAGACATCACAATTACTTGGTGGAGGAAAATTTCTCTCAGCAATACCCTTCACCTCCTCTTGAGAAAGTACTAGTACAAGCTATTGAAAATCTTTGTGAGGAGGATGTAGAGGAAATAGCAGAATGTGTGAGGCAGTTAGCGACACTAAGTCTGAGAACAAATTTGTGAATTTGAAAAGAGAAGAATTGAAAAAGAGGAGGTCGGCTAGAAAAGCAGAAAATTGAGTTGAAACCACTTCCTCCCTACTTAAAGTACTGATTCCTTGATGATGATGAAGAAAGTCCAGTTATTGTGAGCAACTCATTGTCAAACTTGGAGGAAGAAAAATTGATGAGAGTGTTGAGGAAGTACAAGACAGCAATAGGTTGCTCTATTTCCGACTTGAAAGGTATAAGCCCTAAGATTCTCGCATGCATAAAATTCATTGGAGAAAGAATTTAAGCGGTGGTGCAACCGCACCGGAGATTACACCCGACATTGAAGGATGTGGTCAGAAAAGAAGTCCTGAAGCTTCTTGATGCGGGCATGATTTATCCCATTTCGGATAGTGCATGGGTGAGTCGGTGCAAGTTGTTCCCAAGAAAGGAGGGATGACGGTGGTCAAAAATGAAAAGAATGAGCTCATCCCTACAAGAACGATGTGGATGGAGAATGTGCATAGATTACCGCAAGCTCAATAATGCCACGAGGAAACACCATTTTCCATTGCCTTTCATGGATCGGATGTTAGAAAGGTTAGCGAGGCCAAGCTTTTTATTGTTTTCTTGATGGCTATTCCGTATAACCAAATTGCGATTAATCAGGAGGACCAAGAAAAACAGCTTTTACTTGTCCTTTTGGTGTGTTTGCTTACCGGGATGCCATTTGGATTATGCAATGCTCCTGCAACTTTTCAGAGGTGCATGCTCTCCATATTCTCTGACATGATTGAAAGCTCAATAGAAGTGTTCATGGATGATTTCTCTGTTTTTGGCTCATGTTATGATCTGTGTCTATCCAATCTAGCTTCTGTTCTTAAGAGGTGCGTGGACACCAATTTAGTGTTAAATTGGGAGAAATGCCACTTTATGGTTAAAGAAGGGATTGTTTTAGGACATAAAATTTCAGCAAAGGGAATTGAAGTGGACCAAGCAAAAATTGAGGTAATTAAGAAGTTACCACCTCCTGTGAATGTCAAAGGAGTGAGGAGTTTCTTAGGTCATGCGGGCTTTTATCGAAGATTTATTAAGGACTTCTCAAAGATTGCAAAGCCAATGTGCAATCTCCTAGTTAAAGATTCTGATTTTAAGTTTGATCAAGACTGTTTGAATGCTTTTAATGTGTTGAAAGGAAAGCTGGTTTCCTCTCTGATTATAGTAGCTCCCGACAGGAGTTTACCATTTGAACTCATGTGCGATGCAAGTGATTATGCAGTCGGGGCTGTTTTGGGACAAAGAACAGAAAAATTCTTTCATGCTATCTATTATGCTAGCAAGGTCTTGAATGAAAATCAGGTGAATTATGCCACCACTGAAAAAGAATTGCTAGCTATAGTATTTGCTTTGGAGAAATTTCGATCTTACTTGATTGGATCGAAAGTCATTGTCTTTACTGATCATTCTGCAATCAAATACCTGCTTACTAAAGTTGATTCTAAGCCTCGTCTGCTTAGATGGATATTGTTGCTGCAGGAGTTTGATTTGGAAATAAAAGACAAGAAAGGGAGTGAGAATGTGGTAGCTGACCACTTATCAAGGCTGGAAAATTCTGAAGTAACAGTCAAGGAGAAAGAGATTAACGAAGAATTTCCTGATGAGCACTTGTGAAGAAGAAACTCTTTAAAGATGCAAATTTCTACATTTGGGATGATCCATTTTTGTTTAAACTGGGCCCTGATGGGTTATTGAGAAGGTGTGTCACATCCGAGGAGGCACAAAGTATAATGAAACATTGTCATGATTCATCGTATGGAGGTCATTATGGTGGAGAAAGAACTGCAGCCAAGGTGTTTCAAAGTGGGTTCTTTTGGCCAACGCTTTTCAAAGATTGTCATGAATATGTCAAGCGATGTGATAAGTGCCAGCGCACAGGAAGCATTTCCAGGAAAAATGAGATGCCCCTCAATAGTATTCTGGAAATTGAACCTTTTGATTGTTGGGGTATTGATTTCATGGGGCCTTTCCCATCATCTTATTCCAATTTATACATTTTGGTGTGTGTTGACTATGTCACCAAATGGGTTGAGGCATGTGCAGCTGTAGCCAATGATTCCCAAACAGTGGTCAATTTTTTGAAGAAAAACATATTTTCCAGATTTGGAGTGCCTAGAGTGCTCATAAGTGATGGGGGCACGCATTTTTGCAACAAGTACTTGGAGACATTCTTTGAACAAGTATGATGTAAAGCATAAGGTTGCCACTCCCTATCACCCACAAACTAGTGGGCAAGTGAAGTTTCGATAGGGAGATAAAGAAGATTTTGGAGAAAGCAGTTGGTGCTTCAAGGAAGGATTGGTCAAAGAAGCTTGACAATGCTTTGTGGGCCTCTGGGACAACATTCAAAATGCCATTAGGGTTCTCTCCTTATCAATTTGGTTTATGGGAAGTCATGCCACTTACCATTGGAGTTGGAACACAAGGCATTTTGGGCCATAAAATTTCTGAATTTTGATTCCAAATTGGTGGACAAAAGCGGTTCTTTGAAATTGAATGAAATTTGGGACGAAATGAGGTTGATGGCTTATGAGAATGCAACCATTTACAAACAAAGAACCAAGGCTTATCATGACAAGCATTTGGTGAGAAGAGATTTCCAGCCAGGCCAACAAGTTCTACTCTTCAATTCAAGGCTGAAACTCTTCCCAGGCAAGTTGAAGTCCAAGTGGTCGGGACCATTTGTAATCAGAGAAGTTTTTCCACATGGAGCAGTGGAATTAGAAGATCCCGGCTCCACAAGAACTTTCAAAGTTAATGGGCAAAGATTGAAGCCATTCTTTGGAGGAGAAGTCTCCAGGGCAAGAGTAGCCCTCGTTTTGCAGGATCCATAAAATGACCAAGCGTCAAGCTAGTGACGTTAAAGAAACACCCATGGTAACAAGTTTGCCCTAAAAAAAAAAAAAATTGCTGCAGGTGATGCGCGTGACCCGCAAGTAGTGCGCATGACGCGCATTTTTTTAATTTTGCCTCTGTTAGTAGTCTGCGGCGTGTGCCAGCGTTTACACTGAATTTTTGCGTGCGCCGCATTTTTTGATTTTAGCTTCTGTGACCTATGCGCGTAACGCGCAAATACACATGATTGGTTGCGCGTAACGGAGATGCTCGCGCAGCTCCTCATTTCACTCACTCAAAAATCATTTCTTAACCAACCCTAACTCTAAAAACTTCACCACCACTCAAGCTCAACTTGCATAGAGAGATTAATCTTCACATTTTCTTCACTTCATACATCATTCATCCTCAAGTAAGTGATTTCATGACTTCCTTTTTCTAATTTTTCGTTTGCCTTCATCTCCATGAAGAAAGTTGTCGAAAATATGAAGTTCTTGCTTGAAATTTGATGTTGTTGTTGTGAGCTGTTTATTTCTTATGTGATTGAGCTGTGAACCCTTGAATTTTTCTTATTTTGGGAAGTTTTGCATGATGAAGCCATTGTTGGTTTGTTAGATGCTTTTGTGTGCACACAATGTGTTTGATAAAATGCTTATGAGAGTATAGGGAATAGAACTTGATAATGAGCTAAGCCATACTTCATGTTTATGCCATACATTGTTTCAAATGACAAAATTTGGTGGTCCTCAATCAAATAATTGTGAAAATTATTAGATGACCAAAGGTTTGTCTAATTGCAATTTAGTGCATAAGGACTTTTTTTGTATCAAAAACCATTGAGATTGTCAACTTTTGCAAGAGTTTTAATATGAAAATATGAATTGCATTGGTAATCTCTTTGTTGGAAAACCATAGTGGTGAAGTGATAATGCTCATAGAATTTTAAGATGTTTGTGTTGGTACTAACATAGAAAACAATTTTTGCACAAATCTTCGTTCTATGTGCAGGGAACTATGGCTCGTAATCCAGAGAAACGTAAGAAGACAACTGTCTCTTCTGCTTGTGGAAGTGTTGATTCCCACTTGTTCAGATCTTTGGCGTGTCAAGACCGTTATGCCTCAATTCTTACAAACAAGGAATTTGTGAGGGAGAAGGCATTTCAGCTAAGTGCCAATGATTTCATGGAGATCCAACATAACATTGGGCAAAGACATTGGGAAGCTTTTACCTCTTTTCCCAAGACAACTAGCAATGGAATTTTTTGCAAATGCTTATCACAGTGGAGATGGTGACATCCCTGCTGGCGATGCTAGATATGTGAGTTATGTAAGGGGGAAGACAATTCCGTATGATCCCCATACAATCAACCAGCTGTTTGATTTGGCTGATGTTGAAAATTGTGGCTATCAAGCCAGAAATGTCTTGAACGGAGCTGATCAACAGGCCATTCGGCATTTATTAATCAGACCGGGACAAGATTGGGTGAGGAACCAAGATGGGTCGCCCAGAAAAATTGAAGGGCGGAATTTGACTTCCACAGCAAAGGCATGGGGCGTATTTGTACTTCATACTTTCCTCCCTTGCGCCAATGTGTCAAAGTTGACTTCATATAGGGCTACCCTGGTATATGCCATCATGAATGGTGAGCCGGTAAATGTGGGCCAAATTTTAGCTCACAATTTACACAATGCGGCTCATGAAAAGGTAACCAGATCTTGGCTGAGGCACGCCTATCTCATTCAGCTCCTATGTGAAAGGGCCCGTGTGAAGATCCCAAGTAAGGAAATTAAAGAAAATCCAATACATCCTGGGACCCTCATAACGGGTGATTGGATTCGGAGGAATTCAATCCCACTTGACCAGCCACCTCAACCTCCTCAGCAGCATCACCAAGAACCGGAGGAAATGGGGGAGGCCCAGAATATGTTTGTAGATCCTCCGGTTCAAAATTACCCTTCGATGGCTGATTTTGAGAGATTATCGGCTGATGTCCAGAGGATTGGGAGTCAGGTAGAGAGTATGGCCTTAGAGCAACAGGAAGAAGCACGAGCTCAAAGGCGAGGGATGCAGGCTATTTACAGAGCCATTGGTGCTTACCAAAGTGGCCAGTTCGTGAATATGGACGCCGACATTTTCCAGAGCCTTACCACGATGGCGGCGGGGCCTTGAGCCAGCTCCTAGTTTCTTTCAGCAGTGGCGTCGGGCGGCCCGCCCCATCATTTCACTCAGCGGTTGAGTCCCATGGCTCACCGTTTTGGTTTTCTACTTTTATCTTTTGTTTTCTTTTATTTTTCTGTTTAAATATCAATATTCAATGTATATTGTACTGATTGTTTTTTTTGGGAACTCTAATTTCCTTTTCTTGTACCTTGTGTTAAATGAATTTTTTAGTTGAGATGTTGATTTGATAAGTGGAATTTTGGTTTGTTATTTTCATAATCCCCATGATATGCATGCTTATGAATTGTAATGGATACACAATTGGATTGTGACTTTGCATGCCTCTTTTTGATCAAAAAGTTCACAAATAACCCTTTGAAGCATGTTAAGTAACATTTAACTGCAAGATTCGTTTGTGCTTAATTTCCTCTCTAACCAGTGAGCATTTTGTGCCAAACAGAACTTTTTCTTCTTGTGTGCTTCCGTTATATGTGACAGTCTTCAGAATTTGACCTCGTTCTTAGGATTTTATACTTGCATGTTTACACATATTGAGGCAATATTTTTTCTAATACCTAGAGCCTAAATTCACCACCTAATTCATTTAATCCTTTGTTAGCCCGTTTGAGCCTAATTGTCCATTATTTGCGATCTACTTTCATTGCAAGCCTAAGACCAGAATCTCAATTGTCCCTACTTACTTGGAGTTCAGTAGGCCATATTACGACATGTCTTAGCATTTGATTAAGTTTGGGGTTGCTTGAGGGCAAGCAAAGATTCTAAGTTTGGGGTGGATGTACAAGAACTTAAATTGTTCAATTTTGTATAGAATTTGGACTTGTTCATTTTGTTCAATTTTGTATAGAATTTGGACTTGTTCATTGTTAAAAAAAAAAGTCATTAATGTGTAAATATTACCTATTGTTCTTAATCAATTGTGTTGGGGGAGATTTATGTGAATGAATACAAGGGTTTGATATCAATGTCGTGAAGTGGTTTATTTCTTACTTCAAGATTATGAGCCTACTATCCAAATAATTCCTGCCCTTACCTAAGCCCCGTTACAACCTTAAAGGCCTCTTAAATGTGTATTACATTGCATTGTATTTAATTCTTTAGAACTTGGTCAAGCCTATGGTAGAGTGTTGCGTATGATGTGATTGAGAGAACGATCCTAATGACACCTGAGTGAAAGTGAAATATCATTTGTGAGGAAAGTCTGATAAGTTGAGCATAATTGATAATTGTACGTTATGTTGCTTGATTTGTTCATTTGGGAGAATTTGGAATTGAGAAAGCAAGTGATATAAGAAGGCATGAATTGTCACCTTTGACAAGTGTGATTAAAAAGAAAGTTGATTGAGCATATGTTTATGGTGGAGATTGAAAATACATCCATTAATTTCATTTTTTGACCCATGTTTTTAATTTAATTTTTGCTTGAGGACAAGCAAATTGCCAAGTTTGGGGTTGTGATAAGTTTTCATCTTATGTTAATTTAGAGTGATTAATTGAATTAAATACATGAGGAATTGAGAGAGTTGAATATATATTGAGCTTAAACTTTGGAATTCTTTACACTTGGTTGTTTGATTGTATGTTTTAACTCTTACATTATTCTCATGTATATTGCACTTGAATTGCTAGGAATGGAAACAAAACAAAAGAAGACACTCTCAAGAATTCAATTAAAGGCAAAGAAGATGATTCGTGAGAGCATAAGATTGAAGGCAGCCAAAAATGCGAAAAAGCCAAGTTATTGAGTATGCGCGTGACGCCGCATTTACAAGTAAAGGAATGCGCGTGACGCCGCATTTATGTAAATTGGTTCTGTCTTCATGCGGCGTGGCGCTGTGATCGAGGAAGAATCTGCGCGCGACGCGCATCGCTGCAAATCTGGAAGCCGCCTCGGTCTTGGCGCGACGCATTTGCACTTTCTAAAGCTGCGCGCGACAGCGCGCGGTCTTCTGAGAATCTGTATAATTAGATATTTGTTCACTTTTTAATCATCTTGGACCTTTTCTAACATCTAAAACACTGAGGAGAAAGATTAGGAGTGCTAGGGTTCCATTGTTCTTCATCTTCAAGGAGGATTCAATCTTGGGAATAAGGTTTGGATCATCAATGGAGTTGTTTTCTTCCATATGTTTGTTTTCTTCTTTTATTACCATGAGTAGCTAAATACCTTAGATTAGGATGAGATGAATCATGTACAAACTCTTATGTAGTTAGTTCTCTTATATTAATACAAGTTTATGTTATGTAAATTGAGTTTCTAATCTCTATACTTCATGCTTTTCAATACTTGATCACTATTGCATTGATTTTGGGTTTTTCATCTTTATTGGAAAATAGGATGAATGAACTTGAACTGAGATTAGTAATCATAATCATGATGATTATAGGAATATAACTTGTGGTTATGTGTTCTAATGAATCATGGATCTTATTGCTTAGTCTAATCATTAATCACCTAAGGGATTAGGGATTGTGGCTAGAATAAAGGGTTTATGAGGCAAGGGATTGTCCTTAAGCTAATTCAATTGATTCGAACTTCAATTTATATGAAATTACTTAAGTTAATGATGAACTAGTTACATAAGAGCAAGTACAAGAGGATTCAAATCCTAGTCGTTTTCTACCAACCAAGTTCAATTCTATCTTTACTTTAACTTGTTCAAAGTTACAATTACATTCAAAATATCCAAATCATTTCCGTTTAAAGTAATTACACACTTATTCTTATTGATAACCATCATAATCCCTGTGGAGACGATACTCTATTCATTACTATATTACTGGTTGCGATTGGTGCACTTGCCTTAAAAAGTAGTGTATGAAATACGCTAACAGGCACTATAGCAAGGAATGCAAGTTTTTGTCCCTTGATTTATACGAACTTTCGCGCCTTGGTCAATGATCACAAGGAACGTATTTGGGAATATGTTCAGGTATTGGAGATTAACTTTCAAATTTTTATTTGATCGTCATAAATTTATTAGATGTTGATGACAATGCTTTTTTTTAGGATAAATATATTATTTCTGATAGAGGAGAAAAAGCTGTGTTTTCTCGCATAAATGATGCATGGAGACGTTACAAATGTTATATCAAGAGGATGCATTATTTGAAATACTCCACCTCCAAGGAAAGGTTAAAACACCGACCTACGAGCGTACCTGAAGCTCATTTCAAGAAATTGATGGCATATTGGAGAAACGATACCATCCAAGTATGATAATTATACACCTTATTAATTATAAATATATATCTATATATATATATTATCTAACTTTAATTTTTTTCCCTCCACATTGTAGAACATTAGCCAGAAAAATACTGATAACAGGTCTAAGCAAAAGTATATACACCGAACGGGGCCAATAAATTTTGCTAGAATTCGGGCAAAATTGGTACGATATCTATATTTGTGTATATGCTATTGTTATATTTAAAACAAAAAATTCTCCTAATCAATAGTTGTTATTTTATGTTTAATCTTTAACCAATAAAGCGTGCAAAGAAGGACAGTGGAGAGGAAGTCACCCAGGCCGAAATGTTTATTGAAACCCGTCAAAGCCGAAAAGGAAAAGAAGTGGATGAAGAAACACAAACCGCTATTGTAAGTTTTGTTTAGTTTTTTGTTTCTCATTAGTTATGTTTAAAGTCTTCGTTTTTCATCCTTAATATTATTTATTTATTTATTAGGCTAAGCTTCAAGATTCAATCGAAAATTCTAGTGAAGCAGTAGACCAAGCATTTCAATCATTGCTTGGTAAAGAAAAGCCTGGTAGAGTACGTTGTTATGGAAGAACAGCCACGCCGTCCATGTTAAAGAAAAATCAAGAAATTGCTACCATTAAGAAACACTATGATGATGAATTGAGCGACGTGAAGAAGAGGATGCAAGCATACGAGTCACTTCTAAAATCAGATCTTGAAGCGAGAACATCCAGATTTAAGTGAAGAGGATGTGGATAACATGATGGGACGTGCTATGGACATGACAAATACTGCAACACTTCATTTGTCTAAATCGACCCATGTTCCTGAAAAGGTATATAGTGTTTTTTAAGACATTGTCTTTTGGTAATATATAACTTTGTATGAAAACACCTGCTTTGTTTCAGCCTGAGACATGCATTTTGCAAGTTTTAAGATAATCCATTCCTTTGGGCTGCATATTGTAGCTTTTACTTCAGTGCTATATATTCCACTTCTTTCTTTGCTTCTTTTAATGAATTATTATTAGTGTTAAGATGTAGCTTGGTATGTCAAATCCAAATAGGAATCGATGCTTAACTTATTTATTTCCATTATTTGCTTCTTATGTGCAAATCAATGACAACAGTAGTATTTATGGAAGCTATGAGTTGTTTAATTGTTATTATACTCTCTCAGTCAGGAATTGATGTGCTGATAATAGCATATGTTTGCTCATTTTCACTCCCTTGAATTTCTTAAATAGATTCTATTGTTTTTTCATGAACTGAGCCATCCTAATGGATATGATATTCAAAACCTCATTTACTCATAGGTTAAAATTCCTTTTTTTCTTACTTGATGAGTAATGTACATTTGAAGAGAATTGGTGCATGACATCAGACTTATGCCCACTATCAGTGTCATGTAAAGTGAACAATATATAGTGATAGGACGTGCAGAATGCTGTGTAATTTTGTTGAGATATTTGGCAGAGGCAGATATTTAGCATTGGCCATTTTTAGATATTGAGCATTGAGGTTGCTTCTTAGCTTTCTATCTATCATTGAATCTGTTTTAGCTTTCTTCTACCACTGCTATTTTTTAATCTATTTTCTGGTCTTTGTGCTACAACTGCAACTTTCAATAGATTCAGTTCTTTGTGCTGCAACTGAATCTTTTGTTCCGCTCAAATATTTCAGCATTGAGGGTCTTTGTTTAGATCTGTTGAAAGTTGTTTCTCTTTTAAAGTTTGATGTTTTTTTTTATTATGGGACTATTTCTGGGTTTGTTTGTGTTTGCTTCTTTTCTAAAAGGTTTGATGTTTTTGCTTCTCTTCTGCCTCTAATACAACATGCCTTTCCTCTTTTAGTAAAAATAAAACTTGCAAGTTGAATTGAGCTGATCAAGTGAATAATTGTACCCTTATGTCCATCTTTTACAAATGATTTGAGTACATAGCCGTGGGTTTATTAAAAGTGAACAACACTTAATTTGTATTGTAAAGGGGCATGTCCTTTTTCTGTGTGAAGGCTTGCTGCAATGATGGTATGGTAATATATATGAATGCCTCAACCTTGGTGTAGTTTCTAGTAAGATTCGGTTTATAGTACTTAGTAATCAGTAAACTAGTTAATAATTTAACTATTTCTTTGTTGTGGTTTTGAATCTAAGCAAATTAGTAGCTTATGGTTTAGCTTGGATTTTGGAAATGCAATTACTAATTAAGTAGCCTCCATTTGCAGTGGTATCTATCTCCATATATTTGCACTCCATCTATACATGTTGAGCCTCTCTATTTGCTAGTGAAAGCTGCTGATCTGACTTTTTGAGTGATCCATTCATATTAACTTATTTTTATATGTGCAGTCTATACACGAAGATCATCCTGATGAAGATCATCCTGAAGATGAATGAAGTTAATTCGTGGAAGATTTAGATGTTTTTAGACTTATGATGACAAGATGTAATTATGTACTGGTGTTTTATGGTTGCGTAGTAGTGTTATAATATTTTGATATACTTAGACAAAGTTTTTAACCTTTGCTACTTCTATTAAGACTTGGTTATATTAAACTCTTGTTTATTATTAAATAGCTATAAAAAATTTAATGGTTTAGTTGTTTTAAATAATAGTAATTAATTATCTATATGGTTTATTCACATTTATAATTTACCGTATTTATTTAATTATGCGATGAAATTATTTTATTGAAAATGAGTCGTGGCTAAAAAAATATAACCGTGGCTTAAAATATAGGCAATGCTAGTATAACCGTGGCTTAAAATATAGGCAACGTTTATGTCACTGTGGTCTAAAACAAGACCAGAAAACCGCGGCCTAAAACAGGTGTAGAAAACCGTGGCCTGTTCTTGAAGTTGGCAACGTTTGCATATGTGTGGCCTAAAGGTATAGGCCACGGTTAAAATTTTGTTGCCCAAAATATGAGACAACGCTAGTATAACCGTGGCTTAAAGTATAGGCAACACTTGTGTCACTGTGGTCTAAAACAAGACTAGAAAATCGTGGCCTAAAACCGGTATAGAAAATCGTGGCCTGTTCTTGTGTTATAGGCAACGGTTATCTTTGTAGCGTGGGCAAAAACAAAAAACCATGGCGTAAAGGAATAGGCAACGGCCGCATACTCCACGCCTACAAAACCGTGGCCAAACCATTGCCTAAAGTTTAGGCCACGGTTTTTTCATTTCTGGCCACGGTTTTTTGTTGTTGCCTAAACTGATTTTTGCTGTAGGGTGAGTTTACAAGTGTCAAGTTGTGGTTGGTAATTAAGTAAATGGTGGTTAGTTAGTTTAGTTAGTTTAGGACTTAGTTAGTTAGTTTCTAACTAAATGAGCTTTTCCTTCCATTTTTGCCCCTGAAATTTCGTGGCCCTCTTCCTCATTAGACACCAGCACCATTCATTCCACCATTAGTGAAGAACTTGAGAAAAAAACTAGAGAAAAGAAAGTTGTGATTTTGGAAGTTTTGGAGATTAAAGTGTGCATCCTTGCTTCCTTTCATCTCCACCCTTGTTCAATCATCATCTATACTCTAGATAAGCTCCATAAACCTTTCCTCATCTCTCTTGGGTTCCATGATATGGGTTTTGAAGGTTTTAGGAGCCATTTTTGAATTATGGTGCTTGTTTTGGCTAGTATGGCATGTATACCTTCATAACTCCTTATTTCCTTCCATGATTCACTTTGTTTTTGGTGTTTCAAGTTTGGAGAAACCCTAACCCTATGCTGGCCGAAATTTAAGGACTATCCTAAGCTTTGTTCTTGACTTATTTTTGTGGTTTTGGAGTTAGTTTTGATGAGTTATGTTAGATAGGTTTGGATACTAGTCATATATGCATATTACAAGATGTTCGGAAAATAAAATTTTTGTGAAAAAGGGGGCTGAAAACCGTGACCTTAATGATGATTTATGGGGATGTTTTAAATTGTTTTCAAGGTGATTTAAGTGTTGAGGAAGTTGGTTTAAGGTTCAAGGATCTAAGGGTGGTGTGATGCATGTTTTGGAAATGAAAGAAAAATTGAAATTTTGGGTTGTTTTTGAAGTATTGAGGCCGTGGCCCTTATGCCAATTCCAAGCATTGTTTTTAGTTGTCTTATGCTTATAAAATGTGGTAAAAGTTGATTTAGGATTTGATTTAACAAAACAATTCAAGGAAGTTTGATTTTGGAAAAAAACTTAGCTTATGTTTTAAGGATTGTCTTAAACTTATATCTAACTTGTTTCTAAAATTTTTATGGCATGATCTATAGTTTTTAAATGTGGTTTAAAGTTGACAAAATACTATTCATTTGGTAAAACACTATTTCAATTGGTAAGATTTGGTTTTAAGTTTATCTAAGTGTGTAGACTTAAGGAAAGTTTCAAAATTTGCATGACTTTAACTTGTAATGTAATATATGATTAGGTGTGATCCAAATAGGTTAAGTTATCAAGATTTTTAGGTCTTTCTAGGACCAAGGCCGTGGCTACCCTAGAGCCATAGGGCTTGAGTTATTGGTTCTAATTTTGTTAAGTTGTATTGTTAAGGTTCGAGCGAGGTACGTGCCGTCGACGAGTTGGAAATTCCTTATTCGGAGCTTGTTCGAGGTAAGGGAAATTTCTATATAATGAGTTTAGGCTCTTTGCTTGTTTGTTGTGTGGTTGACTGAATGAATATTGGTGGTAGTAATTGTAGTATCACTAAGTGTTAGGGTGATGCGGTGACATGCCATAAGATGTTGAAATGTTTGATGCTATGTGAAGTATCGTGGCGTGCTCTAATTGATCTTGAGTGACAACTATGAATGTTGTTGAATGCCTTAAATCATGCTTGATTTATTGTTGAACTGATACTGATTGAAGTATGCAAAAGCATAGAAGGATTGTTATTGTGATATAAGTTAATTAATAATGCGATGGTTGACGATTTACATCGGTAAATCTGATGCGATTCCACAACCCGAAAATATGATTTCGTAAATAAATTATTTGGCATAACCTTACACAGGTAATACGATATTTGGAAGCATGAAAATTCACTAAGTAGAGTGAGTGAGGGTTTGTCGATCAGCATTAATTAATTGACTTGTATTCTAACCATTGAGCATCAACACTCGGAGCGTTTGATTGGTCTCACAGACTTCAAAAGACGAGTTGTCCCTGCATTGCCTAAGTAGAGGCAAGCCAAAGTAGTGGCAAGCCTGATCAGTGCATTTTAATGCACTCTTTATAGCTTTGCACTTAGTGTTTTTGATTGTGTTCTGTACCTAATATCTAAGTCTTAGCACATTTCTAAACTTTGGGTCTTACTTGAGCAGTATAGTAATTTATTGATTAACCTTTGTTTTTACTGCATATTGACCCCTGTCTACTCTGTAGGCCATAACTTTGGCTGCGGTTATCCGATTGAGGCGTGCAAGCATGCGTTGGAAAGCTAAGGAACAGAGCTACAATTCTTCTGTTAAGCTCGAAACCCAATACTGATGTCTTGTATGTCAAAACTGCGAATTACTGAAGCAGTACACTGTAAAACGGGTTTTGGGCCTAACTTAGTTTGTCATCGGGCTTTTATCATAGAATCCGTTTAGGGATTTAGGTTTTTTGTTGAGCTGAGATTAAATACACCAGGACCAGCCGTTTTTCAGTATCTTACGTTTTATTTTACAAAACTTGTGTGTCCTAGCCTCGATGGAAGCCTAAGCTCCTTAGTTGATTCATCGGTGAAAGGCTGCCGTTTACGGATTTTGAGGTTCGATACCTAATGTTTTAATACAAATTCGTTTTAATTTCTTTAATTTCGTCTCTATCAATTTCGAATTTGGTTTTGAATGTATGCAATCTATCCAGTTCATTTTCTGCTTAGTTAATCGTTCTGTCTTCGTTGCAAAACCCGATTCAGTTGTGTATGACGCTTGATTGTATGCAATTCTGTTTCGTAATTTTTAATATTTCGAATTACTTGATTGCTTAGATTAATTGATTCAAGTAGAAATTGATAGAGGGTTGATTAGAATTCTGTTATGATATTGGTTGCGTTTTAAACGGCGCTTGTCCGCTCCCGTGACCGATTGAACCCGCTGTTTTGGCGCCTGCTCGAAATGGTGTGAATTCATATAAACTGATTAATGCTTGTTTAGTTAGTTTATGTCAACTGCGAATTTGAAATTAAATGAATTGTTGTTTTTAGAACCTGTGATAAATCCAAGGCGCGCACCCGGAAATCGGTGAATCAATTGTCTCTCTAATTTGATAAAACCTCAAACAGAAACTGTCTTCACAAAAAAAAAACCCCCTTTGTTATTGTTGATTTTCGTACTTCCTGATTTTGGTAATTTTGGTTTTTAGAGGTCCTCGTGAGACGACCAAGGTCTCTTGCCTTGAATACTATATCAAATCTTTTAATTATTTTGACCCGCATACGACCGTTGATCAAAGCCAAAGTAGTGGCAAGCCTAAGTAGAGGCGATCTTGTTCGGACATTGGGAAAGTAGTCCCCGTCATACTGCTGACCTATCAAGGCTGCAGGTATATACACAAACTGGTCATACTGCATTGGTATACATGACTAACCACATTTTGATATGTGATGATTGATCATTGAATTGTTGTTGATTGCCTACTCACATGCAAATTTTTGGTATGCCATGATACTGTATGTGATCTATATGTATGTATATGTATGTAATGATATGCTGAGGTTCTATATATATCTTGTTTGTTGCAACTAGCCTGTGATGAACTCGTGGACAAGAAATTTACCCTTGCATTCCTTTTGTTTATGTTTAGGTTTGAAACCGATAATTAGATGTTGCCGATCCCGATGAGGCACATGGGGAATACGACGTATGAGTTCCCTTAGGGGAAGACCCCTTCGGCGTGGGTCGTCAATCCTATTTCTGGGCGTTTGACACACACGGGATTAGTTTTGGAGACCAACGACGGCGGGGAGTATTCTACTGCTGTACGCTTCAACAGTAAGACGATTCACATCTTCATACCACCTAGTTTACTTACTACACTACCGACGACCGTGACTGTTGTGACCCATCCGTTCGTGGACCCTTCACATCCATCCATGATACCGAGTTCGAGTGCACATCCACCTTTGACTGGAGTCCTTGGAACTCCTCCCATCTTCACTGCTACTACTTCCGCTATACCGACACTTGCTGCTCCCTCATCTTGTATTCACTGTCCTCACTGCTCTTATCCCTTGCCTCCAATCCCTACGGCCGGAGACCCAATCGATGGGTGTAGGACCACTAAGGAATGGACGGCGAGAGATAGAGTAGTGATTGATAGCAAGGACGAGGAGGAGGAGGAGGAGGAGGATCCTTCAGAGGCATCGGGGCCTGCTAGCTCGGAGTCGAGGACCTATCGGGCGGGGTTTCCCCCTCGCGAGCGTCTCAGGTTATGTATGGGCCAGCATAGTTAGATAGAGTCAGTTGGTTAGACTCTAGTTTTTATATTGTACAATATGACTTTTGGGCCTAAGTCCTTTGACAGGAGCTGCCAGGATGCATCACGGATATGAGTCAACTCTAGGTTTTAGGGTTTTCATATGACTGATGTATTTTATTTTGAGTATGTACTGGTGTATATTTTGGAATTCGCCTGCATGCGAAATACTCTGATCCTTGACACTACTATGATGCATATATATATGATGTTGGTTATGTTTTATTTTAGAGCGGGTATTGTTTGTCAGTTTAAAGTATTACACTAAAAAAAAAAACACCGCTAGTTTCAAAGAAAACCTTTTGCGAAAATGGGATGTTACACAATGGAATGGGTTGGAGAAAACTTCCAAGCCCAAAACCTTTTTCCTTGGGAACGGAATGTGTTGGACAAAACTTCCAATACAACGTACCTCGAATCAGGCAAACCAGATGACATTAATGTCGATGCTCCAACGTATGTATCAATCCAAATCCAAGATTAATTAATTTATGCGGATTGAAAATTAATTACGATTTCTTAAGGCCTCTCATGCCTTATAAGTCTGATCACTGTGTTTCTCTTTTGAAAAGGTAGGGGGAACTCAATGCTTAAGCACACTCTAGGCAGCCCATACTACTCAGTGAAATGCTCTGGCATTCCTCATCATACAGTAAACTGAGACGATGAGAAAATACCACTTAGAGTTCAAACATAGGACACTAGGTCCTAGTGTTCAACTGTGGAACGCTAGTCTCAATCTTAGATCAAAACTCTAGGCACGAAATCCAGAACACTAGGATCAAATCTTAGCTTGAGACGCTAGGTCCAATACTGAATAAAGAAAATGTGCACACAAGTAGGACATCAAGTCCCAGCACAAGACACATGGCCCATATTCTCAATAGGAACTCTAGGTTCCCTATATTTTATTCTTTAAAAATCTCGAACTTCGAAATTTTTGAAATCTCTTTCTTTGTTTTTGTGTCATTCCTTTGTACTAATGTATCTGAAAATACTCTTTAGCTTTAGGTCGTTGGAACTCTAGTTATGCAAAATAATACACTGGAAAGATTCCCAGAAAAGAGGGGCGGTGCAAACACTCTTAATTACCAAGTTTTTCCTAGCCAGAGAATTTTCTTAGACGCATTATTTAACTCAACCGTTTTTCACAAATTGTACTATTTATCTTGAGTCATTTACTTAGCATAATTGCATTGAATTTTTTTTTACAAGCTTTGGCTAATTTTACTAAAACCCTTTTTCTTGCTTTTTAATCAAAAGCCTTTACATTTCATTTTTGAAACCTTAGTTCAGCTTATGAAATCGCATCAGATTTACCGTTGTAAATCGTAAAACAGTTTACAATCGATTTCCACATTATTAATTAAATCATGATCATTAATATTATCATTATCATGCATACTTGATCAATATCAAACCCAAATTAAATCAATTATACATGATTTAAATCACAAAATACGAAACAGTCATGCCATGCAGGGCCAAATCATATCACAGCAATTCATGCTATCACATAATAATACTACACGTATTATCACACAATTAAACAAACAATCATACCACACAAAAAACAAGGCCACTTTGAGGGTTCTGGCAATGACCATTATTTGTCTTGAGTTGCTTGTTGATCGTTGTATGCTGTTATGTTTTGTGGGGGATTGTAGTATATATATGTATCTATACTTTTGTGTATAGTTGGTTGGTGACCGGCTGGGTTTGTGATGTTTTGTTATGGCGGGGTAGACTGGTGGTTCCGCTTTTGGAGCAGCCCCCTGCGCGGGTGTTTGCCGGAAGTACCCCCAGGGTATGATCGCTCTTTGAGAGTCATCATACCATAGGTGTATTTCTTTGCACATTTTCTGCTCTGTTATTTTGCACATACTGTGTGTATGACGTATGTTTTTATGCATGAATGCTTTATCAGCTTTAGAGTCTTGCGTCCTAGTTGCATCATGTTTCGAAAAGCTGTAAGTACTCTGTGTGTGCTTTACAAGCACTATTGTTTAAAAAAAAAAATATCCGTATTTTTCGAAAGGGGCACAAGAGTACCGTTTTTTAAAACACGTCACATATAGGCTTCTTTTGGTTTCGTAGCGATCTGGAAACGGGTCGTTACAGGAACCTGGTAGCAGAGCAATTCCTTTCTCTGTTGACATTCCGAAGTTCCTGCCTCAAATTGAACCTCTCACACTAGAGGAATGTGGAAGATGGATTACGGATGAAGAAGCTGCCTTCATGGCACACTGTCATGAGATGAAGAAACTTGAAGTTATCAGACAGTTCAGAGATCCTTCTTCTGTATCCGTAAAGATTGTTCCAGATAGACAAAGGTGGCTACCTTGGTCTATCCCTGGGAAGAAGAAAGAACCTGCTCCTGGAAAGTTGCCATACAGCAAGATCGGACTCAAAGAGTGTGAGAAGGCTCCTAAGAAGTTTAATCTTAAAGAATTCTCTGAGCTTCCGATTGCCAAGATCACTGAGGACCATGCCAGAAGGTTTTACCTCAGTTCTCTGAAGGAAGATGAATGGAGAACTGGCTCCTCAAATTGCTGCAATGCTGAGAAAGCCACAATTCCCACAGTTGGCACTATCAGAAAAAGTTCTCGACACCAATCTTGGAACTGCATATTTTGATGATACGTTCAGGTGTTCAGTGATCAGGCCTCTTGACTGCATGAAGATATATGTCCAATGGGCTGCTGTGACTAAGCATTTTGACATTGGATTTATCTAGAATCAATGGTCTGAGTCTTGGAAAGACAAAGCCATGTTGTCATGCCTTGTACCCCTAGTGCTTGAAGAAGATGACAGGGAAAATCTGCGAAGAGTATACCTGGCAGAAAATGAAGGACTCTCTTTCGCTTTTGGAGCATTGAGCGTCTTTATCAGAAGAGTATGGGGAGAAGATGCTGGAAACAGGTTTGACGCTTTTACTGCTGATGTGTTTCTGCACAGACACATTATCTTTATGGATTTGCTGTATCCAGAAGATGTGAACAAAAGAAGGGAAATTCAGGCAGAATCTGAGAAGAGAAAACTTGAAAATCTCATCAAATGGTTTATACCAAATGATGCATTCTTTCAAAGAGCACAACAGAAGAAGGAATTGAGACTGAAGCTATCTAATTGGGTGCTAGTAGAGCATCAGAAGATGAAACCTGCGCCAGTATCAGAAGCTGGACCTTCTACTTCTACTTCTACTCCTGCAGTTGAGATGGTCACTATTCCTAAAGCAGAGTTTGAAGAAATGAAGGCCACAAACCTGAAAGTTACTCAGTTGGAGAATGCCCTGAAATTACTATATGAACGTCTCAACATTCCTCCACCACCTCCACCAAACCCTTGAATTTATTTTTTTTTTGTTTGATATAAAGTATTTTTTGGGTACTCTTATATATATATACACTTTTGCTCTGATTATCTGTTTATATATCTCTATCTGACTTATATTCAAATTTTTCTAAGTCTTATTTTGACTATGATGTGCTTTACACTCTTTTTGTCTGATGACAAAAGGGGGAGTAAAAGAAAGGTTTGATGAACATGTGAAAGTCTGATTGACTAATTCACCGTCAAATGTTCAAAGTCCGATGGATACGCTGAAACTAAAATATCACGCATAGCATTTCATACATAGCATTTGTGTTAGTTATCTATTTCTCTAATACCTATAATGCTTTGATATTCATTGATCCAGTACTCTGATAATAATCAATAACTTTGGTACAATGAAAATATTTCACCGTCTGATTGACTAATTCACCGTTAAATGTTCAAAGTCCGATGGATACGCTGAAACTAAAATATCACACATAGCATTTCATACATAGCATTTGTGTTAGTTATCTATTGCTCTAATACCTATAATGCTTTGATATTCATTGATCCAGTACTCTGATAATAATCAATAACTTTGGTACAATGAAAATCTTTTTGATAAAATGAAATTAGCATCCAATCTCACTTTGTTAAATGAATATATGCTCTGATACATCTACGTATTTTTGCGATCACTCAAATGAATTTGTTTATCAACAATCGCCTTAATACCTGAATTATTCATATATATCTAAATTGTTGAATTCAGGGGGAGACCCTTGATATTATTTTGAAATTAAATTGTTCATCAACCTTGGATATTTGTCATCATCAAAAAAGGGGAGATTGTTGGAACCTAAACGATTGAGAAGTTTAGACCCTCATTAATTTTGATGATAACAAAGTATTTTCAAGAGAACAATTTATCTTCTAACATATCTTTGAGTGTACAGGTATCAAAGCTTCATATATATGTACAAAACACTCAAGAAAGGAGAAGAAATTTACAAGAGAATTGAATACACTCCACTGATGTCAGCGTCCGAACTCACTCCAGCGTCTTGCTAACAGCGAGCGTCCGGTAGTGTTACTCTTTGACACGTGGAATACTCAATTGCTGCGAGCGTTCTTCCTCTTTTCTAAGCGAGCATTTGATCTTTTTAATGAAGCACGTAATGATCACGTTTTTGCTCTTAATCTTAGAATGTTCCGGAACGGAATTCGAATTTGATTTTGTGCGCTCATTTTGATGTACGAGGAAGCAAAGGTGACACCTTTAGCATAAGACAAAAGTCGTACAAGGCAATTGTGAAAAGTAGATAGTATGAAAACGGTAATATGTACTACTCTGATATTCTCTGGAAAGGAAGAAAAGGACTACATTTCAAATTACCTCACTTAATGAAAAGGAGCTATGTTTTTACTGCAAACGGTAATATCCCTGAAGTCTCCTATAAATACCCTAAGGTATTCATTGAAGAAGGTAGCCAAAAAAACTGTGAAGAAACTTCATTCTGAAAGCAATATTACTCAAGTGAGCAATCAAGTTTCGTGCCAAGTTTCTGGTCTACAAAGAACTGAACTCAGTGTCTTATACTTTCTTTTAGAAAGCTACTCTGTTTTGAGCTTAATCTTTTCATCCTCTCTGTGAGAGTTATTTTGATTGTATTCAAAAGTATATTCTCTTTTGTAAACTGTATTTGACCTAGTTAAGGCTTTGTTCCTCAAAGGCTCGATCGTACTGAGTCATTTTGAGAAGTTGAGAGTATTGTCAAGTTTGTGACAGTAGAATACTCTTGAGGTAAATTGTAATCAGTTGATTATAGTGAAAAATCCTTCAGGATCGAAGGGACTAGACGTAGCTACTAGTTGGTTGTGAACTAGTATAAATCTCTGTGCCTCTTACTTTACTGCTTTACATTTATCTTTACCTTGCTCAGTAAAACAAGTTTTCATAAACGGTTTATTTCCTGCATCCGGTTAGTCTCTCATCATCCGGTTAGTTTCTCAGTGTCCGATAAACAAACAGTTTTGAAAAATCTGTATTCTTAGTGCTTTTAACGTAAAGTTTGCGAAAAGTTTTTTGACACAATTTAACCCCCCTTCTTGTGTTCACGTTCAACAGCAAGAGACACTCTCCAACTCAGTCCTCCTTTGATTCCAAAGGCCACGAATAAAAGACAGCAAGATAACGGTGTTAGGATTTCACCCGTTGAAAGGATAGATCACAAGATAAAAGGGTTCATGGTTTACCAATGAGTTATAGGGTAGATAACGCTTCAACGATCACGTAGCTTCAAACAGCACCTGATTATGACATCGGGAGAGAAAAATATGTCAGAAAAAGTGTTTCTAGTCCCCAAAACTAAAGGATGAATGCCAAAAAGTAAAAATAAGACTTAACATGAAATTATTCTCAATAACAGTAAGAATTTGTTATTATAAGGTCAAGGACGTTCCTCTGGCCCCGTAGGTTCAAGCGGAACAAAGTTCTGACATCGTAAGAGAAAGAAAAGTCAAAAACGGTAGTTTTAGTCCCTAACACCAAGAGATGGAATCCATGACAGAAGAACAATGACTTACCACGAATTTTAGTCTCGAAACAGCAAGAGATTGGTTCTTGAATGATAGATAATAATTCTCCAAATAAACGGTTGAAGACAGTATCGAATTTGAATGAGAACAATGAAGAACGGTGAAAAACGATGTTAGAATTATCAAAAATGTGAGATGAAACCACAAAAGAAAAGAGAGAGGCTTACCAATGACATCCACCAAGACAGAAAAATAATGAGTTTAATGATAGGAAATCTTCCCACGATTGCAGCCCTTCGAACGGCATCGAATTTCGATGAGAAACGAGCGAGAACGATCAAAAACGGCTCCGACGGCACTTAGGAATCTCTCTAGTGATCTGGGAGTAATTAGAACGTTACTACTGAGTTTTTAGGGTTAGGTTTAAGTTACTTAACCTTTCCCTAAGTGATCAGGTCATTTTGGGTCGAACGGATCATACGGGTCGAGCCCTACGGGTCAAAACACATAAAAGCGCGTAAATGGGTGTAACGACACTGCGTAACTGTTTTTGCTGTAACTTGAGCTATGTATGTCAGAATGGGACGTTCTTGGTGGCATTGGAAATCTAAGAGAATTTACTACAAATATGGGTGTCACAATAAAATCCTAAATCAGAATCTAAAAGGGTCAAAAGGGTGATATACATTCAGAGTTAAAAGAAGTAATTATTTCTATGTAGGATTTTTAAGAGATTAAGATAAGATAAGCGTATATATCCAATGATTGGATCTCTAAGATATCTAATTGATCTTATCTCAGTAAAACTATAATTATCATAAATATATATCTTATATTAATATAAAGATAATCTAAATATGAATACAAATAATTGTATATTAATATAAGCATAACTAATATAATTAATATAACTCATTTACATATCAATATGAATCAATTATATATTATGTATACAAAATACATAATCACATTTTAATATGTAAAATATATAGAACACTTGCAATAATACAAAAATATAAGCGCGCACCTTGTCACTTAAAAATACACACATAGATATATGTTCATATATAAATTTATATAAATATATATGTAGACTCATAAAATGCAGTAACGATGTAACCAGCATATTATCAACTTTATACTAATAATAATAACAATAATAATACTAATGCCTACAATACAACCACACATATATACACCCACGAAAATCGAGGTGTTACACCTTCCCCCAGCCGAGAGTTGTTCCAACAGATGGCCCTGCAGATTAATGATGTCACTATTGTCTATCGGCTGGCTACGGAGAACTATGAACATGCCTATAGGGATCTGCATTGCCTTCAAGAAATCCAAAATCAAAAGGCCTCCTTTCTATCCTCGTATCAAGCTGTTGACAAAGAGAGGCAGGTGGACCTGGCAAAGAGGAATGAGCTAAAAGAAAGGTTGACTCGACTGAACCGAGAGTTGACTCGCATCCAGAATGAAATCAAGGAGGTGACTCCTCAAGTGGAGCAGCTGGATGCTAAGTTGGAAGCTGTTAACACACCAATTTGTCTATATTTATAGGACATTATTAGTACCTAAATATATCTTTTTGCACTAATTAAAGTACAAAGGTACTCATTTATGTCTTATTTTGTAGAATTATCATGAAGACACCACTCGGAGCAAAAAATGCGAGAAAGGACCAAACACTGGCATGTTTTGGAGAGTTTTAGCACTACTGGACGAGCAATACGACCTAACCTATATCATGTACGATCGTACCTAGATCAAAAGCTCAGTAATGGCGTACCCCCTCAGTTTCTACCACCTGGCGCCGATAAAAAAGTCCAGTACGGCCATGCCTAAGGTAGTACGACCGTACACAAATGATGTCAGTGTTGCAGCACGCATGGGTATGGGATAACGTCACAAAGAAAGCTTGGTACGGTCGTGTATATGTGCGGTATAGCCGTGCCCCGTCTCAGAATGTGCAGATTTGAAAGGAAGATGACCTAATCCGCAGTCTAATCTATATATAGGGGGTTCTTACCCTTTTCTAAAGACCTTTTGACGAATTCCTAAGTTAAGAGCCTATTTTGAGAGTTTCATTGCCTTTTCCATTGATTTGTGTGTTTTCTTGGAGCTTGGTGACATCCCGAATTGCTACCGGATCTTGTGAGGACACGAAAAACGTTGTTAAGAACCGTCGTCATACCGTAAGGGTGTCCCGGTTTAGATTTATTCTTTTGTTATCGATTATTCTGGTTTTATGAGTAAGTTAATGTTATTATCATTGACAATGAGTAGCTAAACCCATCACTAGGGGTGATAGGGGATCTTTTACAATGTCTAGATGCTTTATCTATTTAATTATATGAGTTTCTATTGAATGTTTGATTGTTTTATGCCTATTGTGCTTAATCCTATAAGGTCTGATCAACCTTTAATTTGTTAACTTAATTATAGTAACATCACCATGATTGGTTAATGGAACTATAGGAATAAAAGAACTCACTTTATACGCCAGATAGGTTATTGCTTGTTCTAATTAGTTATTAGATTAACAAACCCACCTGTGCTTAATGCTCTTTCCTTTAATTACCTTCTAGGACCAAACGGAGTAATTAGATAGGAGGAAGGCTATTGCAAGCAAGGTAACCCTTAGTAATTTATAATGGATGATTAGCTCTTTTTCATAATAGATAACTCATAGTAATTATTTAGTGAACTCAAGAGTAGAGTATTGGTGAACCCGGTTCCCCTAGACCTCCCATAACATAGTTAAACCGTTCTTGCATTTAGTCTATTTATTGCTTTGATACGTGACAACTTCTACTACTTTTGCAATTACAACTTTTGCTCGCCTAATAGAATAGAATCATATTAAGTCATTGGTACTCGCTCTTCCCTATGGGTTAGACATTTGGGGTCCTAATTATACTCCACTATTATTACGAGTTACGATCAGGTGTACTTGCCTGAGCTGCAACAAGTTTTTGGCGCCATTGCTGGGGAATGTTTTGCGATATTGATTGAATTAAAGATTTTGTTTTCATTAGGCATTATTTTATTTAGTTATTTATTTTCTGTTTATTTCTGTTTAGTTCTAAGACATTCTAATTTGGTTTCCTTTGGTATATGCAGACAAGGTCTTAACATCCTAAATTAATTTTTGATCCTGAAATTGAAAGAACACTGAGATTATTGAGAAGACAACAACTAGCAATGGCTGATGAACTTACATTAAACGAGTACTTCACTCCAACTACAGATGTGGCAGACAACATCAACTATCTGGCAATTGAGGCCACTAATTTTGAATGAAAGCCAGCAATGATCTCTATAGTATCTGCAGTGCAATTCTCTGGCTTATCATCTGAAGACCCAAATGCCCATCTTAAGAGGTTTCTGAAAGTTACTAACATTGTCAAGTGTCAAGGCATGACACCAGAGGCCATCAAATTGAGACTGTTCACTTTCTCACTGCAAGGGAAAGCACAATTATGGTTGGATTCACTTCCACCAAATTCTATTACTACTTGGGAGGACCTGAAGACCAAGTTCTTGAATAAGTACTTTCCTCCCACAAAATCTGCAAAGCTGAGAGCTAACAAAACTGGGTTCGCTTAGAATGAAGGAGAATCAATGCATGAGGCTTGGAAAAGATTTCAAGATTTAATTAGAAGCTGCCCTCACCATGGTTTCACCAAGTGACAGCTAGTTCAGATTTTATATAATGGTTTTAACATGCAAACTAGAGAAGCTGCTGATGCTGCTTATGGAGGATCTTTCAGAAAGAAGACACCCATTGAGGCTTATGAAATTATGACTGAAATGGCTAAGAACAATTCTCAAGAATTTATAAAGTGGAAGCCAACACAACTCTAGAAGTAAAATTAGAGGCAATGACTAAAAAAATAGAGACTTTGATGGCAGCACAAGTCCAGTCTAATGCTAATAATGATTGGAGATGCATGGCAATTGAAGGCCAATTAGAAGAAGTCTATGTTATAGGACAGAAGGATTTTGACCCAAAAATGGGGATACAAGAGGCTATGTTAAAATTTATGCAAAGGCACGGACATTCGTGTATGGGAGTTTTAGCCGGTTCATGGAGAAGACTGAAGAAAGACTAATGGCTATAGTTAAGGCATCTTGCAATTTATGTGGAGTAACAAGTCATGACTCAAAGGACTGCATTGAGGAGGTGAATTTTGTTAGAAATAAGCAACATAATGACCCATACTCGAACACCTACAACCCCGGATGGAGGAACCACCAAAATTTCTCATGGGGAGGTCAACAAAGATCACAAGGTTCAAAATCAGAATACTTATAAATCTCCACATTTGCATAATCATGCTCAGAATGATAGAGGTCCCGGAGAAAATGAGATCCACAACTTTATGGGACAAATGAATTAAAGATAAAACAGCTTGCAAAAGTTAGTTACTACTAATGCAGTGGAATAGAAAGCATTGAGAGAACAAATGGCAACTATGTTGAATACAATGACTCAAAGAGAAAAAGGAGCACTTCTAAGTCAAGTGGAACCAAATCCAAATGAGAAGTGCAATGCAGTCTTCATGGCAAAGGAGGAACCAAAAGAGGAGAAGGCTCAAACTGAGTCTCAGCAGGTAAGTAACTCTATCCAAGGTTCTAAAAATTTTTATAAAGATAGGCAAGCTAAAAGATTATTAGAAAAACCTAGAAAGTTGCATGTCAATATTCCTTTTGCTGAAATTGTCTCTGAAGTTCCTAAATATGTTAAATTTTTAAAAGAAATATTTTTTAACAAAAATAAGATAGAAGATGAGACATTGAAATTAAATGAAGATTGCTCTGCCATGTTATTGAATAAATTACCACCTAAGCCTAAAGATCGAGGAACCTTTGCTGTTTCTTGCTCAATTGGTAATAATACTTTTAAGGCACCTGTGATTTGGGTTCAAGTATCAATTTACTGCCTCTGTCTGTTTGGAGAAATTTGAATTTGTAGGAACCACAACCTACTAACATGTCCTTGCTGTTAGCAGACAGAACTCTTGTTTACCTAAGAGGAATATTAGAGGATATGCTGGTTAAGGTGGGGAAATTTATTTTTCCAGTTTAGTTTGTAGTTCTAGATATGGAGGAAGACAGAGATGTTCCTATTATTTTAGGAAGACCATTTTTGGCAACTGGAGATGCGACCATTCAAGTGAAAAAGGGAACCATCACTCTGAGAATTAAGGATGAAGACTTTTTAATATTTATATTTCTAATAAAAATTCTTCCTTTAGTGCTTCTTGTTGTTTCTTGCATGATGTGGAAGTTAAAAAGGAAAAAGAAAAAGAAGAGCAAGTTAAAGAACAAGATAACAACTCTTTGGAGCAGGACAAGGACATAACCCTTCCTTGATATTAGAGGCACTTTTTTTGCCTAAATTTAAAGGACTCAATGGAGAAGATCCTATTCCTCATATTTTAAATTTTTATGACTTGGTCAAAACTAACAATTTTGCAGAAACCACTGCAGGTAGAATAAGACTTAAGTTGTTTCCTCTTTCTCTAGGAGGATTAGCTAAGCATTGGTTCTCAATATACCCCAAGTTTCACGTTTCAAGTTGCGAGGAACCAATGAAAGAATTTGCAAGGACTTTTCAACTCACTCAAGAAGAAAAATTGGACCAAATCCAAGGATTCCAAGGACTAAAGGATGACCTTCAAGAAGAATTTACTGTTTTTGAATTAAACCCGTCCATCATCTCAGAGGTGTCATAATTACAATTCAAAGGAACAACAGGACAAGATCCTATTGAGCACATGAGACAGTTCTGCAAGAAGATGAGAAAAGCAAAATATGAAAGCTTGTCTCCAGATGAAGCAAAAATGATGATTTTCCCATTCTCATTAGATGAGGAAGTCAAGTTGTGCCTCTATCTCCTGCTAATTGAAGAAATAAAAACGTGGAATGACTTAGTGCAGAAATTCATTAGGACATTTTCACCCAACCTTGAGGAGCCAATCTACATCTGTGAAGACTACTGTGGGTACAAAATAAACCCACCACAAAAGTGCTCAAGTCCTGTTTGGATGGACCACTCAGAAAAGGTAACTACATTTTTGTTCTCCCAAATGGTGAGAAGATAAAAGGTAATGTCAGAGACGGGCTATTGCCCGCTGAGGACTAATTTTTAAGTCCTCCGAACCGTAAGGCTCGGGATGTTAAACAAGCGCTTACCAGGAGACAACCTATGTTTACTAACAGTTTTCTTTTTATCTTCTCTTATCTGTTTGTTTTGTTTTTATTTTGATTTTGATTTTATTTTATATTTACGATTATTAAAAATACAAATATATATATATATATATATATATTGAAAAAAATCAAAACTTTTTTGGAAAACTAGGAGGTACGGGCGTACCTTACATCAGGCATGGCCGTACCACACGGCTTCATTTTGAAAAATGCGGAGAACATACAGGTATGGCCGCACACAAAACTAGGTACGGCAAAAATGTGTCTTGAGGAAGTCAAGTGTGGCTCTATCTCCTGCCAATTGAAGAAATAAAAACGTGAAATGACTTACTGCAGAAATTCATTTAGGACATTTTCACCCAACCTTGAGGAGCCAATCTACATCTGTGAAGACTACTGTGGGTACACAATAAACCCACCACAAAAATGCTTAGGTCCTATTTGGATGGACCACTCAGAAAAAGGTAACTACATTGTTGTGCTCCCAAATGGTGAGAAGATAAAAAGTAATGTCAGAGACGGGCCATTGCCCGCTGAGGACTAATTTTTAAGTCCTCTGAACCGTCAGGCTCGAAATGTGTCTTGAGGAAGAATATAAGGTAAACAGTGAGAGGTAAGGGCGTACCACACCCTCGTACGCCCAAAACCTCTCCATCCGAGCACCCTCTTCTCTCAATTTCTTCGCATTTCCATCCACAAGATCATCCAGGTACTAATTCTAAACTTAATTTGTGGATTGATTGCCTGTTTTACTGGTTGTTTTAAGTTTTTAGTTAGTTTAGGCTTTTAGTTTTGTTTAATTGTAACTTTAGTGATTTAGGAGTAGTTTTGGCTTGGTTTGCATGCTTAGAGACCCTAGGAATGATTAGAGACTTATAATCTAAGCTTAAAATTGAGAAAACCTGATTATAGGGTAGATTTTTCACAAAATTGTAGCGCAGTACAGCCGAACCTACCAAGAACAGGTCGTACTGAAGGCCATACTGGCGGCCTTTGGGTTTAGACTGACCATGGGTATAGGCTGTACGGCCGTACATAATCCTTTAGTCAGGCTGTACTGAACTTTTAGAACATGGTGTACATTGAGATGCAGTACGGCCATACCACACGAAGCACGGTCGTATCTAATACACTTTCTGCTTAAAATTAATTTTTTCTATTTATTATGCAGGAAAAATGCCTAAACGCCAGAAACCGAAGCCTCTTCATCTTCTGCAGCAGCATGTGCCTCTAGGGTCGTGCCTAACTATATTCCCCAACAGTTCAGAGAGAGATACAGGTTGCTGCGGGACTTCCACACCCACACACAGAGGTATTTGGACTTTGATGCCTTCCAACAGGTTGGCCTGCAGGAGAAGGTGGAGACTTTGCTGCGACAGATAGGGTGGCTCCAGGCAGCCTTTGTCAGACAGCCCTTCTTTATGGAGGCTGTCTTGGACTTTTTAGCCACTTGTGGCTACCATATGAGGGGCAAGGAGCCTCAGCACCTAGACTGGGAGGATCACTCGGAGCAGGAGCTGGTGGTCACTTTTTGGATCCATGGGACCCACCACGTGATGACCCTAAATGATTTCAACATCGGGCTAGGATTCGAGACAGCGGAGTCAGTTCAGACGTCGGAGTATATGGAGGCCCTTCTGGAGATCCCAGAAGGATGGCAAGTTGGAGAGCTCTCACTGGGGAAGCACATTACATTCCCAGCTGCGCCAAGGCCAGCAAGATCAGAGACCCAGCTGTGCGGACAATGCACAGATGGATTGGTCGTTCCATAAATGGGAGAGCCTTGAGTGACGGCACGATCACGAGACCAGATCTTTTTCTGTTATGGGCCATGACCCAGGGATAACACTGCAACGCTGGGATATTTTTCTTGCGGACGTGCACCCAATTGGGCGTTCACCTTCAGACTCAGAACACTAGGCATATTGTCTTGGGTTCTTTCATCTCCTGTCTGACAGCCCACCACGGAGTTCGCACTGGAGCAAGAGGCACGACCATTGAGATTGAGCCCATTGGACTTCAGACCCTCACCAACATTGGTGTTCTGTGGAGATTGGGGCACAGGGACTATGAGGTCATTAGACCGGAGGAGCAGTAGGACGAAGCTGCAAATTTTGTGCCCTTAGCAGAGGAGCATCCACCACATCCACAGCCAGCAGCACAGGGCCACTCCTACGAGGATGTCATGATGCGTCTCGATGAGATGTAGTCTAGCTTTATGGAGCATAGGACCCATGTGGACCAGCTATTGACACTTATTTTGAAGCACCTACAGCGTCTCCAGCTTTTCCCTCCTGCTGAGTGATGCAGGACTTCATTTTATTTTCCTCTTTTAGTACTTAGGCTCTGCTTTTGTATTAAAAAGAGTTGTACATATTTTGGCACGCTCGCAGGATACATTTTATTTTTATTACTTTTAATTTTTATTTGGTTATTTTATTTTATTGTTATTTCTTTTTATTTTGTTTCTAAATTTTTGAGTTTTGTGCTGCACATTTCTTCTACCGCTTACCAGCTCCATTGGTATTGCGATAACGAAACAACATGTTTTGCCCACATCCCCATCCATTTTGCTCATGATATTTTTCAGAGGAGAGTCTCTTTCCACATTCTTTTATTATAGCGCTTATTTTCTTTTATTTTTTCTTTTATGCTTGCTTTAATTTAGTCACAGTGGGGACACCGCTAGAAATAAGTGTGGGGAGGGAATCTTATATTACTTGGTTGTGCTTATAACTGCTCATAATTATAGAAAAACTTTAAATTTTTGCTGATTTAGGGGCTAACAAAAAAAAATTCTTCCAGACAACATGTGATTGAATCAATTCTTTGCTAGTATTAGAATTTGCTGAAAATTAGCATTGAAGTTCTGTAACTTTTGACTTTCTGTGTAAGCTATTTGTAATATCTCAATTTTTAAGAAAAATTGTTTTAGTAATAAAATCCCAGTTACTTAAAGGTAAGTCGTGGAGACTGATCACCTCAATGATTTACTGAGAGTACGAGGAATTATTTTGATTTAATTTAAATAATTTATTAATTATAATAATTATTATTTATGATGCTAATTCAAATTAATAGACAGCGTAGATGTATGCTGCTTTTAATGTGAATTCATCAATTAAACTTTATATAAGTTTTTTGTTAGACGCGATAACGCATATTTTTGTTGACTAAGAAAGTGATTGAATTAAATCGTCAAAAAATTCTAATGAAGTTTCGCCGTATTTTGAATCGCCGGGTAATTTTATCCGTATTAAAATTTAAAACGAACTCCGATGTTGTGACTATGGTTGAGTGTTTTCAATTGTTTTTAATATTTATGATAAATTATTATCACGCGGTGTTTAAATTTCTAAGTAAATTAATTTTCGAGATTTATCGGCGAACGAATTATTCGGTAACGCAATTACTCGATGCCGTAATTTTAGGACACCAAAACTCTAGGATTAGGCTAGATGATTAGGTGTTAAGATATTGTGGTTTATCCAAAAATATCTTGGTTTGATCTTATCCTAAGTGCTAGGTGTCTTTTGTTTAGTGGTTAATTAGAAAGTACCTATCCTAATCAAATGTGAGCCAAGTAAATTACCCACATTTATTATTATTTTTTTCTTTTCTCCCTTTTTTCTTAAGGATCAGCGTGATCTTCTTCCTCATTCCACACATTCATATTTTTTTTTACCTCGGCTCCAGGTTATCCGATGTAAGGTCACTCATTTATTTGTTCTAAAACCAATATCTCTCTTAACTTATTCTTGACCAAGTATTAGAAGAAAACATCTTCTTTCCTTTTCTTTCATCAGGCCGTAGCCCCTTCTGCAACCTCCCTTTATTTTATTTTTCTTCCTTATTGTGATAGTGTGAGAGGAAGAAAGGAAGCTAAGCTCATTTCTTTTCCCCTTCCTTGTTCCAGCCGAAGCATCCCCCTCATTCTCACTCGTTTTGTTTCCTTCTTCTTTTAATTACTAAGTGTTTGGTTTGATTAAATTCCTTCCTTCTCCTCTCATGAAACAGGCTGTAGCCTCCCTTCACCATGAACATCACCATTTCTTTCAATTTCCTTTTCCATTTTAGTGCTATTTTCATGATCTAGTAAGTAGAAGCTTGAGCCAACATCCTTCCTTCATTTTTTATTCCCAAAACCGTGGACCCTAGGGAGCTTGGGTGAGATTCATTTTAATTTTTTTGGTGCTATTTTCTTGTTTAATGTTTCTATTATGTATTGATTATGATCATGAGCAAAGGATCAAATGTTCCCCCAAATTTTTTGAACCCTAGGTTGAATTGCCCTATGAAAAAGGGGGAAGTGTGATTGCTCTTGTGAATCATGAAATTAGTTTGGGGTTCTTGCTAATTGATGCTTAAATTTGTTATTGTTATTGTTAATTTGAGTTTGATCAAGGAAAATTGTGTTTTTGGAAATCCTTGATGCTTGAACAAGCCATGATAGGGTAATGTACTTGAGTTAATGGTTTTGTTTTGGAAAAATTGAAGATTTTTGAAAAGAAATTAAGTGTTGAATGATGTGGGTTTGTTGATTTGGAAAGTTTGCAATTTTTCCTATTTATGTGTGTGTTGGCCGAGAGCTCTAGGGTGCTTGGGAAGAAAAATTTTTGGTGTCCTTGACTTGAATTAATTGTATTGGATTGTTGTTTAAGTTTTGGAAAATTTTAGAAAGAGTTTGATTGGATTTTGGAAGTTGTTTTGGGCTTTGAGGCAATGAAACACTTAAAGCAAATGGGATCATTGTAATCGTAAAGCCAAGTGGAGCTTTGATCAAGTCTTGTATGTAAAGGAATTGGATTTTAGTGTTGTTTCATGTTCCATGTTTAAAAAAAAGTAAAATTTAGTCTTAAAACCTTTAATTTTCAACTTTCTGTATTATTTCAAGTATGTGTATTTTATTAAAAAGATTTTTGAGATTGAGTAACCTAGGGGTTAGAATTGAACCATAACCTAGGGAATTAATTTGAGGAACTAGAATTGTGCTAAGTTTGGTGTGTTGTTTAGGACTTGGGGACTTGAGTAAGTGCTGAGTAGGACTGTGACGTGCTTTGACACGTGGACTGTTAATCTTTGGTAAGGGCAACTTTCGTGACAATATTTAAGTGTTTATGTTTTTTTGTAAGGGCTACTTTTAGACATATCTAGAGTTCTGATATTTAAATGTTGAGACATGGATTATGTTTTGTATGTTAGTGTAAGGGCACTTCTCATTCAATACTTGGCAATGTTTTAGTGATGTGTATGAGCTATTGTATGCTTATGTCTGATGATGGTAATACATGAATGCGAATAGCTGTGAATTGTTGAACTTTTGTGAGATGATTAATATGATGTGCTTGCATGTATGCTTAAACTGTGTTAAGATATATACTGTTGAGACTGGTGCTGGATAATTAAAGGTTTATTTAATTATGCCATGTTGAAATATCATATGCATTTATATGTTCATTGGAGTATGTGGAACGCATTGATATGCATTTTTGGTAACTTCAACCTGAGTATCCTCGGGTGAGGGTATCACAAGGGAATTCAGGGTCGTCGTTATGTCTTGGGGATGTTTGACCCATCGTGTGGAACATTATCGGGTTGGGGATATACCAAGCGATTAACCACTGCTTAGGGTATTCTGGAATCATAAACACTGGCCTGTAGTCGCATTTGCAGAGCATTTATGCATTCTTATTGAATTGTATATTATGTTGTACTGTGTTATCTGTCTTTATTTAAGAAGTTGACACTTCTCTGTGGTTCTTTCAATCAATGAATGTAACCCAGATGATGAAGACTGCAGAGTGTTCGACTGCTGACAAGCGTAGCTGAGGATAGCCTTGTCCGACTTTCTACCTTGTGTATCTGTTTGCAACTTACTAGAGGTCTAGTAAGTGTTGTAGTGTCCCGACCAGCTAAAGGGTGTCTAATGTGTTAATTGCATTGTTGTAATTAAATATATGATGCTTTTAAGACTTGAGTAGTCATGTGTGTAATGATTGAATAAATATATTAGTATGCTTATTGTGGTTCTATTTTGGTGACTTATTTATTCACCATCATGTTTCTAAAATCGTTGTAATACTCTGACTGCTCTTTTAAAAAACGTTTTTAAAAAGGAAAAAAAAATAGAACCACATTTTTGTCAGAAATAATTGGATTAGTAGTGCTCCGAAAACGGGGTGTTACACTATTAAATGTGAGTTTTGAGCCTAAAATAAGAGGCCACATCATGCTTTTGCCTCTTTTCTTTGTTGAGTGATATTTTTCTGTGAATGTGCATGCTAGAACTTATGATGAGACCATTATGAAGCGAATATGAGTTTATTTTTATGTGAATTTGGAAAGGGCAAATTTTAAGAATTCTTTAGGCCACTACCATTTTGGATATATTTTACCACTAGTTGCCCACTTTTGTGCCTAAATGTACTTTATTTAATTTCTTTGGTACCCTTCTTGTTACTATTGATTATTCTCTGCGAAGGCAACCATAGAAAAATTTTCTTTAAGAGCAATTAGTGGCAAAATCAAAAGAATAGTGCTATGAATCCCTTTTATATTGTTACAAAAAGAATGTTTAGCAATTATTTCCCCTCCTGGTTCTTAAAAATGATTGATTGCTGCATAAATGCATAAATGGAGGAAAGGAAAAGGAAAGAAAGAGCATTGGATAGAAAAAATTGTTTATCTTGCTCATCCATTCATAAATTGCAAAAAAAAAAATGGTTGATTTGTTTTGGGATTCTTGCCTGCTCTTTACAGTGGAAAAGAAATAGGTTGCTTGTTTGGTTGATTTGTTTCTGACCTTTTGCATGACCTTTTCTTTCTTTTATCATAGCTAACATTATTATCTTGGCCCCATTACAACCAATGAAAGACCCTCATTCCTCTTTTGCATGTCATATAAATTCTAATAGTATATGTTGGTCAATGTACAAGCCTATGGCAATGTCACTTCATTTGAAAAATCTGAACGTTAACGACTATGCCTATAAATACTTTGAGATTGGTGAGAGTGTGACTTGAAAATCACAGGTTGTTGGCTTATTTGAACTTACACCATCTAATTGGACATTCTTTCTATTGGCATGTTTTGTGATATCATGTTGTTGTCTTACTTGTTTTTGCCCCTATCCAGTGAAAATAGTTTTTCTTACTATAATTACCCAAGTAGTTTGCATGAGGGTAAGCAAAGCTCAAGTGTGGGGATGTGTTAACACACCAATTTTTCTACTTTTATAGGACATTTTTAGTATCTAAATATATCTTTTTGCACTAATTAAAGCACAAAGGTACTCATTTATGTCTTATTTTGCAGAATTATCATGAAGACACCACTCGGAGTAAAAGATGCGAGAAAGGACCAAAGCTGGCAAGTTTTGGAGAGTTTTAGTACTACTGGACGAGTGGTACGACCTCACCTAAATCATGTAAGGCCATACCTAGATCAGAAACTCAGTAAAGGCATACCCCCTCAGTCTATACCACCTAGCACTGATAAAAAAGTCCGGTACAGCCGTACACAAATGATGTCAGGGTTGCAGCACACATGGGTACGGGATAACGTCATAAAGAAAGCTTGGTACGGTCGGGTATATGTGTGGTACGGTCGTACCCCATCTCAGAATGTGCAGATTTAAAAGCCAAATGACCTAATCCGCAGCCTAATCTATAAATAGGGGTTCTTAATCTTTTCTAAAGACCTTTTGATGAATTCCAAAGTCAAGAGCCCCTTTTGAGAGTTCATATCAATTCCTTGCCTTTTCCATTGATTTGTGTGTTTCCTTGGAGCTTGGTGCCATCCCGAATTGCTACCGGAGCTTGTGAGGACGCGAAGAACGTGCCTAAGAATTATCGTCATACTGCAAGGGTGTCCCGGTTTAGATTTATTCTCTTGTTATGGATTATTCTGGTTTTTTGACTAAGTTTAAGTTATTATCATTGGCAATGAGTAGCTAAACCCATTAATAGGGGTGATGGGGGATCCTTTACAATACTCTTGATGCTTTATCTATTTTATTATACGAGTTTCTATTGAATGTTTAATTGTTTTATGCCTATTGTGCTTTATCCTATAATGCCTGATCAACCTTAAATCAGTTAACTTAATTGTGGTAACAGGATCATGATTAGTTAATGGAACTATAGGAATAAAAGAACTCGCTTTATACGTCGGATAGGTTATTGCTTGTTTCTAATCAGTTATTAGATTAACAAACCCACCTGTGCTTAATGCTCTTTCCTTTAATTAGCTTCTAGGACCAAATGGAGTAATTAGTTAGGAGGAAGGCTATTGCAAGCTAGGAAGCCCTTAGTAATTTAGAGTGGGTGATTAGCTCTCTTTTGTAACGACCCGTTTCCGGACCGCTACATAGCTAAACTAAACCTGTATGCGATGCGTTTTAAAACGGTACTCTTGTGCCCTTTAGAAAAATGCAGTATATTTTTTTTTTAAAAAACATCAATAATTCCTGCAAGCGCACATCAGAGTAATTACAGCTTTTCGAAATATGGTGCAACTAGGACACAAGACTCGAACACGAATAAGACATACATGCATAATACATATATATATATATATATATTATTGGAACCTAAACGATTGAGAAGTTTAGACCCTCATTAATTTTGATGATAACAAAGTATTCACAAGAGAACAATTTATGTTCTAACAATTCTTGAAGTGTGCAGATACTAATATTACATATAATTCTAAGCCACTCAAGCAGAAGGAAGAAATTCTCAAGAGAAGGATACACTCCATGTGTCAGCATCCGGATCATCTGTGTGAGCATCTAAAATTATCTCTTTATGACACTAGGCTTATCCATTTGCTTCGAGCGTCTGATCCTCCGATTCTGAGCAAGCGTCTGAACTTCATTTCAAATCACGTGTTGGTCACGTAGTTACTCTTCCTCTCAGAAGTTTCTGGAACGGATTTCAAAATTGATCTTGAGCGCTAAAATTGTTGTACGAGGTATCAAAGGTGACACCTTTAGCTAAAAGACAATAATCGTACGAGCAATTGTGAAAAGCAAGGTAGTACGAAAACGGTAATATGTACTACTGGGATATTCTCTGGAAAGGAAGAAAGAGACAGCTTTTTGAATTTACCTCACTCAATGGAAAGGAGCCATTTTTACCATAACGGTAATATCCTTTGGAACTCCTATATATACCTCACGGTATCCATTGAAGAGATAGCTGATAAACTGCCAAAACACTGCTGGAAAACTGCCAAAACTATACAAGAGTATATTGCCTTATTTGCTAAGAACAAGCTCTGATTGCTATACACTACAAAGAGTCAATACTCAAAGCATCGCTTCGTGAGCAATCAAGTTTCGCGCTAAGTCTCTAGACTACAAGAACTGAACTCAGCGTCCGACCCTTTCTTTTAGAAAGCATTTATATATTGAGCTTAATTTTTTATCCTCTCTGTGAGAGTTATTTTTACTTGTATTCAACTTATTTGTAAAAGTTGTTTTTTGGCATAGTTAAGGCTGTTCCCTCAAAGGCTCGACTGTACTGAGTCGTTTTGAGAAGTTGAGAGTATTGTTAAAGTTGTGACAGTAGAATACTCTTGAGGAAATTGTAATCAGATTGATTATAGTGGAAAATCCTTCAGGAACGAAGGGACTAGACGTAGCTACCAGTTTGGTAGTGAACTAGTATAAATCTCTGTGTCTCTTGCTTTACTGCTTTCTATTCATTTCTATCTTGCTGTGTTAAAAACAAACTTTCACAAACTGCTTTTCCAGCGTCCGGTTTATTTCCAGCGTCCGATAAACAAACAGTTTTGAAAAACTTGTGTTCTAAGTGTTTCTAACTTAAAGTTTGCGAAAAGTTTTCAACACAATTCAACCCCCCTTCTTGTGTTCACGTTCAGTTGGTACCAGAGCTCGACCTCTTGGTTGAGCACTTAACAGTGTTAAGAGTAAAGATCCTACTGTGAACATGTCTGCTGAAGGTGGTCATATGAGCCGTCCTCCTCTATTCAATGGAGAAAAATTTGATTACTGGAAAGATAAGATGAAAGCATTCCTTGAGGCACAAAATCTTGATTTATGGGATATAGTTGAAAGTGGATACATTTCTCCCGCTAATGCCCTTGGTGTTGCAATACCTAGGGAAAACTGGTCTGATAATCAGAAAAAGAGATATCAAACCAATCAGAAGGCTAGATTTATTCTCATCTGTGCTATGACAGAAAGAGAATATGATAAATGTGGTAAGTTTGATACTGCCAAAGAAATCTGGGATTCTCTTGTTTTGTCTTATGAGGGTTCTGTCCAAGTAAGAGAAACAAAGGCTAGCATGATGGTTTGCCAGTATGAACTATTCAAAATGGAAGATGGAGAAAACATTGAAACTATATTTGGATGGTTCCAAACACTTGTTCATGGGTTGCAGGCCCTTGGAAAAAGTTATACTACACCAGATCATGTGAGAAAGATCTTGAGAAGTTTAACTAAGCAGTGGAGACTCAAAGTCACTGCTTTTCAAGAAGCAAAAGATCTAAATGTTCTTCGGCTTGAAGATCTTAGGAGTTCTTTGAAAGCTCATGAACTTGAGCTAAATGAAGAAGAACCTACCAAGAAGAGTAAGTCTATTGCTTTAAGAGTAAATCAACATAAACCTAGTATTTCTAAAGCTTTTCAGGCTGAAGAAGAAGAATCAGATGATGAAGCTCGTAAGGAGATTATGCTGGCTCAGAAGATGAGTTAGAATTCCTATCTAAGAAGATCCAGAGAGTGTGGAAGAAGGGAAGCTTCAGAAGGAGGTTTCAGAAGAAAGATACAAAGGACAAGAAGGAAAGCAAAGACAAGGACAAAGCCCAAGTCATTTGCTATGAATGTAAGAAGCCTGGACATTTCAAGTCCGAGTGTCCTAATCTTAAGGAAAAGCCCACAAGAAGCTCCTTCAAGAAAAAGAAGAAAGGTCTCATGGCAACATGGGAAGACCTTGACTTATCCTCCTCCGAGGAAGATAAAGAAGAAGAAGCTCACATTGCCCTCATGGAAAACACTGATCTTGATTCAGAAGAAGAAGTTGAAGAGGTAATAATATATGACTCTTATTCTGAACTTCAACTTGCATTTGATGATCTATTAAAGGATTCTGCCACTCTCTCTATTGAGTATAAGAATTTGAAAAAGAAATTTTCAAAATTATCACAAGATTTTCATTCTTTACATAATGAAAACTCTGTACTCAATGAAGAGAACCGTGTTTGAAAATCGAAAATCACGGTGGATAACCACCTGGAAGCCAACAAGCAACCGTAAGCCGAGAGCTCTCAAGTTAAAAGCTCAGAGTTACAGACAATCCTAACTGCAAATCAAATGACTATGAACATGCATTTCAAAAGTTTCTTGCAGAGAGTGTAACTCGAAGCAAGCAAGCTTCTATGATCTGGGGAGTCAGTAAAACGACGACTCATGGTCTTGGTTACATATCAGATGAACCTCTTTTAGAAAATAATTCAGCATCTGATAAATCCAACAATCATAGTAAATGCTTACATTGTACTTACTGCAATAAATCTGGTCATCTGAAAAGTGCATGTAATGTGTTTACAACTAAGAAGGACAAGTATCCTTCACGAACTAACAAGAAAGGACCCAAAAAGATATGGGTACCTAAAGATAAAATAGTCTATGTTGCAGACTTGCTTAGCAACAAAGTCAACACACCAATCTTGGTACTTAGACAGTGGATGCTCGCGTCACATGACGGGAGAAAAGCATATGTTCCAAGAACTAAGACCTAGAGAAGCTGGATTCGTTGGTTTCGGAGGAAACCAGAAAGGTAAAGGCTCTCTTCCTTCTATTGATAATGTTTTATATGTTGAAGGACTGAAACATAATCTATTGAGCATTAGTCAATTATGTGACAATGGTTATGAAGTCATCTTTACAGAAACTGGATGTTTAGTAAAAAGCAAGAAAGACTCTCTTCCTTCTATTGATAATGTTTTATATGTTGAAGGACTGAAACATAATCTATTGAGCATTAGTCAATTATGTGACAATGGTTATGAAGTCATCTTTATAGAAACTGGATGTTTAGTAAAAAGCAAGAAAGACGGATCTATATTCTTTACAGCAAAGAGGAAACAAAACATTTATAAAGTTGATCTTTCTGAACTTGCAAAACAAGATGTCAAGTGTCTTATGTCTGTTGAAGATGAGCAATGGATTTGGCACAAAAGATTGGGTCATGCCAATTTGAGGTTAATCTCAAAGTTAAACAAGCACAATCTTGTTAGAGGCTTACCAAATCTTAAGTTCCAATCTGATGTGCTGTGATGCTTGTCAAAGAGGAAAACAAGTTAAAACTTCCTTTCATTTAAAAAATGTTGTTTCAACCTCGAGACCACTTGAACTTTTACATCTTGATCTTTTTGGTCCCACAAGGACAGCCTCTTTAACTGGAAAGAAATATGGATTAGTCATTGTTGATGACTTTACTAGATGGACATGGGTTAAATTCCTTGCCCACAAGGATGAGTCTTTTAAGGTATTTACTGTTTTCTGCAAATCAGTTCAAAATGAAAAAGGCATCTGTATTTATTCTATTAGAAGTGATCATGGGGGAGAATTTGAAAATTAGAACTTTCAAAAATTTTGTGAAGAAAATGGCATCTCCCACAATTTCTCCTCTCCTAGAACACCTTAACAAAATGGTGTTGTAGAAAGGAAAAATAGGTCCCTTCAGGAAATGGCCAGGACCATGATCAATGAAGCTGATATTGCGAAACATTTTTGGGCAGAAGCAGTAAACACAGCTTGTTATATTCAAAATAGAATTTATATAAGACCTATTTTGAATAAGACTCCTTATGAATTGTGGAAAGGTAGAAAACCAAACATTTCTTACTTTCATCCTTTTGGTTGTATTTGTTATATCTTGAATACTAAAGATCAGCTTGGTAAGTTTGATTCCAAGGCTGACAAAGGAATCTTTTTGGGATATTCTGAAAGATCTAAAGCTTTTAGAATATACAACAAAGAAACTTTGACAGTTGAAGAGTCCATTCATGTCAAGTTTGATGATAAGAAGCCTGACACTGCTATGTCAGAGCTAGACGAGTTATTTTCAGAATTAAACCTTGGTGACAAGTCAGACGGTGAACATATATCTTCATCATCTGATGGTCACAAGACGAAGAATTCTACTCAAGCGGAAGCTGAAGCAAGAAAAAGTTGGAAGTACAAAACCAATCATCCAAAAGATCAAATCATAGGAGAACCTGGTGATAAAGTACGAACCAGATCCTCTTTCAAGGAGCATGCTGATTTTGCACTTCTCTCTGAGATGGAACCTAAGACGATTGATCAAGCTTTGGAAGATGAAGGGTGGATTTTAGCAATGCAAGATGAGCTAAATCAGTTCCAAAGGAATGATGTATGGAAGCTAATCACTCTACCAGAAGATAAGCAAGCTATTGGTACTAAATGGGTATTTAGAAATAAGCTTGATGAAGATGGTAAAGTTGTGAGAAATAAAGCAAGGTTAGTTGCTCAAGGTTACTCACAACAAGAAGGTATTGATTTCACTGAAACTTTTGCACCTGTTGCAAGACTAGAAGCTATTCGCATTTTACTTTCATTTGCAGCACATCATGGGATAACATTATATCAAATGGATGTGAAAAGTGCTTTTCTAAATGGCTTTATAGCTGAGAAAGTTTATGTTAAACAACCTCCTGGTTTTGAAGATATTGAATTTCCAGAACATGTTTTTAAACTTAAAAAGGCTCTATATGGTCTTAAACAAGCTCCCAGAGCATGGTATGATAGACTAAGTTCCTTTTTAATGGAAAATGGATTTACAAGAGGTTTAGTTGACATTACTCTTTTCAGAAAAACCTCAAACAAGCATTTCATACTTGTTCAAATCTATGTTGATGATATCATTTTTGGAGCCACTAATGAAAGCCTTTGCAAAGAATTTTCTAAGCTTATGCAGGCTGAATTTGAGATGAGCATGATGGGAGAATTAAAGTTCTTCCTTGGAATACAAATCAAGCAATGCAATTGATGGTATTTATATTCATCAAAGCAAATATATCAAAGAATTATTGAAGAAATTCAAGATCTTTGGATTGCAAGCCTATGTGTACACCTATGCATCCTACCCGCATTCTTAGTAAAGATGAAATTGGTAAGAAGGTAGATCGAAACTGCATGCAGGTATGATTGGATCTCTACTTTATCTTACGGCTTCAAGACTCGATATTATGTTCAAGATCCACTGTGTGCTAGATTTCAATCAGATCCTAGAGAATCACACCTAAGTGCTGTCAAAAGAATATTCAGATATTTGCAAGGAACTACTGATCTTGGTTTGCTTTATAAGAAATCAAAAGATTACAAATTAGTAGGTTTCTGTGATGCTGACTTTGCTGGAGATCGAATTGAAAGAAAGAGCACAAGTGGAGGCTACCTGTAACACCTGAGGACGAGATCGACATCGTGACAGATCTACGACGAGACCTCACTCAAGACCTTGTGTCGAGATCCCGTGACTAGATCAAGCTTTCACGGAGATCTTTGTCGAGTCGATGAGACCACGCACTAATTCACCAGCCGAAATGGTGAGTGCCGTCGAAATGGTCGCCACAGATCGAAATGATGAGGACGCAAGTCGGCCGGTAGAGACCGCGCTCACTAACTCGCAGGTTAGAACCTTGCAGACGCTTGCACGAGCACTTTGTCGACATCGCGTCGAGATGATACCGTGATTATTTCGAACGCTACTCACCAAGTATTATTATATTGTTTCAGAATTATTACATTGTCATGTCGCTGACCGGCGAGCAGAGGTAAATTATGAGAGGAACGAGTTAACGGGTAGATGATTGATGGGATTGGCATCTTATAGCCGAGTTACGCTTTACCCCTTTCGCCAACCGTATACCACGACGATTCCCTCACACTCATTTCTTTTTCTTCTTTCTTCCTTCCTTCTCGCTTCGTGGTTTCGTTGTTTCTTTAAAATCTTCATCGATTTAAACCGCGAGTTCCAAAATGAAATTCTCGCAAGCTTTCTTCATCAATTTTGTTCATCATCAACTTCGACCCATATCTCTGCCTGGATCGACCATCACCGCTGAGGTATGAAGAATGTATTTTCTTCATCCTGGTATATCGCTTAGCCGCTAATTCTTCTTCCATTTTTAACCGCTTATGCTTCCAAATCATATCAAATTGATGGGTTTTCTTATTCATAATAATACCTATCTTTTTAACCGATTAATTGGGCTTGTAAACAAATTTCTTTCTCCTGATTTCTCGCACTAAGCATTAAGGTCCGGTAAAAACTCCATTTTTGGTTCGCTCGATTTCTGGTTTTTCATTCGTTGTTTCGACATTGTGGTTTGTCGATCTATCCGCTGGAAGCATCGATAACTTTTCATGAATTTTGATCGAAATCCCTAACTTAGTGTTGAGGAAAAATATCTTTCGCCTGAAGTTTCATATTTTTCTGGTCAGGGTCAGCCTGGGGGAAGAGAGAGCTAGATGTATTAGGAACCATAGATCGATCCGAAAGTTGTGTTTGTTTTAGGAAGTCCGATTCCCGAGATCGAAAGTGATTTCAATCGAGGTGTACGGAAAGCGAATCTGGACGCTAAGCAGATCCAGATCGAGGATTGACGCGGTCGAGGTCGACCGAGAAGCCGTGACGGTCGGTCGTTTGTCGAAGTTGAAGACAAACCGTGTCGAGAGATCGGTAAGAGAAGTCGTTGTCGAGCTCTTTGAAGACACCGTGTCGAGTCGTTGTCGAGCAAAGCATTAACTTGGAGTTCGCAAGTATGCGCCACATTTATACTTGTTATAGTATGTAAGGGCGCTTCACATTATATTTGTTATAGACGTAGTAGCTTCACATTAATGTTTTCGAGCACGATAGCGTAAGTGGCATTTCATATTCTACGCGGTTATGTTATTGTGTATGGATTTTCCCGATTCAGGTCGAAATGAAATGTTGTAATGTGATTGAGTTTTTGCATGTATTTAATATGTGATTGAATATATGTCGAAGTGTATTGCATGTTGAATTGCGTTTTCCATGTCGAGCTTACTCTTTGTATTTGACATGCGGTTGAATATCTTGTGTTTAACTCTTTGAATATCGTGAGGCGAATTGTTCATCGAGTGAGCGAGCTAGGGTGAGTCAGATGACGCTTTTGAGCCGTGGACCCTGATAATCGAGGGTGCTAGGTCCCCTTTTTTGTTTACTTGGAGATCGACTGCACGCCGCCACGCCACGACCTGGAGTTGGATCATGGCCCTAGGGAGAGCGAGGATCCTGCAAGGCTTCGCTGGACTTTCCGACATACTGTCGCTGCGGTGCATTCCGGAAAATTGCTCAGTCGAGAGAAAATGGATTTCGTGAGTTGTATCGAAGTTTAGAGTGAGATGGTCAGCCACGCTCTGATTATCATATACTTGGTCAGCTTGCCTCATATTTTTATGTCGAGCTTATCTTGAATTATTGAGAAGTCGACCTTCTTTCCCCGTGGTGCCTTCAATCCATGACGGTTACCCAGGCGATGTCGAGGGCGCAGGAACTCGACAAGAGACGATGCCGAGAGGATCTCGACGAGGACCCAGTAGCACTCTCTATCTGTCGTGGATTGTTGATTTGTTGGATGTTTGTTTTCCGAGGACTGCTTGTATTTCTTTTGTGTTCGAGGTCGTGGACCGGGCCAAGGCGGTTGTTGTTGTTACAGGGTGGACTGTGGTCTTATTTTTGAGCATATGCGTGGGAGTCTCCACTAAGTACTCCCTGTGGTATGATGTTTTGAAGTCATTGCACTTTAGTGTATTTTTCTTTACACATTTGCTACTCAGATTTGTATACATTATTATTTGAGATATATATATATGTATGTTATGCATGTATGTTTTATTTGAATCTAAGTCTTGTGTCTTAGTTGCACCATGTTTTCAAAAGTCAGAATTACTCTGATGTGCACGAGTTGGTTTTATAAAAAAAAAATATATCGTATTTTTAAAAGGCACAAGAGTTTCGTTTTTAAAAACACATCTCATATAGGTTTTGTTGAGCTTGGTGTGTTGAGCTCGGTAACTCGAGCTCGGTATATTGAGCTCGGTAGCGGTCCGGAAACGGGTCGTTACACTACCAATTCCTTGGAGCTAATCTTGTGTCTTGGTCAAGGAAAAGGCAAAGCACAATTGCACTCTCAACAGCAGAAGCTGAATACATCTCAGTAACAAGTTGCAGTTCTCAACTTCTGTGGATGAAGTATCAACTTGAAGACTACCTAATAAAAGAGAGTAACATTCCTATCTTCTGTGATAATACATCTGCCATATGTCTTACTAAAAATCCCATATTGCATTCTAGAGCAAAGCACATTGAGATTAAACATCATTTTATAAGAGACTATGTTCAGAAGGGTATTCTAGAAATAAAATTTGTAGACACTGATCATCAGTGGGCTGACATATTTACAAAACCCCTTGCTGAAGATAGATTCAATTTTATAAGAAGAAATTTAAACTTTCATCTTATAGAAGAATGATTAAACTCAGCGTCTAAAGATAAACAAAACATCAGCATCTGATATGACATAAGCATATTTGTGCATAAGCATCTTATTTGTCATATGCATCATAACTCATCATCCGGTGAATTGGTTGCGTGCGTCCGAGCACACTCACACGTGTCACACGTGTTAAGGACTCAAGCGTCTCATCATATCTACTGAGTCATGATTATTTACGTTTTCAATAAAATCTTTTACTTTTATTTTGGCGCCTGCATTTAATAAAAAGGCGAATCTTTATTTTCTTTTCTTTTTGATTTATTTTTATGTGAAAATACGAAGCGATATTTTGAAAAAGAATTGTACCATTCTCTATTAACTTTCTCACTACTCCACATTTTTCGCTCCACTCTGCGTTTTCTGCAAAACCGTACTCGTTCTCTCTTTCTCTCTATCTCTGTGTGTGTGTTTGAACCCTAAAACCTCCATCACCTTCATCTCAACTGCAATCATGTTCGAGTAACAACCTTCGAGTATACAATTATCTACGACACCATGGTGAAGGAAAAATTTTGTTGGAAAATCGTGTTGATTTAGAGAACTTCAAACTCTATGGCTTCGACTTCTACGTGGTTTCAAGGCAATGGGTCAAACACTATTTCTTCTGGAACCAGGTTGAGGTTCTAGTGACGGCTATCAAAGAATTTTGGGGTAATGCTCGTTTACACAAAGGTGGTATATTTGAAGGAACCGAGAGAGGCTACAAGTTTGTTTTTACCATCAACAACATTTCTGAAGTCACTGGTTGTCCCTGTGAAGGTCTCGTCTTCTACACAGATTGGGCTGATGCATTTCATGGCATTGAGAAGTCAATGATGATCTGTTTGAGAACTATAAGCAGTTGAAAGACTCTGGTGAAACTCCTACTGCAAAGAATTTGAAGAGTCATTACAGAGTACTTCACAAGATAATCACCAAGAGCGTCTTGTTGAAGGCTGGCTCTAGTGACATAGTCAACTATGAACAGAAGTTCATCATGAGACACTACATGGCTGGTAACAAGGTAAACCTGCCAAGGTTGATCTACAACAACCTGATTAATGCACTAGTAAATTCTAGGGAAGGTGTTGCTGACAAGAAAAACACCTACAAGTGCATTCCTTATGGTGTTCTGCTCACTAGAATGATGGTCAAGGGTCTGGTTATAAACAAGCTGACTGCTTTACCAGATCAAGAAAAGGTGAAGTATTTTGGTGCTGAGAGTATTGTGATTCCTGACACCTTTGAAGTCAACAGCCTGGTTAGAATGAAATTGATCACTGGGTCCATGATCAAGAAGGTGAAAATTGAGCAACAGGAAGGGGAAGTTGAAAAGAAAACCACCAGAAGCTCAATGCCTGGTGTGAAAAGACCTGCTGAGTCTCCTTCAAAGGAAACCAGAAGAACAAGACAGAAGTTAGCTCCTGTACCTACTGTTGAAGAGCCAGAAGATGAGGACCGAGTTCCCATCAGTCAGGTTCTGAGAAAAAGGAGCAAGCCGTGGTCGAGAAACAAGTTTCAGCGTCTGGTCAACAGAAGAAGGATATTCAACGTCCTCCTCCACTCACGCCCCCGCATTAAGCCGAAGAGATTGGTCAGCGATCGAGCCTGAACCAAAGGTATCAATTCTTCCGATGATTCTCAGATCTATTTTTGAATCGATGATACCATTCCTGCTCCACCACTATCTGCTGCACAACCACCAAACATTCAAACCCGTACGTAAAAACCGTAAACACTACCACCTCCATAGCTCCTAAACAAATTTACCCAACCATCATCCACTACACTCAACCTTAACCTACCACAAATTTCCTCAAATACATCACTCACCTCATATATTTCCAAACTTCACTCTCATCCCTTCAATCTGTTATTCAATACTCCTCCCATTAATCCCTTCAAACCCTATACACCTAAAACCTACAAAATCACCAAAACCACTCCCACCTTACTCACCATTACCATTAAACCTACAGACGCTGGTGGAAGGAAAAATGTCTCATACAAACCACAGTTTGTTAAGTATGAGATATATAAAAGCATCTAAAATCGGCCTCCACATGGCATTTGAAGACCTTCACCTCTGAGTCGCCAGATTGGAGATTGCCTCTCCAATAAGTGCAACATTCAAGGATGGAGAAGACCACTTCCAAATGTCATTTAAAGGAAGGTTGAGACCAGCATCCGGAAGCAGAACAATTCCCTTCTCTGTTGATCTTCCTAGATCCCTATCGCAATCTGAACCGCTCACGTTGGAAGAATGTGGAAGGTGGATCACAGATGAAGAAGCTGCCTTCATGGCACACTGTCTTGAGCAGAAAAGGGTTGAAGTCATAGGACAATATCGAGACCCATCATCTGCTTTGATTAAGATAGTACCGGATAGACAAAGGTGGCTACCTTGGTCTATCCTGGAAAAGGAAGGAACTCGCTCGGCAAGCGACCATTCAAAGAAGATCGGGCTAAAGGAGTATGAGAAGGCACCTACAAAGTACAATCTTAAGGAATTCTCCCAGATTCCGATTGCCAAGATCTCTGAGGATCATGCCAGAAGGTATTACCTGACTTTTCTGAAGAAAGATGAATGGAGAACTGGCTCCTCAAACTGCTACAATGCTGAGAAGGCTACTATTCCAACTGTTGGGACAATCAGCAGAGTTACTGACATCAATCTTAGAACAGTGTACTTCGATGATATGTTCAGATGCTCAATAATCAGACCTTTTAACTGCATGAAGATATATGACCAATGGGCTGCGGTGACCAAGCACTTCGACATTGGATTTACTTGGAGTCAATGGTCTGAGTCTTGGAAAGACAAAGCCATATTACCTTGCCTCGACCCCCTAGTGCTAGAAGAAGATGACAGGGAAAATCTGAGAATAATTTACCTGGCAGAAAATGAAGCACTCTCCTTCACCTGTGAAGCGTTGAGTGTCTTTATCAGAAGTTTATAGGGAGAAGACGCTGGGAATAGGTTTGACTCTTACACTGCTGATGTTGTTCTACACAGAGAAACCATCTTCATGAATTTGCTGTATCCAGAAGATGTGAAGCATCAATGGGATATTCAAATGGAATCTGAGCTTAGAAGACTTGGAAATTTCATCAAATGGTTTATACCAAATGATGCATTTTTTTCTAAGAGCTCAAAGGAAGAAGGAATTGAGACTTCAGCTATCTTACTGGGTGCTAGCAGAGCATCAGAAGTTGAGACTTGCACCAGTACCAGAAGCTGGACCTTCTACTTCTACTTCTGCAGTTGAGATGGTCACCATTCCCAAAGCAGAATTTGAAGAAATGAAGGCTACAAACATGAAGGTCACTCAGCTGGAGACTGCACTAAAGTTACTCTATGAACGTCTCAACATCCCTCCACCACCTCTTCCAAACCCTTAAACCTTGTTTTGCTTTATGTTTTTTTTTTTTGGTACTAAGTGTTTTTTTTTTTTTTTGGTTGATACACTTATATATATAAATATTTTTGCTCAAATTATCTTCCTTATATTCAAATTTTTCTAAGTCTTATTTTGACTATGATGTGTTTTTACACTCTTTTTTGTCTGATGACAAAAGGGGGAGTAAAAGAAAGGTATGATGAACACGTGAAAATCTGACTAACCCACCGTCCGATTTTCATCGTCCGATAAATACGCTGGAACTGAAGTATCATGCATAGCATTTCATACATAACATTTGTATGGTTATTTATTAATGCGCTAATATTCATTGTTCTTGTGCTCTTATAATGTAAAATAAATATTTTTGGTACTAATACTCTTACAATGATAAACAAATTTGGTACAAGTTGATTAAATCAATCTTTTTAATCAGCATCCGATCTTACTCTGATACATCTACGTATTTTGTTTTGCGATCACTTAATTGAATTTATTTATCAACTATCGCCTTAATACTAGAATTATCTTATATATCAAAATTGTTGAATTCAGGGGGAGACCCTTGATGTCATTTTGAAACTAAATTGTTCATCAACCTTAGATATTTGTCATCATCAAAAAGGGAGAGATTGTTGGAACCTAAACGATTGAGAAGTTTAGACCCTCATTAATTTTGATGATAACAAAGTATTCACAAGAGAACAATTTATGTTCTAACAATTCTTGAAGTGTGCAGATACTAATATTACATATAATTCTAAGCCACTCAAGCAAAAGGAAGAAATTCACAAGAGAAGGATACACTCCATGTGTCAGCATCCGGATCATCTGTGTGAGCATCTAAAATTATCTCTTTATGACACTAGGCTTATCCATTTGCTTCGAGCGTCCGATCCTCCGATTCTGAGCGAGCGTCTGAACTTCATTTCAAATCACGTGTTGGTCATGTAGTTGTTCTTCCTCTCAGAAGTTTCTGGAACGGATTTCAAAATTGATCTTGAGCGCTAAAATTGTTGTACGAGGTATCAAAGGTGACACCTTTAGCTAAAAGACAATAATCGTACAAGCAATTGTGAAAAGCAAGGTAGTACGAAAACGATAATATGTACTACTGGGATATTCTCTGGAAAGGAAGAAAGAGACAACTTTTTGAATTTAGCTCACTCAATGGAAATGAGCCATTTTTACCGTAACGGTAATATCCTTTGGAACTCCTATATATACCTCATGGTATCCATTGAAGAGATAGCTGATAGACTGCCGAAACACTGCAGGAAAACTGCCAAAACTATACAAGAGTATATTGCCTTATTTGCTAAGAACAAGCTCTGATTGCTATACACTACAAAGAGTCAATACTCTGAAAGCACTGCGTTTGTGAGCAATCAAGTTTCGCGCTAAGTCTCTGGACTACAAGAACTAAACTCAGCGTCCGATCCTTTCTTTTAGAAAGCATTTCTATACTGAGCTTAATTTTTTATCCTCTCTGTGAGAGTTATTTTTACTTGTATTCAACTTATTTGTAAAAGTTGTTTTTTGGCCTAGTTAAGGCTGTTCCCTCAAAGGCTCGACTGTACTGAGTCGTTTTGAGAAGTTGAGAGTATTGTCAAAGTTGTGACAGTAGAATACTCTTGAGGAAATTGTAATCAGATTGATTATAGTGGAAAATCCTTTAGGAACGAAGGGACTAGACGTAGCTACCAGTTTGGTAGGGAACTAGTATAAATCTCTGTGTCTCTTGCTTTACTGCTTTCTATTGATTTCTATCTTGCTGTGTTAAAAACAAACTTTCACAAACTACTTTTCCAGCGTCCGGTTTATTTCCAGCGTCCGATAAACAAACAGTTTTGAAAAACTTGTGTTCTAAGTGTTTCTAACTTAAAGTTTGCGAAAATTTTCAACACAATTCAACCCCCCCTTCTTGTGTTCACGTTCATATATATACACAAGTCGTATTAACTGTGTACGCAAAATACAGGGTAGTAAATGTACAAAGAAATACACCTATAGTATGGGTACTTCCGGCAGACACCCACGTAGGGGGCTGCTCCAAAAGTGAGACCGCCAGTCTACCCTGTAACCCAAAATAACATCTAGCCCGACTGGTCACGACACATGGAACATAAAAGTCATAAATACAGTCATCCCAAATATATACAACAGTCTATCAACAAAAAGACATAACGCAGCAGTCAACCAACATCACAATACAAAGTCGCCGCCAAATCTTCTGACGGGTCCTCCTCCTCCTCCATCAGGTCCTCGCCTGTCAGGTCAATGAAGGGAGCCGCAGCTGGTACGTCCACAGGCACATCACTCGGGGTATACTCACCCGTCAGCCACTCCTCAGTTGATCTCGCTCCAATGCAATCCGCCTTGGCACACAAAGACAAACGGAGGGAAGCCACAAAGTGTAGGGTCCTAGCGACAGTAGGGGAAATCGGTACTACAGGGGATCTAGGAATAGCAGCCTCGAAGTGGAAGCTCCTGCGAATCCTCGGCGTATCACGCTCTTGCGAGCGGTCCATGTCACTCGGGGTCCACGCCCTCTGCCTCGTCCTGCAAATCTGGTAGCAGTGCTCCTAGGAATGTCATGAAGTCCCTCTGGTGAAGAAGAAGAAGCTCTCGTAGCCCTCTCGTGCTCGCTGGCACGCCACGCCTCCATCACCTGTCCCATCCGGATCGGGAAACTCACCGTACGCCGTGTCACATCCTGCCTCACGGCTACGCCATCCTCTCGTAGTGTCTGCACCACGTCCCCAGTGTATACCATACGGCTGGAGATGGGGTCAAACTCCATCGCCGTGGGTTGGTCCATATCAGGGAAGTCAAAGAAAATCTTCGGCGACGTCCTCATCGCCGGAATCCAAACGCCCTTCGCCATCGTCTGGGTAACCGTCATGAATTGATGGCACCACGGGAAAGGGTCAACTTCTCAACAAATCTAGATAATCAATGCATAAAGCAATAAACAAACAACAATGTATATCATTCACAGAACGTAACTCAACTCTCTCACTCTAGACTCGAATCGACTCACTACTCATTTTCTCTCGACTCGACAATTATTCCGGAAAGCAGACGCAGATCCATCAACTGACATACCAGCCGTAGCCTTGGGATCTTTCGCTTCTCCCTAGGTAAGCAGCCCCGGTTCCTACGCTGCGATGCCTAGCTAATCTCCCGTAAACGAAGGGGACCTAGCACCCTCAGTTATCCGGGTCACAGCTCAAAAACGTCACGACGACTTGCCTAGCTCTCTCACTCGATGAACAGCTCGCCACTTACAATAGTCAAAGAGTGATACACAAAATTACTTGACCGCATATCAAATAAAGAGAGCATGCTTAACATGAAGAAAACGCAATTCGACATTTTAAGCAATAAAAGCACTCTGCATAAAGAAACGCAATTCAACAGCAATACGTAATTCACAGCATATGTTTAATCTCATATTTAATAACGCATAACTCAATCATATCACAACATCACATGCTGGACACGCAAATCAAGGAATCCACCCCCTGTAACTCGATGGAATTAACATTGAGGTACAAACACGTGGGGGGTTGGGGCCAGTAGACCAACCGCACAATTTTTCACCCACAATGACTCAGAATATGTTCGACCGCACGACAAAAATAAACGAAGGGGTTCAAAGACCCTAACTTCGAACTCGTAGAGTTCTCAGACTTCTTCGTATTTAAATAAGCATTTGAATAACAAAACAAGAACTTAAACATCTCTAAAATTTGTCCTTACATAGGGACATAAAAATAAAATCCTAAAAGTGTCTAGAATTTGCCCTTACCACAAGCTGTCGTCAACATCGCTCCTATGTCTTCGGGTCCGCTTCGCTCAATCTCCGGTACTTCGATTCCTATTACCACATACAACTTAGTAAAATCTAGAAATTCTAGTTAAACTTATGCTCTCAACTTATCCCTTTCCTACCCAATACTCAAACAAACATTACAACTTAATGACACACTCAAAATCATTTGAAAAAGCAAGGTTTTGAGACTAATTCTCTTTTCTTGAACTCCAAGTAGGCATGACTAACAAATCTTTCACAACTATCAAAAACTTAGTACATTTTCATACAAGAATTCAAGCAATTAGAAATTACTTCCTTTTCTCAAAAATTTACAACTAATCTTTTCATAATCATAACCCTTTTTAAATCATTTTATAGATACCAAAACATCATCAACTTCAATTAATACATTAAGCACACTTAAGCATATCAAAGGTTATGTTTCTAAAACCTTTTCCTTAATCAAATTAGTGCCCTTTTTCACAATTCTTTTCAACCATGCTTCAAAGCCAAAAAATCATAAATCATCATTATAATCTTGTTGGAAATTTAGAGAACAAAATGATCATTTCCCTACATGTCATTCTAGTCCCTCAAGAAACAATTTTTACATATACATAAGCTAACACCTATACTAACTCATGCATATCAACTCCAATAACCTTAAAATTTATTCTAAACAAGTAATCTAACACTTGAACATATAATTTAACATCAAGACCTCATGCTTCTCATGGTTCAAGAATAGGCAAAATTCCCAAAACTACATGTTACTTAGGCTTAAACAAAACAATAGCCTAAATCAACATCTAATCACTTCCAATAACACCAATCCACAACCAATTGATTGATTCAACTAGGATCACATAATTTCCCCTTTTCTAACCTCTAGGGTTTTCGCCCTAGAGCATCAAAGGAAGGGTTTTAAGATGATTCATCTCCCTTGTGTTCATCATCAACTAACAAACAACAACAATCATCAATTAATCACAACTAGAACAACAATTAAACAACACAAGGGGGGCTGTTGGGCGCTGTTTTAGGGCTTAAAAGAAGGAGGAAAAATTCTAATTTCATACTCAAATAAATGGTTGGAATGATAGCTAATGGTATAGAGAAGAGAGCCTAGCATTTATACAAGATTTGGAAGAACAAAACTAGCTCAAAAGGGGAGGGGGAGGCCGCGGCTGTTGAAGAGAAAAAGGGGGAGGAAAATTTGTTTTCTTCACCTTAGATGATGATGGAGATGAATATAGGAGAAGGTATGAAGAATTAGACCAAGCTTTTATGAAGAACCAACTTGAAAACTCAAGAAACCTTGAAGGAATGGCTATGGAGTTTCTTGTTTTCTTTGGAGAAGAAGGAGAAGTGAGTGTGAGGGTTTGAGGGGGGTGCTGTCCAAGAGTTTGCAGCTGGGGGGAGGGGTTTTATAAATTTTTTTCTCACTTACTCACTTAATTAGTACTTAACAATATAAGAATTTAAATAAAAGGTAAAATTTTGAAATAACCCACAAGTTAAGTGACACCTAATCACCTTTATTAGATGCTAATCACATCACTCACTCTAACCCATCTAATCTCATTTCACTCATGATTCCCCTCTAATCTAGAATCTTAAGGTTTAAAAACACGGCGGCGAGAAACCGCAAAACCGATTAATTTCTCGCCGGAAAAATCTCGAAAAATTAATTCGCGAGGAATTAATTCTCTGTGTGAGACTATTATTTCATAAATAATAAAAACACTATAATTCATTCAAAAACAATTAAAACAGGTTACGATTCGATTTTCATCGAAATCGGGGCTCATTTTAAATTTTATCTACGGCAGAAACTGCCCGACGATTTGAAACACGCCGAAACTTCGTTAGAATTTTTCGACGATCTTCGAACCGTGAATCAATATAAAAATATTAATTCTTAATTATATTAGCTCTTGATTTAATTAAGTCACTTACTTAGGGAACAAGCAATTGCTTTATTAAAGCATAATTACGACAAAAGTACAATATTACCGCTAATTAACGTATCGTAAAAATATACGTGTTACATCTTTCATAATAGATAACTCATAGTAAATATTTAGTGAACTCAATAGTAGAGCATTGGTAAACCCGGTTCCCCTAGACCTCCTATAACATAGTTAAAACCTTCTTGCATTTAGTCTATTTATTGCTTTGATACGTGACAACTTCTACTACTTTTGCAATTACAACTTTTGCTCGTCTAATAGAATATAATCATATTAAGTCATTAGTACTCGCTCATTCCCTGTGAGTTCGACATTAGGAGTCCTAATTATACTCCACTATTATTACGAGTTGTGATCAGGTGCACTTGCCTGAGCCGCAACAAAAGCCCATGCTGAAAAGCGCCTCAACATCTATGTTCAGGCTTCCTCTCATGACGGTGACATCTTAATTCTAAGCTCCCAAAAAGCTGGCCTGGAGAAGGATCTATAGACTGGAAGAGATGGAATTACTGCGGCCAACCAAACTTGGGATCGATTGTGCCTTATGCTGAACCAGGTAAAGGAAAAGCTTTTAACGCCATCAGCTGAGGTGGCCACGACCCAAATGGGAGGATCGGCCAGTGCCACTTTGGAGGGCACTTCTGCTGCTATAATGGAGACCGAAACCTTGGCTCCCAGTGGGCTAATTGAAATTCTTCCACCTGGGCCGGAAGCCATGGTCGTTGACGTGGCTGAGATTGCGAAGGCATCAACCGAGGAAGTGCAGGCTGAATTAGCTGAGGAAACCGGCACAAAAAAGGCGGCTGATCCTAAGGAAGCAACCAATCCTCAACAGATAGCTGATCCCCCAGAGGCATCTGGCCCAATGGAGGTAGCCGATCCCAAGGAGGCAGCCGATTCAGCAGAGGCAGCCTTTTCAGAAAAAGTGCCTGACCCGACAGCCTAGTCTCCTTAGCTTTTGTTTTGTTGTTTTTTGGTTCATTTTTCTTTTTCTTTTTTTTTAACAAGATAGCCAGCTTGTGCCTATTCACTTGAACAAGTTTGCTAAATAGTAGGATAGTATTTCTTCAAATACTTGTCATTTATGCTTTTGTTTAACTCGTCGTCTTACATGTTAACTAGCCGATAAGCATTTCTCGCAAATACTTGACTAACAATGAATGGGCCTTCCTGGTTCGGTGACCACTTCCCAAACATGGGGTCCTTTACCCCTATTGGTAAAATTATTTTCCAAACTAGATTGCCTTCAACAAAATTCTTCAACTTGACATGTTTGTTGTAGGCACTAGCCATTCTGCGCTTGCTTGCTTCAATTCTTTCTAAGTCCATCAGCCGATCTTCATCCAATTGATCCAACTCCATGAACATAGCTTGTTGATACTCTTCCAAACTTAGAGAATTCTGTTTTTTCACTCTTAATGAAGTGACATTAATTTCCAAGGGCAAAACTGCATCTTAGTCGTATGTCAACTGATATGGAGTTGTCCTAGTGGCTATTGACTTAGAATTCCTGATAACCCAGGCTTCATCCAGAGTCAAATGCTATTTCCTGGACTTTTTTTCCAAGTTCTTCTTGATTAAATCAACAATGATCTTGTTGGTTGCCTCGGCTTGCCCATTAGCCTGTGCGTAATATGGGGATGAATGAATCAACTTGATCCCAAATTGCTGAGCAAAGGAAACCACTTTTTCTCCTGTGAACATGGTTCCTTGATCCATGGTAATGGTTTTTGGAATCCCAAACCTGTATATGATCTGGTTTTGGATGAATCGGATGACATTATCTTGTTGTACCTTGATCATCGGCTGAGCCTCCACCCACTTGGTGAAGTAATCGATTGCCACAATAATAAAATTGTGCCCCTTGGAAGATGGTGGGTGGATCTTGCCAATTAAATCCATAGCCCAACCTCTGAATGGCCAAGGTTTTACCACTGGATGCATCAATTCGGCAGGCACCTTTTGAATTGGGCCATGCAGTTGACATTCCTCGCATCCCTTGGCATATTGAAAGCAATCGGTTGTAATGGTAGGTCAATAATAGCCATGGCGATAAATCAACAATTTCATGACTGGCCCATCCCTATGTGAACCGCATATGCCTTCATGACTTTAACCCATGACCCTTAGGGCTTCATTTTAATCTACGCACTTTAACAACACCCCATTCATCCTTCTTTTGTATAATTAAACATCAAGAAGCACGTACCTTAGAGCCTTTCTCTTGACTTTGGGGTCAATGCATTTAGAAGGATCCTGCAGGTATTCGATTAGCTCCTTTGTCCATGAGTCGATTTGGTCTACAGCCATCACCTTGACTGGTGGTTCGTCATAATCCAAAGTCAACCAAGAATCCCTGTATTCAGAGGCCTCTTGTGCTAAATCATTGGCCTCAATATTGAACCCTCTTGGAATGTATGACACCTGTGCATCTATAAAATAATGCAGCAGTCTGTTAGCCGTTTCATAATGGGCCAACAGATTTGGGTTATTGCACCCATATTCCTTTATCAGCTGTTTGATCACCATCTGGGAATCTCCCTTCACATGAATATAATCAGCATAGTGGTCAACAGCTTCAAACCTATGATCAAAGCATCATACTTGGCTTGGTTGTTAGTCAAACCGGAGTCTAGCCGATACAGAAACATCCACAACTTCCCTTCTGGGTTGGTGATTGTCACTCCTCAGTAGTCTCGGCTGCCAAGCAAAGTCATTGCCTCTGTGATTATCTATCTGCAAGGAATCAGCTACCTGGGATTCAACCTTGAGAGCTTCTATCCGATCCCACAGGTTTTGTATCACTTAGTGTCCCTAATCATTGAATCTCTCCAAGGTTAGCCGTTGCTCGGCTAATTGTTTGATTTCAAATCCTTGGGCAGTCAAGTTGTAAGACTCCCATGATCCTTCCTCATATTCTTTAGTAATAGCAATAGGAGCAACATAAGAAGAATAAAATAAAGCTTCTAAATTATGTACCTCAGCTGGGAATGGGTTGTCATCTGTTGGGACTATCTATATCTTGTCTCCTTCCCAGAAAATCAATTTCTGATGCATGGTAGAGGGCAGGCACTGACTGGTGTGAATCCAATCCCTTCCAAGTAGGACTGCATATGATGGCTTGCCATCAATCACAAAGAAAGTCGATTTGACACTTTTAGGGCCAACTGTGATCTCGGCCCACAAAGCTAGCCATTTTCATGTTAGTTGGTATTAGGTCCTCCTCAGACTTATTCAAACTTCTTAGGATAGCAACAGGCATCACATTCAGCACTGCTCCATTGTCAACAAACACTTGGCTGAAAGCCTTGCCATTGATATAGGCTCTCATGTACTGGAGTTTCAAGTGTTTCACCATGTCTTCGGTTAGCTTTACAAACATAGTACTCAAAGCATCTTTTGCCGTGTTATCAGCTAAAGTTGCCTACTCTGCTTCTTCCATGCAGACATCTCCTTCCAAATGTTCAATCTGTGGGTAGCCAGCCCAGAACTCACTTGGAATCAAGCTGACTACCTCAGTGGCTGCCATCAAACTATCGGCATCCTCATCGGAGAGATAATCCAATATAGAATATTCTAGATAGCCAGCTTCTGAAATCGGCTCATCCCCATCATTCAAACTCTGCGTGTATATGGGAATATGCTTCTACTCTTCATTAGGTTGCTCTATATTCACGTTCACGACAGTACTTGTCACTAGGGCCTCCTTAGTCTGCTCATTTTCAACTTTTTCAGGCCCTGGCCCACAAGGTCCAAAATCCTTGTCAATAGCTTCTGCTACCTTTGCTTCTGGGATCTCCTTCTTATCAACTGCTTTGGCATCGGCTATCATTTGTAATGTTTATTTCATTTTCTGCAAAGCTCTAGCCCATTGCAGCCTCCTCTTTTGTGTCCTAGTCAAGGTGAGTGGTTTAACCTCTTTCTTTTTGGGAGGTTGGTTGACAACCCACTGCCCTTCTCTGAAATTTGCAGCTGGTTTGATCATCCTTTGCTGCTTGAGCTCTTCATCATTCCTTACTGTTATGTGAAGGGAAGGCATTCCCCCTTCCACATTGAACTCTTCCACTCTTCTCTTAGATTTTGGGAGGGGGTCCTTAGTGATCTGTGGCATAATCGGCTGGGCTTCAGCTGAGGTTCCTAGTCGATTTTGCCCCTAGGTCTCTGAGCATATTGTGCTCTCTCTGTCCTTGAGCACATGTTACGATATTGGTTGATCAACTCGCTGGTCAAAGGTCCAGGTCTGGTAGGTTTTGCCATGGGATCTGTTGGTAGACGATTGGCCCATAGTGCTTTTAGATGACACACATGGGCTACCCAATCTGTCAAACATGGATACCCTGGTGACCTCCTCTTCCTTCCTGGATTCTTCTTTGGGCACCTAAACACTTTGCATCGGCTGTTTTCCTTTGAATGACTTGGGCTGGTCAGGCCTTGAGAAAGATACCATGGCCATATTCACAGCAGGGAATGGATTGGTGTCCACTGACATCTCAACTATGCTCTTGTCAGCTAACTTGTACCTACCTTCCTTGATAGCCCTTTGAATTACTTTCCTGAAAACTACACAGTTAGTTGTAGAATGGTTATAAGAGTTGTGTCACTTACAGTATTTCTTGTTCTTCAGCTCTTCAGGAGGTGGAATTTGATGCCCTTCTAGCAGCCGAATCGGCTTGTCCTTGAGCAGTAATCAAAGATCTGGTCTTCCTGGGTTATGTCAAAAGAGTATCCATCCCTGTCTTCTGTTGACCCAGTTTCTTTGGCTTTGGCTGCCTTCAATGCTGGGCAAGAGTAACACTTCCCTTTGACTATCTTGGCTACCATCATGTCAGCCGTGGGGTCAGCCTACTCAGAGTCAGACTCATTTGCTTCAATTATAGAAACCAAGTAGGGACCCTTTGCAGCTGGCCCTTATTTTCTCCTTCTCTTGGATGTATTGCTCAATTCGGATAGCCTTCTCAGCTAGTTGGTTCAAGTCTGTGCAAGGCTGTCTGACTAGCTTTTCCTTAAGTTGAGGGTGCATATTGTTTCTTACCATGGAAGTATACTCTGTCTTAGGAAATTGCACCGAACATTTCCCTATCTTCTTTCTGAATCTCCCAATGTAGTCAGCAGCCGATTCATCAACCTGTTGCCTGAGGCTAGTAAGATAGGTTACAGTGACTTAGGGTTGAGGCCAATAGAACCTATCATGGAAACACCTCTCCATGTTAGATTCTGCACTGAGTTGGCAAGTAATCAAGAGTGCTAAGTGAATGTTGTCCTAGTGAGTGACAAAGGGAAAAGTTAAAGCTTGTGGTACTCATTTTGACTGCTTTCACCACATTGGGCCGTGAAGCGCCCTATATGCTCCATGGTAAACTTGCCATCTTTCCCTGAGAATATTGTGAAGTCCGAAGTCTTGAATCCCCTAGGGAGAGGAATCATCTGGTCCACCCATTCAAGGAAAGGTTTCCTGTAAATAGGATGATTCAATGACTTCAATTGCACACCAAAGTACTTCTTAATAGCACTTGCAATCATCTCCGGGTCTGTCAGCTGAGATGACCCTTGCCGATTATCCTGTGGATTCGGCTGAGGTATATTCTGACCCGTGGGTCTCCAAGGTGAAGCCTGTTGGAATGAATTCTGAAGGTTGAAGGTACTTGGTCGAATGTTTCCTAGAGGTGGATCGATGTTCCATTGCTGCTCTTAACCAAACTCACTGAAACCTCCTCCCTGAGTTCCTGGAACAGCCGATGCATTGTGGGGAAAAGGTGGAACAGGATTCCATGTCTGCTCTCCGCTCTCCCCCATAGTTGCCAGCCGTTGGTGGTAAATTTGGACTTATTGGAGGGTATGGCATGGGGACTAGCTGTGGCTGGTAGAATGGTGGATTGTTGAGGTTACAATCCCCAAGTAGCTTCCCTGAACCATAACCAGGGGCCATCGGCTGCCAACTCGGCTGTCCATAAGTATTTGTCTGCACAGTAAGGCCATGTGTTGGAGCATATGACATTACTGGCGGCAAACCAATGTGTCCCGCCGCATTAACTGGCTTTCGGGCTATATTGATCTGCCCATACTGGAGATTCACTTGATCGGTTGGCATAACTTGCCCCCTAGCATGAGGTGGTATCCATATATTCGGATGATCACCACACGTTTGGGTTGGTGGCCCTACCGGTAATGTGTTCGGCTATGCTTGGAAAGACCTACTTTGAACCACATTTGGTTGAGGCTGCCAGACCTGACTACCTTGAGCATGCTAAGTTTGCCCATTTCCCATAGGTAGAGCAGAACTAGTCAAATGTTCCCCTTGCTGCTCTCGGCTTGTTTCCATGTCCCTCGCCTGCTGAACCTCATTGTGCACCATAGGTTTGATAATGTCTGTCAATTGTCTTGACACTTGGTACATAATGTCATGAATTCCCATGTCAATCTGTTGCCTGATGAAGGAAGTGGTCATAATCACAGGGCTTCAGTATTCTCATTGTCATTCATGTCAATAGAGGCTGGTGCGGAGACTGGAACGTTTTCAACCGATATGGGCATACCTAGGGTGTATACTGATTCGTTATTCCTGCATGGTGGGTTTTTCTTCGGATTTGAACTCGACTCCATACTGTTGTTGAGTTCTTTCCAGACCTCAGGTTCATACACTAAGCGTGATCCTGCCCTAGAGAATCAAACTTGGCCTTCGATTTACCTATAGTCCCACCGGGCGTGCCAAAATACTCGCGCATTAATTTAGTACTGTCTAAATAATAAGAATCTCTATTAATTTAGTACTCGCGCATTCTCTGTGGGTTCGACATTCGGAGCCTTAAAAATACTCCACTATTATTACGAGTTATGATCAAGTGCACTTGCCTGAGCCACAACAAGTTTTTTGGCACTGTTGCCGGAGAATGTTTTAGCGATATTAAACCGACGAGGTCCTTGTTAATTTAGACATTTTTATTTTTATTTTTATTATTATTATTATTATTATTATTATTATTATTATTATTATTATTATTATTATTATTATTGTTATTAGTATTGTTATTATTGTTATTTGTTATTATTAGTAGTTTTTATCCCAAAAAAAAAAATTACTACTTGATTATTATCGTTATTATTATTCTTATTATTATTTTTTTAATTTTGTTTCTACTACTCGTGCTATAGTTATTATTATTATTATTATATTATTTTTCTTAAAAACAAAAAAATATAGTATTTAAAGATATTTGTTTATTTTTAAAATTTTTGCTTGTTTGTTTAATAGTAGATTTAGATCTAGATTTGCATTCAAAAATCCAAAAAGATTTCTCTTTTATCTTTTTATCTAGATTTTAAATTTTTGTTTGGTTGTTTATTTTATCTCTCTATCTATTTATTTAGATCTTATCCTATTTTATCCTATTCTATTTTGTTTTGTTTAAATTTGATATCAAAGATTTTTTTTATATATCCTGATCTTTCTTTTTCTTATCTTATTTTGAATATGAGACTAGATATAGATATAATTTGAATTTAAGAAGAGATTTGATAAGGATTAGATTAGGATAATATTACCTTATTTTGCTTTGATTTTATTTGACTTTACTTTTATTTTATTCTAACTTTCCTTATTTTGTTTGATTTTGTTTCTGTTTTATTTTATTTTGACTATTAAAAAAAAAGATCTCATGGATCATTTCCCTTTCTGTAAATGTTGTGGTTATTTTGTAGGACATGCAGACAACTGCTAGGTTCTTTCTCTTCATTGTAAGCATTGCTGGGATGTAGGACACGAATGACATGACTGTTCAGAATATTGGGCAGAGACCAACTATTGGAGAAGTCGGAATCAATTAGAAGAACATAATGAAAGATTCAAGTATTTAGAAAGAATAGTGAATCAAAATAGAGAAAAACAAGAATGTTTGAAAATGCAGTTTTCTAATTGGGTAGCATTAATGACTCAACAAGCTCTAGAATCGCTGCCCACTCAAGTTGAGCCCAACCCCAAGGTGGAATATGAAGTCACCATCCATGAGAGTGATGAAGAGCTTAATGAAGAACTAACTATGGAGGAGATTTTGGCTAAATTTGGGAAGAAGCTTGGTGAGCCATTTGATGTTTTCGAAACTCCTATTGAAGAGCCTAAGTCTGAGCCTGAGTGTGAAGAACAGTCAATCACAAGAACAATTGAAACTCCTGCTGAAGGGAGTCAAACTGAAATTGAAGCTCCTACTGAAGGGAGCACTCATGAAGAGAACAAGGAAGACCCCATAGTTCTTGATTTGGAGCAAAAGGAGGAAGTCCCAATTAATTTGAGACATACTCTTTTGGCCAAAATCGGTGAAGCAGTCATTGGGGTTAAAAAGGGGAAGGTAACCATAAAAAGTGGTAAGGAAGTTGATGTCTTAAAGGTTTTAAATTCTACTAAAAATCTATCTTCTTTCACTCTTTCTGATTTTACTAATAATGTGGTTGTTTTTAACGGCTTTGATGACTTAAGAGTGCAGGAAACTTTAGAAAAAATTACTAACTTGCAGGATCCTGTTATAGTGATGGATGATGAAGAAATTAAAATTCCACAATATTTTGAAGTCTTCCACCACTTGGTAAAAGAAAAAACAACTTGAACCACATGGTTAAAAAGTGGAGAAGAGGAAATGCAATGAATGCAAAATTCACTCTTCGAGAGCCGCCTGGTTGACCACTTTTAAGCAAACCATCAGGCTCACGACGTTAAACAAGCGCTTTGCAGGAGGCAACATGTGTTATTTAATTTTATGTTATTTATTTTAATTTTATTTATTTTATATTTTTAATAGTTTATTAAGATTTACAGTTTCTCTAGAGACATTGGCAAGGCAGCAACATTAATTAAATCACTCCAGCAATTTGCTCGTGAAATTATCAGAGGGGAGTATCTTTCCACCTTAAATTATTTCTAGCACTTATTTTAACTAGATAAATTTTTATTGCTTAGTTTATAACTGTTAGCAGTGAGGACACTGCTAAAAATAAGTGTGGGGAGGGAACTATGAACTATAATTACAATTACTTGGCTATGCTTATAACTATTAAATTATGGAAAATTTGATAATTTTTTTGATTTAGGGGCTATTTTTAAAAAAAATTCTGACAACATGTGATTGAAATGAGATTGTTGTTAATTTTTGAATTCACTGATAATTAGCAATGAAGTTTTATGAGTTTTAACTTGTATGTGTAAACTACTAAATGTGAGATTTGAGCCTAAATAAGAGGTCACATCATATTTTTACCTCTTTTCATTGTTTGAGTGATATTTTCCCTTGTTATGCATTCTAGAACTTGTGCTGAGACTATTACAAAGCGAATAAAAATTTACTTTTATGTGAATTTGGAAGGGGCAATTTTAGAAATTTTTCAGGCCTACTTCAATTTTGTTACAAATATTTTATCACTAGTTGCCCATTTTTGTGCTTATTATTATATTTCTTTGGTACCCTTTCATTGTTATTGATTATTATTTCTATTATTGAAGTAACCTGGGAAAATACTTTTATTAGAGCAATTAGTGGTAAAAATCAAAAGGATAATGTTAGAAATTCCTCATGAAAGTTTTTAAAAGGAAGGCCTAGCAAATACTTTCCCCTCCAAGAATTATTAAATTGTTTATTTGTTGCATAAAAAGCATAAAAGGAAGAAAGGAAAGAAAAAGAAAAAATAGAAAAAAAAGTGTGTTATTGCCTTCAAGGAATAAAAAGAAAAAAAATTGATGAATACAAAAGGGATTCTTGCCTGCTCTTTACAGTTAAAAAGAAAAAGGTTACTTGTTTGGTTGATTTTTTTCTGACCCTTTGCATGACATTTTCTTTCTTTTCACCCCACCTAACATTATCAACTTGGCCTCATTACAACCCATAAAAGACCCTTTTTTCCTTTTTTGCATGATAAGTGGATTTTAATAGTGGAATTTTGGTCAATGTACAAGCCTATGGTAATGTCACTTCTTTGAAAAAATTTAAGCGTTAATGACCACACTTTAAACACTTTGAGAGTGGTGAGAAGAATGACTTATAAATCACAGACTTGGTAACTTATTAAACTTGCATCTCTAATTGGGTATTCTATTACTTAGCACTTTTTATGATATTACTTTATTGTCTCATATCTCGTTTATGCCCCTATTTAGTAAATTCAATTTTTCTTATAATTTTCCAAGTAGTTTGCTTAAGGACAAATAAAAGCTTAAGTATGGGGATGTGTTAACACTCTATTTTGTCTATTATTTTGGGGTATTTTGAGTATAAAATATTATGATTTTATTCCTTATTAGATAAAATATGCCCACTATTTCCTCATTTATGCAGAAAAGTAATAAAGGCAACATGGAAAGCAAAATAATGAATTATGGGAAGATTTTGGCGAGTTTTAGAGATTTTTAGCGTTTTTGGATAAGTGGTACGGTCTGACATCTATTCAATACAGCCGTACCTATCCGAGAGCATAAGTAGGGGCGTACCGCATGGTCAGTACGGCTTAGTGCTGAAGAGAAAGTCCAGTACGGTCGGACCAAAGTAAGTACGACCATACACAATTACAGTCAGGCCGCATCCAGTGAAGAAGTACGGGCCGGCGTTGCAACTCAAGCCCGGTACGGTCGTGTATAATCGCAGTACGGCCGTACCCAAGCCCAGAGCACACAGATTTGAAGCCAGTTGACCTAAATCCGCACTAGAGCCTATAAATAGGCATTCTTACCCCCTTTTAGAACTAACTCATTCTCTAGGGGAGAATTCATTCTCTCTTAGTGGGGTTCTTTTGCTTTAGACTTTACCTATTGTCTTTTGCTCTAGACTTTGCTTCTTGTCTCTAGTCTTCTTTTCTTTTCTTTTAGGATTTCATGTTAGGATTTATGTTATTTTATATTTTGTTGAGAAACAGTCACAACAACAGAATTTGTTAAAATGGCGCCACAAAAACAGCGCTTGCCACTAAAGTGCTGGCTATAATTGACTTTAAACAGTACTTCTTTGAAGAAGTGCTGCTAAATATCAGTTGAAGAATAGACAGTGCTTCTTTTAAGAAGCTTTGTCTTTTATTAAACCTTAGCCAGTGCTTCTTGACACAAGCGCTGTCTATTTCCTTTGTTATATTTATAACCCTAACTAGTCATTGTTTCTCTTTTCATTTGCACCCGAGCCCTTCCTCGTCCGTAACGCCCTCCGTTCCTCCCTCTTCTAACCCTTCGATGTGAAGGTTTTTGCTTCTGCTTCATTTTTATTACACACTGCCACCTCTTAATCTCTTCCCTCGACCACCTCCACGCCATTTCTCCCTCAACTTCCTCCACTCCATCTCCCACGACGCTGTTTCCATCAGAGCCTACTCGACTCCCTCGTCCACCATTAAACCCTAATTAAGCTAGGAGATAGCCACGGTAGCCACTCCCTCTTCCTCTCTTCTCCTCCTTTTTTCTTCTATCAACCCTAACCCAAGAGAAACAAAATGTGTTGAATGCCTAATGAAATAAAGGAATTGTGTCTTGTTGGCTAAAACTGTTAGAATTTTACAAAAACATGTTCATGTTTTAGACAACAAGACACAATTTCCTATATTTCATGTGATAGGCGCAGTTTATTCAAATTTAGGTGATTAACATTCGCTCTGTTCTTAGCTTTGGATTCATCTGGCAGCTTTGGGTGGACATCACCTCTGTGAGTAATAGTATAAATTTGTTCATTTGTTAGCAAGTTTGGTTTCTTTTTTTTTTGGGAATTATTTATTTGTTGGATTAAGAAATTTATTTGTTTATTTCCAGTGGATGGTGCGAGAAACTGACAACAAGAACCTAACTCAGAAGGTCCTCATCATCTTCATCATTTATGGGCTCCAACATACTCAGCAACTAAAAGTATCACTGAGTATGTTGAAGCACATAGATGATGAAGAAGATGTAACTCCAGCTTTGTGGAGGACAGACTTAATCAATTCAGGGCAGAACACTGTGATATAAATGAGGTAGCTTCAGTACTGGAGATTTTGATTGGTTTATTGATATAGATTACTATTGAAATGTATGTTAATTTTAGTGTTTAATAGACTGTCAAATTATAGATTGAATGGGAAACTATTTTGTTGATGTTTTGGTATAAAGGTAGCACATCTTTGTCAGAAGCTCCTTTGATAGGTGTTAAAGCTCATAAACTGAACTGAATGTGAAACAGAATTCTATTCTGTAAAATTGATTTTCATTTTCATTGATTGCTATTCTAAGTTCATGTTCAACATGTGCAGATATCTTCAGCTGATGTTTCTTTAGTGTCTAAGGCAATTGATTCTGGTTTTACACCTGTAAGATTCAATTAATCAATTTATATCACTATTTTGAAACTCTTTATTATTTTTTTACCACTCTTGTTTGTTGTTACAACATTGGAGTTTTTATATGTATTGCCATTAATGATCTTACCTTTGTAACTTATTGACTTGTTGCATATAATGAGTGTTACCCCTCACTCGGATTGTATTCATTTATCTCTTTTGAGGTTGCTGTCAAGATAAGTTAGGATAGGATCAGAGATTCAACACAATCCAAAATAAGTTGGAATATAAAGATGATGCTCATATTTTAGCATCACAAGCTCCCGACAAGGTAATAAATCAAATTACTTCAAAGGCAGAATTTGGTAGATTAATTAGTATTTGTGAATTGGTAATTAATAAGTATACTTGTCTAGTGGCTATGTTGCAAATACTAGGTAGACTTTATAGTGACTTATATGTTGTTTGTTGGTATTCTGTATGTTAGAAATGTTGTTGGAAATTTTGTGTGTGTGTGATGTTTGTTGGTATTCTGTATGTGTGTGTGATGGTATTTTCTGTGTGTGATTGTTTCCTTTCTTCTGAATCTTTGATGCAGGAATTGGATCACTTGTATAGAGAGGCATACTGAAACAGCTATTAAAAAAAAATATAGACAACGCTTCTTTTAAAAAGCGTTGTCTATTATTAATTATAGACAGCGCTTTTTCAAAGAAGCGTTGTCTATGTTTGAACATAGACAACGCTTCTTTGAAAAAGTGCTGTCTATAATTAATAATAGACAGCGCTTTTTAAAAGAAGCGCTGTCTTTGTCCAAAATTCCCAGCGCTCGCCAAACGCTGTCCTTTCAAATCACAATCACCAGCGGGCGATTAGACAGCAGTTTTAAGCACTGTCAAAGGCCAAAATTAAGCGCTGTCTATGTCGTTTTCGGTTGTAGTGAATATGTGTAGTTAACTCCATCACTAGGGGTGATAGGGAATCTTTTATGATGTTATTGACATTTATTTAATTGCTATTTTGAATTCTCTATTATCCTTTTGAATGTGTTGACCTTAGTATGCTTAATTCCATAGGATCTAGCCAATTCTTTATAAAATTAGTTAATTGTGTTAACAAAATCATAGTTAACTAGTGGAACTCTAGGATCACAGAACTCGCGGTATACGCCGGATAGGTTATGGCTTGTTTCCAATCAGTGATTAGATTAACAAACTTGCCTGCTCTTAATGCTCTTTCCCTTAGTTACCTTCCTAGACCAAACGGAGTAATTAGTTGGGAGGAAGGCTACTGTACGCGAGGATAGCCCTTAGTAATTTAGAGTAAGTGGTTAGCTTTCAATAAGGAAATATTTCATAATAGCAAGGTAATAGATTCAGGATCTAGTATTAGTGAACCCGATTCCCCTAGGCTTTTCCTAATTGATTTCTCTTTAGTTCTTGCGTTATTACTTTGATCTCGTTATTTACAATTCAATTGTCTTACTCTCAAAACCATTACTTTCGTTCGTCTAAATAATATGAATCTCTATTAATTTATTACTCGTGCATTCTCTGTGGGGTTCGACATTCGGAGTCTTAAAAATACTCCACTATTATTACGAGTTACGATCAGGTGCACTTGTCTGAGCTGCAACAGGTTGCAGCACGCATGGGTACGGGATAACATCACAAAGAAAGCTCGGTACGGTCGTATATATTTGCAGAATATGCAGATTTGAAAGTGAGATGACCTAATCCGCTGCCTAATCTATAAATAGGGGTTCTTAACCTTTTCTAAAGACCTTTTTGACGAATTGCTAAGTCAAGAGCCCATTTTTTAGAGTTATTCACAAACGTCATACGATTGGAGTGAGTCTTGGATCATTAGAGCTTCCCATCAATTCTGAATTGTTGTTGGAGTTTGTGGAGATGTGTGGAACAAACCCGAGGATCACCGTCTTACCGAAAGGGTGTCCTAGTTCTATTTAATCATGGCTCTTAGGAGATTGGATTTATTTTACTTTCTTTTGTTGCAAAACAATATGAGTAGCTAATTCCATCACTAGGGGTGATGGGGGATCTTTTACAATGTTCTTGATTTTTATTTAATTACTATTTTGAATTCCTTATTATCCTTATGAATGTGTTGATCTTAGCATGCTTAATTTCATAGGAAGTAGCAAATCCTTATAAAATTAATTAATTGTGGTAATAGGATCATAGTTAACTAGTGGAACTATAGGATCAACTGAACTCGCTTTATACACCGGATAGTTTATTGCTTGTTTCCAATCAGTTATTTGATTAACAAACTTTCATGTTCCTAATGCTCTTTCCTTTAATTACCTTCTAGGACCAAACGAAGTAATTAGTTAGGAGGAAGGCTATTGCAAGCTAGGTAGCACTTAGTAATTTAGAATGAGTGATTGGCATTCAATAAGGTAATACAATTCATAATAGCAAAGAAATAGATTCAAGATCTAGTATTAGTGAACCTGGTTTCCCTAGATTTCTCCTATTCAATCTTTCTCTAATTATTTAAGTTCAATGTTTTATTCTAATTTCCCTTAGTTTTTAGTTCAATCCCAATCTAATTAATTTGTTAGCTTAAGGGATTTAAGATCTTTATTATGTTGGTACTTGCGCATTTCCTGTAGGTTCGACATTTGGAGTCCTAATTATACTCCACTTTTATTACGAGTTACGATCAGGTGCACTTGCCTGAGCCGCAACAAGTTTTTGGCGCCGTTGTCGGGGAATGTTTAGCAATATTGGTTCAACGAGAACTTAATTACTTTAAGCATTTATTTATTTTCTATTTTAATCTTTTATATTTATTTTACTTTTATTAATTATTTTCTTGTATTCAGGCACCACAATGGAAGAAGAGCAAGAGCTCACTCTCGAAGAGTACTTTTCTCCTGTTGTTAACATTCAGGAGAGCATAAACGGCCCAACCATTAGGCGGCGCAAATTTGAGTTCAATCCTGCTTTAATCTCGCTGGTGTCCGTAGTACAATTTTCGCGGCTACCTTCAGAAGACCCACATGCCCATCACAAGAACTTTCGAAAAATACTTAGCACTGTTAAGTATAATGGAGTCCCAGCGAAAGCTATTAAACTAACACTGTTTCCATTCTCATTGTAGGGAAAAGCTCAAGTTTGGCTAGACTGTTTAGCACCAAACTCGATCACCACTTCGGAAGATTTGAAGAGCAAATTTCTCCAGAAATATCTATCTTTAGCCAAATTTGCAGAGATAAGAGCAAAAATAACTAGCTTCAAACAGTCTGAGTTAGAGCCGATGCACGAAGCTTGGGAGCGCTTTCAAGAACTACTTAGATGTTTTCCACATAAAGAATTTGCTACATGGCAACTAGTTCACATTGTCTACAATGGGCTAAATGTGCAGAGCAGAGCTGCTATAGATGCTGCATGTGAAAGGTTCTTTGGAAATAAGAACACCATCTAAGACTCTAGAAATCATTGAAGAGATGGCTCAGAACAATGCTCAATAGTCGTCAGAAAAGACACAAATTGATCCGGAAATTGAAAACCATGGGATGCAAACTCACTTATCTTTAGAAGCCAAGGTGGATGCACTTACTGAAAAATTCGAAGCCTTGTTAGCATCTCATGCTCATACCAGAGCTTCAGGGAAGCCTACCACAAAGGAGGATCCATTTGCAAAAGTTAGCTTTATAAGCACCGAGAACCGTGGTACCTCTTGCTCGAATAACAATAATCTGGTGTGGAGAAACTAAGGCAACTCGTTTTTACAGATTTAAGCTCGAAGAAAGGGATAATCGGGCCATTCTACAATAATTCAAGGATGCATGAAAGAACTTGACGAAAGGTTTAAGCTTCTTGAGAAACTGGTAATGACAAATGCGGAAAATCAGAAACAATTGGCAGAGCAATTATCCCTCTTGATAAACTATTTATCCAAGACAAAGGAGAAAACACCTACCCAAGAAGTGTAATCTAATTTGATAGCTATAAGGGGAGCAACAGTACTCGCAGGGCCATTTGAGAAGAGCAAAGAAAAAGCTACATCAACTTAGCCCCAAGAAAAATCACCTGCTCCGATCGAAAAAAGAGATACAAGAAACAAGGAACCTGAGAAAGAGCAGTTAACAAAACCTGTTAATCCACCTGACACTATTCCCATTGTGCCATTCCCATAGAGATTGAAGAATGACTTGCAGGACCCCCCAATTTGCAAAATTTTAGAAGTCCTAAAGCAGCTAACTATCAACATGCCGTTCGCGGAAGCTATTTCTCAAATGCCTAAATATACTAAATTCTTGAAGGATATCCTGGCCAACAAAAAGAAATTAGAGGAATTATCAACTATTCGATTAAGCGAGGAATGCTAAGCCATAATCCTGAGGAAGTTACCTCCGAAAATGAAGGATCCAGAGAGCTTTACAATACCATTCACAATTGGAAATTCTTATTTTGAAAAAGCTCTTTGTGATTTAGGATCTAGCATAAATTTAATGTCTTTATCTATTTTTCAACGGCTTGGTTTAAAAGAAGTCAGACCCACAAGACTTCAATTACAACTAGTAGACAGGTCTGTAGTACACCCAAAGGGGATAATTGACGATATCTTGGTAAAGGTAGAAAAATTTATTTTTTCAGCTGACTTTGTGATTCTAGACGTGAAAGAAGATAAGGAAGTACCACTTCTGTTGGGAAGACCGTTTTTAGCAACTGGAAAAACTGTCATTGATGTTCACCAGGGAAAGCTTACATTATGGCTTGACGATGAAGAAGTTGTCTTTAGCATGTTTGATTCTTTAAAAACAGCTAGTTCTCAATCCTGCAATTTTATAGATACTTTAGCAGAAAATGTTCTAATGTCTTCCGATTTGTAGGTACACTTTCTTACAGACCCTCTAGAAAAAATTTTAACTTGCAGTAAAGAAGCCATCGCAGATGAAGAGGGAATTAAGGAGGAAGTTCTGGCACTAGATGCAGTCATGGAACCAAGACCATGGAACGGGGTGCAGCGATTTGAAAGATTAGATAAACCCAAAAAAACTGCAGTCAAATCGTCTTTAGAAGAACCACCAGAGCTAGAATTAAAGCCATTACCCGCTAATCTTAAATATATATTTTTACATCCACCATCATCCTTACCAGTTATAATTTCATCTTCTTTAACAGGTTCGATGGAGGAAAAAGTTTTAAGGGTTCTGCTGGATAACAAAGAAGCATTTGGATGGAGCATTGATGACATAAAAGGAATCATCCCCACAATTTGCTCCCATAGGATTTATATGGAGACATATCACAAACCAAAAGTGCAACCTCAACGGAGACTCAACCCAAATCTGAAGAAAGTTGTTGTAACACCCCGTTTCTGGAGCGCTACTGTGTAACCTAATCTAATGCTGAAAACATTTAATGCTTGTATGTTTTCAATAAAGAGTACTCTTCTGTCTTTTGCAATGGAAAATAGGAGTAATTTTTTTTTTCTTTTTCTTTCCTTTGAAACCCTTTTCAAAAATAAGTCATAAAGAGTACTACAATTTTCTAAATAATGCAAAATCAGTCTTTTACAAATATCAGAGTATAACGCATCACAATCAATGTTTCTCATAACATAAAACATAACATAATCGTTTTGTACTGAGGCAAGGTTTTCTGGATAGAGTAATTACAAAACAACAAAGACAAAACCCTATGCTAAGCTGGCCAACAACTATAACTCTTACTGAGAAATAGTTCAGCAAGATCAAAACATGAAACATTCAGAGGAATCTTCCCCCACTGGCTCGATCTTCAACGCCCCTGGAAAGACGAAACTGCAGCAGCTATAGAGCTCCATTTGGAAGTGACATCCATAAGGATATTCAATCCAACAACAGTGCAAGGGTAAATTCTTTGTCCATGAGTTTATCATAGGCTATGTCGAATGCAAACAATGTATACATATATAATACAACAACATGCTTTTATATACATATACATACTTAATAGACCGCACGCATCATCATGGTATATCAAGCATTGCATGTGAGCAGACAACTCAACCAGTAGATCAACAATCAAGTCACCACAATATCAAATAATTGCATGTGAGCAAACAAGTCAACCAATAGATCAACAATCAATCACCACAATATCCAACAATTGCATGTGAACAACAATTCTATCAACAGATCAACGATCAAGTCATCACATATCATAAATGTGGTTAGCCATGCATGACAATGCAATATGACTAGTTTGTGTACACACCTGCAGCCTTAATAGGTCAGTAGTACGACGAGGAATTTATTTCCCAACGTCCGAACAATATAGCCACACATTAGGCTTGCCTCAAGTTAGGCTTGCCACACATTAGGCAATGCAGTGTCAACTCGTCTTTTGAAGTCTTTAAGACAAATCAAACGCTCCGAGTGACATGACAACTCGTCTTTTGAACTCTTTAAGACAAATCAAACGCTCCGAGTGTCGATGCTCAATGGTCAGTATGCATCTAAACAAATTCTTCAATATGGCATGCTCACCGTATGGAGCGCCCGAGCAATGTTTTAATTAATCAATGCGGATCGAAAAACTTCAACTATGTTTCACATTCGAAAAGGTGGAGGGAACTCAAAGTTTAAGCACTACAATGAGCATCCCATACTGCTCAAGTAATGCCCATGTATTCTTCATCACGCAGTGAACTGAGATGATGAGAAATACCCCTTAGAGTTCAAACACAAGACACTAGGTTCAGGTGTTCAACTGCGGAACGCTAATCTTAATCTTAGATCAAAACTCTAGGCACGTAATGCGGAACACTAGCCTCAATTTTTAGGTTGAGTTACTAGGCACGCCATACGGAACACTAGGTCTAATCCTTAATCAAGAAAATATGCACGCAAGTAGGACATTAAGTCCCAGCATAGGACACATGGCCCATATGCTCAATAGGAACGCTAGGTTCCCTATGTTTTATTCTTTCAAAACTCGATCTTTGAAATCTCTTTCTCAGTTCTTATATTCCCCCTATGTGTCTAAAATACTTTTTAGTTCTAGGTCGTTGAAACCCTAGTTGTGCTTAATGATATGCTAGGATAATTCCCAAACACATTACTTAACTCAACCGTTTTCAAAATTTACAATGTCTTCTTTTTAAAAGAACCTCTTAAACAACTTTTAACCCTCTGATCCATAAAGCGTGTTTGTACACTGACTTATTTTAGAAGATACCTTTAGTTTATCATTAAAACATTTCTCGGCTCATGGAATCGCATCAGACTTACCGTTGTAAGTCGTCAAACCAACAACAGTCGATCAACGCATTATTAATTAATCCATTATCAACAACAATATCTTGCATATTCCAATCAATATCAAGTTCTATTTAAATCCAACATGAATCAAGGAAAAACAACACAAATCATAATGTCTCGCAGGGCCAAGAACATGCTACAGCATTTCAGACAGCATATAACAATTCAGTAAGCTACAATCTGCTACATACTTTCCCCAATTTCAAGTCCAATCAAATCAATCAAACATGATTTAAGTCACACAATACTATTCAGTCTTGCCACACAGGGCCAAATCAATACACAATAATTCATGCTACAACATCTCAACAACACATAGTAATACTACAAGTACTACCATATAATTTAATCAAACATCAAACCAACCAACACACAAGGCGAAAAGCCCAAACTCATTATATAAGAATTTCCTTTACCTTGGGCGCTTTAACAATCCACGCTAGGTAATTCGAAACTATCGTCAAGTCGCACCTCGCGCGTACCTTAAGCACGAACCTTAACAACACAAACTTAATACAATTAGACCCCAAAAATACAAATCCTAGACCCCTAGGATAGCCACGATTTTAGGTCCCTAAAAGGCCTAAGAATTACTCACTTAATCCCATATGGTTCACATCTAGTCACATAACATGATACAAGTTCAAGTCATGCAAGTTTTCAAACTTTTACTAACTCTACACACTTAGAAAATACCTAAACCAAAATTTACCAATTGGAATAGTATTTTTACCAAATGAATAGTGTTTTGCCAACTTTGAATCACTTTTTAAAACACTAAAACATGAAACAAAATTTTAGAAACAATTTTATTACAAGCCCAAAACAATACTTGAAACATAAACCAAATCATTTACTACAATCAAGCTTCTTTGAAATGTTTTACTAAATCAAGTTCTTAATAAGCTTTTACAACATTTTTGAGTCATAAAACATACAAATTTGTTAGATCTAACATAAGGGTCACGGTTTTGTGCCCTAAAAACAAACTCAAATCTTTCAAACTTTTCACTTCTAAAACATACAAATTTGTTAGATCTAAAACTTTCTATCGTAAACCAATTTCTTTGCCACTTTAATACAACTAAAAACAAGTTGAAACTCACTCAAATCATGCTTATAAGTTACTGTTTTTAAGGTCCCAAAACAGCCCCAAATTTATTTTGTTTCAAACAATTTTTCAAAGCTTTAAACTTACAAATCCTTATAGATTTAAAGTCCTAATCAAAAACCAACTTCTTCAACACTTAAAACACTTTAAAAACAAATTAAAACATCCCCAAATACTTATAAATCAGCCACGGTTTCCAGCCCCAAACTTTAACCAATTTAATTTCACAAAACTTGGTTAAACATGCATATATGACTAGTTTAAGCATACTAAACCAAAACCCCCAATTATCTAACTCCAAAACCACCAAAACCAAATAAAGATCAAGCCCCCACAACAGCCCATGCATTCGGCCAGAACCAAGGGTTAGGGTTTTCCAATTTTTAAATACTCTAACATGCTTAATCATGGAAGAAATTAAGGGATCAAGGAACTAATCATGCTAATCTAACAAAATCTAACAACTTCTAAGCAAAAATAACTCTAAAACCAACCAAACCCATTCATGAAACTCAAGAGAGGAAAAGGAATGGATATGGAGCTTACCAAGAAGTTTGGATGTAATGGATCAAGGATGGAAGATTGTATGCTTAACATCAAACTTCCTTCAAGAATCAACACCAAAATCATAAGAAACAAAAATCTTAAAAACTCATCCATGGCAGCCATGGAGAAAAGGAAAGTGATCAAGAGCACTTACAAACAAGATTAGAGATGATAGAACAAGGATGGAAGTTTGGACTCCAAAATCACAAATTTATCAAGTTTTCTCACACTTTCTCTTTCTAAAATTTCTTCCAAGTTCTCCAACAATGGAGAAATGAAATGGGTGCTGGTCACATGAAGGAGAGGCCAAAAAAACTTGAGGACATGGAAGGAACAAAAATTGTTCATTTAGTTGGAAACTAACCAAACTAGTTACAAACTAACTAAACTAACTAACTACAATTACAACTTAACCAATCATCTTGCAACACTTGCCAAGGAAGGTTCTAAAGGATGGTGTTCAGCTCCCCTAGCCCTTATCTCAAACGCCACTTGCCCCAAAATATCTAGATATTTCGTTTTATCGCGTTCTCGCCCAATCGGGTGTGCAGCGTTACGCGTATATTAGGGTTTTTGTACCAAAAACTCCAAAAATAAATCAAATAAATTATTATATAATCAAAAATTATTAATCAACCAAAATGTCCCTAAAAATATTAGAAGTATTTCTATGAATGTCGCTTTCTCGATTTACAAGCTAAAACGCGGCCGTAATGCAATTCTGCGCGTATAAAACACCCTATATTTTTCTGATGTCCAAAAATTCCAGAAAAATTTCCAATAAATCCTAAATAATGGAAAATGCTAAGATCTCAAATTTTATAAAATTTGGATCACGTTTGGGCATATTTCAGTTAGAAACTCACCCAATAGCCTAGTTACGGCAGAATTCGATAGAATTCTCGCAGCGTAATAAAAACTGTAAATTAGTGAGGATCACTAATTTCAATTTCTCTTATCAACTAAATATTATTCAAACAATAAAATCATCAATACAAAATTATTAAAATAAAAGTCACCTTAAATACAACATAAAACCAACAATTAATAAAATAGCTCAACGTCAAAAATTTAAACTGTGACTTAAAAATACTTATTAAATCCTGAAAATTATTTCTCATTCAATAAAATAATTTTCTTCAATCAAATGGCCATTTTTCACATTTTTCAGGATTAATTCATATTAAAACAGCATACGTCTACACTGTCTGTTAATCTAAATTAATTACTAAAACAGTAAATTGTTTACAACAAATGTAGCAGCTCTTTGTACTTTTCATAAATCATCAAGGTGATCAATCTCTATGATTTATTTCTAAGCAGTCGGAACTATAAAATAATTTTCACAAAAATTGGGATGTTACATTACCACCCTCCTTAAAAAAAATTTCGTCCCCGAAAATTCATTTACAAACCAAAACAAAATCAGGAAATCTGAAAAATCATAACTTAACACTAAAAGCATATCATAAACTTTGGACTTTGAAAACTAATACGACTTGAAAGTTATTACATTCAAGCAGGCAGCATCAAAGCATACATTCCATTCATACATCATAACAAGTTAAAACACTACATCTATTAACTTAAACGTCTACAAATACAATACTCCGCGTCCATGTCGAAGAAGTCCTCGCGAACGACCCGTTATTCCAACTACGATCTCTACTTCATCATGATCACGAACACGGTCACAACAACACTGAGTCGCGGCTACAAGCTAATAACAATAAAATCGCACTAACACAAATACACCTACACGTTTTCAAAACAAAACCTAAGGTCAAATTTCTTTTATTTTTAAAAGTCTAACTTCTAAAATAACTTTAAGCAAGAATTACTTTTCTTAAATCCCATTTGATATCCTCAAGACTCAACCATTCTCAAGAACATTATTGTTCCTTTGAGATTAGGTTTTTCATTGCCTTAAAATCATCAAGACACATAGTAATCAAAAACTAAAACTTGCATCAAACACCAACAACAAAATCACTAAAAAAATCTAGTATTAAAGCATGAAATCATTTTAGTTCTCTCAAAGAGCCTCACGGCTTGCACACCTACACACTCAAAAGCTTTTTAACAAAAGATCAACACCAAGCTTTGCTTTAAAACTCCTAAACCACAACAATAACAAAATCCACAACAGATCAACTAGAAAAGTCATGAAATAACTCATTGTTTTCATGCAACAAAAAAAAAGGAAAAATTTTCCAAAGCCATCAACAAAATAATTTAAAACAACCCAAAATCAAAAGCTTACGTAATTTGAAATACTCACCCACAAGTTCTTCAAAAACCCACGATTTTATGACATCAAAATGAAAGGAATATTCTAAAAATTATTAACCACAAAATCAACAACAGCATAAATCACAAATAATTATACAATAATTACAAGAACATACATCGTAATACCAAAAGTATATTGAAAATTTGGATTTTGGAATTTAATACAATAATAAAATACGTCATAAAGTCAAAGCACTTATGTGGTCTATACCTAGAACCACGCACACACCATAATACATATAATATGATAATTATAGCGCCACCTACGAATAATCTCTCTTGTAAATCTCGGTCCGCTCAAAACTCCTTGTGTCGCATTTCCTGATATGACTTCTTCAGATGATGAGTTCTCCGATTCGCATAGTGTGTAAACATGTCCGTTATTGGTTGATCTCGCAGCTCCAACATTGTTGACAGCAGACTTATCTCGTGGTACTTTGCAGTCTCTGGACAGATGTCCCGGTTCCTTGCAGTTAAGACACAACCTTTCCTTGGTTGGTTACTAGTTAGCCTTGCGGCCTTCATCTCTACCGTTGAAGTAGTGCGTCTTCAGCTATCGATGCTTGTGATTCCCTCTTCTGCCTATCACGTAGACATATCCTCCAATAGTTGGGCACGCAACCTTCACAACATCTGCAGCTGATCCACCATTGGCAATTGATAGTCCTTAGGAATATGTCCTGACTTCTTGCAGTTACAGCATAGTCGGTCTTTCAATGAGCATTCATCAGCTAACTGTTATTTGCTTCCATATTGGTGACAGTGCCACTTCAATTCCTGGCCATTCCCAATAGCCTGCGCCACAAGACGATCCTGACTGCGGTGATTTCCCTGAGGATGGGAATGAGATGTGCCTTGTTGTTATCTTTCTCTCTGTCCTTTGCCTTGACAATTTGGCCTAACTGACCCTCCAATAGCTCGCTCCTCCGTTCGTTGTCTTAGCAAACCGTGTTGATTTTTTGTGGTAATCTGTTGTACAACAGTAGTTGCTATCCTGACTATCACTCGGATTACGTGATTCACGTCTAAGTTACTAGCTCTAGTAAAAAGACTCGTTCGTCTCTAAGGCATCGAATTTCTACAAATTAAACAAACTAGAATCCCACAACCAAATGGCTAAATTACAAAATTGGTCCTCTATGTTTATTTTAGGTTTCAATTTGGTCCTCTACGTTTTATTTGTTTCGTTTTGGTCCCTTACGTTTTAAAAGTTACAACAGGTTGGTCCTTTCCGTCACTAAAAACCAATTGTCCGTAGCTAAAAGCCAAATAACATTTTGGAAAATGGACTTCTAGCTACGGACAATTGACTTTTAGTGACGGAAAGGACCAAATTGAAAACTAAAATAAAATGTAGAAGACCAAAACGAAACAAATAAAACGTAGAGGACCAAATTGAAACCTAAAATAAACTTAGAGGACCAATTTTGTAATTTAGTCCAACAAAATCAATCATCTGGGATGATTACACACAATTTCACACAATGTCACGCCTGTTTCAACTAGGAAACGTTTACTAGCTCTAGTAGAAAGACTCGTTCGTCTCTAAGGCATCGAATTTCTACAAATTAAACAAACTAGAATCCCACAACAAAATGGCTAAATTACAAAATTGGTCCTCTATGTTTATTTTAGGTTTCAATTTGGTCCTCTACGTTTTATTTGTTTCGTTTTGGTCCCTTACGTTTTAAAAGTTACAACAGGTTGGTCCTTTCCGTCACTAAAAACCAATTGTCCGTAGCTAAAAGCCAAATAACATTTTGGAAAATGGACTTCTAGCTACGGACAATTGACTTTTAGTGACGGAAAGGACCAAATTGAAAACTAAAATAAAATGTAGAAGACCAAAACGAAACAAATAAAACGTAGAGGACCAAATTGAAACCTAAAATAAACTTAGAGGACCAATTTTGTAATTTAGTCCAACAAAATCAATCATCTGGGATGATTACACACAATTTCACACAATGTCACGCCTGTTTCAACTAGGAAACGTTACAGACAATCACAAACAAAGTTCACATAACCTAGGCATAACAAACTTATACCCGACAATTCCCAACAATCTAAGTCAGCTTAAATAAAGTGGTCCGGTTAGAACCGAACTGCTCTTATACTACTATTGTAACACCCCGTTTTCGGAGCGCTACTGTGCAACCTAATCTAATGCTGAAAACATTTAATGCTTGTATCCTTTCAACAAAGAGTACTCTTCTGTCTTTTGGAATGGAAAATAGGAGTAATTTTTTTTTTCTTTCCTTTGAAACCCTTTTCAAAAATAAGTCATAAAGAGTACTACAATTTTCTAAATAATGCAAAATCAGTCTTTTACAAATATCAGAGTATAACGCATCACAATCAATACTTCTCATAACATAAAAGATAACATAATCATTTTGTACTGAGGCGAGGTTTTCTGGATACTCTAATCATGCTTAATCATGGAGGAAAACAAAGGGTTATAAGACTAATCATGCTAATCTAGCAAAGTCTAACACTTTTGCCCAAAAATAAATACTAAAACCAACCAAACCCATTCATGAAACTCAAGAGAGGAAAAGTAATGGATATGAGGCTTACCAAGAAGTTTGGAGGTGATGGATCAAGGATTAAGAAGAAAGGATGGAAGATTGAAGCTTAAACATCACTTTCCTTCAATAATCAAAACTAAAATCATGAGAAACAACACAAATACCATGAAAACTCATCCATGGCAGCCATGGAGAAAGGAGAAGGGATTAGGATCCTTACCAAGAAGATTGGAGTTGATAGGACAAGGATTGAGAAGGAAGGAAGCAAAGGTGAAAGCTTTAACTCCAAAATCCTTCAAAACCAACACTTTTTCTTTCAAGAATCTTTTTCTCTCCAAGTCATGAATGGAAGAGCTGAAATGGGGCAGCCAAGGGAAGGAGAAGCCACGAAATTTTGAGGGGCAATGGTGGAAGAAAAAGTTCATTTAGTTGGAAACTAACCAACTAGTCACAAACTAACTAAACTAACTTAACAAACTAACTACCCATTACTTCCTAAACCAATCAAAATTCTCCCTTCAAAATTGTAGGCTACAAGCACATGGCTGGCCTCCCATTGTTCCATGTGTGGTAGCCATTTGCTCAAAATATCTCAAGGTTTCGCTCTGACGGCGTTTTAAGCTGCCAAGATTGCACGACGTTCTGGCGTATATTAGGTTTTAATACTAAAAATCTCCCAAAAATAATTCTAATTATAACCCCACACCCAAAAATTACAAATGTTCCTCACGGCATGAGAAAAGTACCCATGTATCTCGTTTTCTCGAAATGCGAACCGAAACGTCGCAATTAGGCAGTCTCTGGCCATAGAAAATACACTAAATATTTTTCTGATGCCCAAAAATTCTAGAAAAATTACAATAAATCCTAAATATTGGAAAATGCTAAAATATCAAATTTTATAAAATTTGGATCAAGTTTGGGCATGTTTCAGTTAGAAACACACACAATAGCCTAGTTACGGCAGAATTCGATAGAATTCTCGCAGCGTAATAAAAATTGTAAATTAGTGAAGATCACTAATTTCAATTTCTCTTATCATATAGAAATTAATCAAACAATATAATTATCAAGACAAAATCTTTAAAATAATAGTCATATTAAATATGACATAAAACAGACAATTAATACAATAACTAAACCATGAAAAAACAAACTATGACTTGAAAATATTTATTAAATCCTGAAAATTATTTCTCTTTCAATAAAATAATTTTCTTTAATCAAATAACAATCTTTCACATTTTTCAGGATTAATTCATATTAAAAACAAAGATATCGTCTACACTTTGCATTGTCTGAATTAATTACTAAAACAGTAAATTGTTTACAATAAATCTTTGTTGTTCTTCATACTTTTAACAAACCATTGAAGTGATCAATCTCGATGATTTATTTTCAAGTAGTCGGAAACTATAAAATAATTTTCATAAAAATTGGGATGGTACAATCATTATCTATTCTAACATAGACAATCATACAAGAGTACACAGAGATTACATGATAGACACATACCACGGCCTGAAGAACAAGCTGAGTGTAACACCCCGTTTCTGAGGCGCTACTGTACAACCCAATCTAATGCTGAAAACATTTAATGCTTGTATGCTTTCAGTTAAGGAGTACTCTTATGAATTTCGCAATGGAAAAATAGGAGTAATTTTTTTTTCTTTTCATATTCTTTCCTTTGAAACCCTTTTCAAAATGAGACATAGAGTACTATAGTTTTCTAAATGATGCCAATTCAAACTTTTACAATTATCAGAGTATAATGCATCACAAAATAATACTTCACATAACAAATTCGCACTAAGGCGAGATTTTCTGAAAAGACTAATTACAAAACAACCAATACAAAACCCTAAGCTAAGCTGGCTGACAACTATAACTCTTACTGAGAAACAACAAAGAAGATCAAACTCAAGTACTCAGAGGAATCTTCCTCCACCGCTCAATCTTCAATGCTCCTAAAAGACGGTCGCAACAACTAACTCCATCCGGAAGTGACATCCATAAGGACATCCAATCCAACAACAAAGGTAAGGGTAAATCCTTTGTCCACGAGTTTATCATAGGCTATGTCGCATGCAAACGATATATACATATATAATACAACAACACTCTTTTATATACATATACATACTTAATAGACCGCACACAATCAAAGATGGTATATCAAGCATGGCATGTGAGCAAACAAAACAACCAACAGATCAACAATCAAGTCACTACAATATCAACCATTGCATGTGAGCAGCAAGTCTATCAACAGATAAGTGATCAAGTCATCACAATATCCAATTCATCAACAATTCCTCACATATCATAAATGCGGTTAGCTATGCATGTCAATGCAAGATGGCTAGTTGTGTATACACTGCAACCTTAAACAAGGTCGGCGAGACGAGGAACTTTATTTCCCAACATCCAAATCAACTCCCCTACCAAGGGTATTGCCACAAAGGCTTGCCACACATTAGGCTTTCTGCCACACGGGCATGCAGTGACAACTCGTCCTTTTGAAGTCCTGAAGACAATCAAACGCTCCGAGTGTCGATGCTCAATGGTCAGTATACATCCAAACAAATTCAACAACATGGCATGCTCACCGTAGGAGCGCCGAGTAATGTTTTAATTAATCAATGCGGATCGACGACACCTCAACTCACTCACTCTAATTAGTGAATTTTCATGCTTCCAATTCTTATATTACCTAGGTGAGGTTGTACCAAAATAAATAACTCATTTAGCTTTGGGTCATTGGAACCCGAGTTTCATCAAATTCTTTATCTAGCATGGTTCCATTTCTACTTATCTATAAGCTTAGGCTAGTCATACTACAACCCTCATGCTTATTTTTAAACCAAAATACCTTTAACAATTACTTAGAGTGCAAACACAGGACACAAAGTCCGGGTGCTCAATTGCGGAACGCTAGTCTTAATCTCAGATCAGAACTCTAGGCACGTAATGCGGAACACTAGGCTCAACTTTTAGGTTAAGGTACTAGGCACGCCATACGGAACACTAGGTCCAATCCTAAACCAAGAAAATGCGCACGCAAACAGGACATTAAATCCCAGCACAGGACACATAGTCCATATGCTCAATAGGAACATTAGGTTCCCTATGATTTAATCTTTCAAAAACTCGATCTTTGAACTCTCTTTCTCTATTCTTATATCACTCCTATGTATCTGAAAATACTCTTTTAGTTCTAGGTCGTTGAAACCCTAGTTGTGTTAAATAACACCTTTGGAAGAATTCCCAGAAAGAGAGGTGGTACGAACACTCTTAATTACCAAGTCTTTCCTAGCCGTAATTTCCAGCGCATCATTTAACTCAACCGTTTTTATAAATCGTACTTTTTATTTCAAATTCTTTTCTTTACTATCATTCCATTGAAATTTCCTTGCAAGCTTTGGCTAGTTATACTAAAACCTTCACGCTTACTTTTAAATCAAAATGCCCTTAACAATTTGCTTACGAAATCGATTCGGCTTGTGGAATCGCATCGATTTACCGATGTAAATCGTCAACCAATAGCAGTCGATCAACGCATTATTAATTAATCCATCATCAACAACAATATTTTCATATTCCAAGTCAATACCAAATTCCATTTAAATCCTACTTGATTCATGGAAAACAACATCAATCATAATGCCTCACAAGGCCAACGACACGCTATAACATTTCAACAAAGATATAACAATTCAATAGGCTAAAACATGCTCCACAGTTTCATCAACTTCAAGTCTAATCAAATCACTCAAACAAGATTTAAGTCACGCAATACAATTCAATTTGCCACGCAGGGCCAAAAGCATGCTACAACATTTCCAACAACACATAAAAGTACTACAAGTACTACCACACTATCAAACAATCAAACAAGCAACAAACAAGGCGAAAAGCCCAAACTCATTATATAAGAATTTCCTTACCTTGGGCGCTTTAACAATCCAAGCAAGGTAATCCGAAATAATCGTCAAGTCGCACTGCTGCATCTTAAGCACCTAACCTTAACAACACAAACTTAACTAAATTAGAACTAAAACTTAGTCCTAATGCCCCTAGGGCAGCCACGACTTAGGCATCCTAAAGCCTAGGAATTACTTGACTTAATCCCTAATTGGTGCTATCTAGCCATATGCCAAGGTACATATGCAAACCATGCAAGTTTTGAAACTTTTTCAAAAGCTAAGCACTTAGAAAATATCAAAACCCAAAACTTACCAATTGGAATAGTGTTTTTACCAAATGAATAGTGTTTTGCCAACTTTGAACCATTTTTCAAAGCTCAAAAACATGTCACAAAATTCTAGAAACAATTCTATTACAAGTTCAAAACAATTCTTGAAACATAAACTCAAACTTTTCCCAAAATCATACTTCTTTGAATTGTTTTACTAAATCAAATCATCAACCACTTTTACAACTATTTTCAAGCATAAATACAAGTCAAGAACAAGTTACAAAATATCATTGGAGGCCACGGTTTCAAAGCTCCAAAACAACTTCAAATTTTCAAATCTTTTAACATCAAAATCTTACAAACTTCATTCAATCAAAACTTCTTATCAAAACCAAACTTATTCACCACTTTAAGACACTTAAAAACAAGTTCTAACTCACCCAAATTATGTTTAAACGTTACTGTTTTTAAGCCTCACAAACAGCCCCAAAATTCATTTTTTTTTTTTAAACAATTTTCCAAAGCTTCAAACATACAAACCTTTATAGATTTAAAGTTCTAACCAAAAACTAACTTCCACAACACTTAAATTACTTTGAAAACAACTTAGAACATACCCCCTCAATCATATTAGGGTCACGGTTTTGGTCACCCAAAAACAATTCCAAATTTCAATTTTTTTTTCATTTCCAAAACAAATCATTCCATCACACTTAAATCTTTACACCTTAAACCAATTTTTCCTAACACCTAACATACTTAAAAATCAAATTAAAACATCCCCTAACATCATGTGAGAGCCACGGTTCAGACCCCCCCTTTTCACCAAATCAATTTTTCCAAAAACTTGTAAACATAGTTATATGACTAGGATCCAAACATACAACTACTAAACCTTCAAAACTAACACCAAATTGACAAGAACAAGCCAAGAACAAAGCTTGGGACAGCCCCATGGTTTCGGCCAGCAAAGGGGGTTAGGGTTTCCAAACTCAAAATACCAAAATCAAAGGGATTCATGGAAGAAAATAAGGGGTTATGAAACTATACATGCCATACTAGCCAAAACAAGCACTAAAATTCAAGAATAGTTCCTAAAACCTTCAAAACCCATATCATGGAACCCAAGAGAGATGAGGAAAGATTTATGGAGCTTACCAAGAGTGGAGATGAAGATTGAACAAGAGTGGAGATGAAAGGAAGCAAAGATGCACACTTGAATCTTCAAAACTCCCAAAATCACAACTTTCTTTCTCTAAGTTTTTTCTTCAAGTTCTTCACAAATGGAAGAGGAAAATGGTGCTGGTGTGTAATGAGGATGAGGCCACGAAATTTCAGGGGTAGAATGGGAAGGAAAGGTTCATTTAGTTAGAAACTAACTCACTAAGTCATAAACCAACTAAACTAACTTCCTACCATTTACTAACCAACCAATCACACCTTGACACTTGTAAATGCCAACATTAAAAGCACATTCAGCTCCCCTAGTGGCTAGATACATCTCCCCTTAGCCCAAAATATCTTAGGGTCTCGCTATGGCGCGTTCTCGCTCAACCGGGTGCGCGGCGTTACGCGTATATTAGGTTTTTAATACTAAAAACTCCAAAAATATTTCTAATTATAACCCCACACCCAAAAATCACAAATATTCCTCGTGGCATAAGAAAAGTATCTATGTATCTCGTTTTCTCGAAATGCGAACCGAAACGTCGCAATTAGGCAGTCTCTGGCCATAGAAAATACACTAAATATTTTCTGATGCCCAAAACTTCTAGAAAAATTACAATAAATCCTAAATATTGGAAAATGCTAAGATCTCAAATTTTATAAAATTTGGATCACATTTGGGCATGTTTCAGTTAGAAACACACACAATAGCCTATCTACGGCAGAATTCAACAGAATTCTCGCAGCGTAATAAAAACTGTAAATTAGTGAGGATCACTAATTTCAATTTCTTTTATCATATAGAAATTATTCAATCAATAAAATTATCAAAACAAACTCATTAAAATAATAGTCATATTAAATATGACATAAAACAGATAATTAATACAATAACTAAACCATCAAAAATCAAACTATGACTTGAAAATATTTATTAAATCCTGAAAATTATTTCTCATACAATAAAATAATTTTCCTCAATCAAATGGCCATTTTTCACATTTTTCAGGATTAATTCATATTAAAACAAAGATATCGTCTACACTGCCTCGTTAATCAATTAATTGTTAAAACGAAGAATTGTTCACAATAAATCTTTGTTGTTCTTCATACTTTTAACAAACCATTGAGGTCATGACTCTCTACGATTTATTTTCAAGTAGTTGGAACTACAAAATAATTTTCATAAAAATTGGGATGTTACATTACCACCCTCCTTAAAAAAATTTTCGTCCCCGAAAATTAACTTATGAACCAAAACAAAATCCAAACTATGAAAAGTCATAACTTAATACTAAAAACATACCATAAATACGAAATTTGAAATTTAATACAACATAATAATTTTTCACTCAATAATCAAACACAAAGCATACATTTTATTCATATATCCTTACTAAAGTAAGGCACTACATCATCAACTTAAACGTTTACAAAACACAATACTGCACGTCCATGTTGAAGAAGTCCTCGCGAATGACGCTTTATTCCAATCTACGATCCCGAACACAATCACAAACACGGTCACGAACACGTACAGTCACGAACACGCACAGTCACGAACATGGTTACGAACACGTACAGTCACGAACACGGTCACGAACTCGTATAGTCACATGCTAACCCCAACAAGACATTGCCAACATAAAAACACTCACGGAACCTAAAATCTTCTATGAACCCATGGTCTGTAGACAAAACAAGAAAGAAGAATTTGCACGATCACCAAACACAAAATCACTGACAACATCAACCAGCATAAACGCCAAGGAATTGCATAAGGATCTTCCCCCAAAGTCATCCTAAAGCTCACGGCTTGCAAGGAGAACAAGAAGATGAATATTTGGTTTTTCTCACACTAGAACTCACGACACTTCACAATAAAATGGAAACAAACTCCTCTCCTCCTTATATATATAAGTGTGGTTCGCCAATGGTCAAAGGAAATAAGATAACTCACAAGAAAGGAGAAGAAAGGAATCTTAGATGTCTACCAATATCAACATCAATAATGAACTCACATCCCCTTGTTAATGAGACTAACTAGCAAGAAAGAAAGGAAGAAAAAATGGTCCATACCCAAAATTCTATTAAGCCATCAATGTGTCTAAAGACAAGATAAAGTGGAATAGAATTTTTACAAAATTGTCTAACCCATGATCATGACACCATACTCCCACTAACAATTCTCACCTACTCAAAAAATGCTCTCTTCAATTAGCCCCACGGTCTCGGCGTCGCTCTAATTCATCAGGTCGTGGTAGTCGCATAATCAGCTGCTCGATTGGCGACAAATCACGTAAATTAAATTATCAAGAGAAATTTAATTCAACGCGCTCTAAAATATTCGCGTATAAGAAATACGCTCACAAAATAATCACATTAATAATTTCACGAATAATCAAAATAACATATATCATAATACCAAAATATAATAAAAATTTGGATTTTGGAATCTAATATAATAATAAAATACGTCACAGAGTTAAAACACTTATGTGGTCTATAGTTAGAACCACGCACACACCATAATACATATAGTACGATAATTATAGCGTCACCTATGGATAATCTCTCTCGTAAATCTCGACCCACTCAGCTCCTTTGTGTCGCATTTCCTGAGACGAAGTCTTCAAATGATGAGTTCTCCGCTCCGCTTAATGTGTAAACACGCCCTTTAGTGGTTGGTCTTGCAGCTCCGACATTGTTGACAGCAGACTCAACTCGTGGTGCTTTGCAGTCTCTGGACAGATATCCCAATTCCTTGCAGTTTAAGTATAATCTTTCCATGGTTGGTTACTGTTACCGTTGTGCTCCTCATCTTCACCGTTGAAGTAGTGCGTCTTCGGCTATTGATACTTGTGATTCCCTCTTCTGTTTATCATGTAGACATATCCTCCAGTAGTTGGGCACGCAACCTTCGCAGCATCCACATTTGGCAATTGATAGTCCTTAAAAAATATGTCCTAGCTACTTGCAGTCACAACATAGTCGGTCCTTCATTGGGTATTCTTCAGCTAACTATTTCTTGCTTCCACATTGATGACAGTTCCACTTCAACTCCTGGCCATTCCCAATAGCCAACGCCACAGAACAATTATGATTGTGTGATTTCCCTGAGGATAGAAATAAGGTGCTCCTTGTTGATGTCTTCGTCTTCGTCCTTTGCCTTGATAATCTGGCTTAACTAGACCTCTAATAGCTTGCTCCTCCGTTCGTTGTCTTAGCCAATCGTGTTGATTCTTTGCAGCAATCTATTGTGCGACAGTAGTTGCTATCTCGACTATCACTCGAATTACGTGATTCACGTCTAAGTTACAAGCTCTAGAGAGAGACTTGTTCGTCCCGAAGGCATCGAATTTCTACGAAGTAAACTAACCAAAATCCCCACAACAAATTCAATCATCTGAGATGATCGCACACAATTTCACACAATATCACACCTGTTTCAACTAGGAAACATTACAAACAATCACAAACAAAGTTCACATAACCTAGGCATAACAAACTTATACCCGACAATTCCCAAAAATCTAGGCTACTTAGACAAAGCGGTCCTAAGTTAGAACCGAATCAAGCCTGATACCACTTAATGTAACACCCCGCTTCGAGGCGCCATCAGCAACCCAATCTAATGCTGAAAACATTTAATGCTTGTATGCTTTCAGTTAAGGAGTACTCTTATGAATTTCGCAATGGAAAATAGGAGTAATTTTTTTTTTCTTTTCATATTCTTTCCTTTGAAACCCTTTTCAAAATGAGACATAGAGTACTATAGTTTTCTAAATGATGCCAATTCAAACTTTTACAATTATCAGAGTATAATGCATCACAAAATAATACTTCACATAACAGATTCGCACTAAGGCGAGATTTTCTGAAAAGACTAATTACAAAACAACCAATACAAAACCCTAAGCTAAGTCGGGTCGACAACTATAACTCTTCGAGAAACAAATTTCGGCAAGAACAAACACGAAGTACTCAGAGGAATCTTCCTCCACCGCTCAATCTTCAATGCTCCTAAAAGACGGTCGCAACAACATCAACTCCATCCGGAAGTGACATCCATAAGGACATCCAATCCAACAACAAAGGTAAGGGTAAATCCTTTGTCCACGAGTTTATCATAGGCTATGTCGCATGCAAACGATATATACATATATAATACAACAACACTCTTTTATATACATATACATACTTAATAGACCGCACACAATCAAGATGGTATATCAAGCATGGCATGTGAGCAAACAAAACAACCAATGATCAACAATCAAGTCACTACAATATCAACCATTGCATGTGAGCAGCAAGTCTATCAACAGATAAGTGATCAAGTCATCACAATATCCAATTCATCAACAATTCCTCACATATCATAAATGCGGTTAGCTATGCATGTCAATGCAAGATGGCTAGTTTCAGGTATACACCGCAGCCTTAAACAAGGTCACAGAGACGAGGAACTTTATTTCCCAACGCCCAAATCAACTCCCCTACCAAGGGTATTGCCACAAAGGCTTGCCACACATTAGGCTTTACGCCACACGGGCATGCAAAGGACAACTCGCCCTTTTGAAGTCCTCAAGACAATCAAACGCTCCGAGTGTCGATGCTCAATGGTCGATATACATCCAAACAAATTCAACAACATGGCATGCTCACCGTAGGAGCGCCGAGTAATGTTTTAATTAATCAATGCGGATCGACGACACCTCAACTCACTCACTCTAATTAGTGAATTTTCATGCTTCCAATTCTTATATTACCTAGGTGAGGTTGTACCAAAATAAATAACTCATTTAGCTTTGGGTCATTGGAACCCGAGTTTCATCAAATTCTTTATCTAGCATGGTTCCATTTCTACTTATCTATAAGCTTAGGCTAGTCATACTACAACCCTCATGCTTATTTTTAAACCAAAATACCTTTAACAATTACTTAGAGTGCAAACACAGGACACAAAGTCCAAGTGCTCAATTGCGGAACGCTAGTCTTAATCTCAGATCAGAACTCTAGGCACGTAATGCGGAACACTAGACTCAACTTTTAGGTTAAGGTACTAGGCACGCCATACGGAACACTAGGTCCAATCCTAAACCAAGAAAATGCGCACGCAAACAGGACATTAAATCCCAGCACAGGACACATAGTCCATATGCTCAATAGGAACATTAGGTTCCCTATGATTTAATCTTTCAAAACTCGATCTTTGAACTCTCTTTCTCTATTCTTATATCACTCCTATGTATCTGAAAATACTCTTTTAGTTTTAGGTCGTTGAAACCCTAGTTGTGTTAAATAACACACTGGAAGAATTCCCAGGAAAGAGAGGTGGTGCGAACACTCTTAATTACCAAGTCTTTCCTAGCCAGAATTTCCCAGGCGCATCATTTAACTCAACCGTTTTCGCAAATCATACTTTTTATTTCAAATTCTTTTCTTTACTATCATTCCATTGAAATTTCCTTGCAAGCTTTGGCTAGTTATACTAAAACCTTCACGCTTACTTTTAAATCAAAATGCCCTTAACAATTTGCTTACGAAATCAGAATTGGCCAGGAATCGCATCGATTTACCGATGTAAATCGTCAACCAATAGCAGTCGATCAACGCATTATTAATTAATCCATCATCAACAACAATATTTTCATATTCCAAGTCAATACCAAATTCCGTTTAAATCCTACTTGATTCATGGAAAACAACATCAATCATAATGCCTCACAGGCCAACGACATGCTATAGCATTTCAACAAAGATATAACAATTCAATAGGCTACAACATGCTCCACAGCTTTCATCAACTTCAAGTCTAATCAAATCACTCAAACAAGATTTAAGTCACGCAATACAATTCAATTTGCACGCAGGCCAAAAGCATGCTACAACATTTCCAACAACACATAAAAGTACTACAAGTACTACCACACTATCAAACAATCAAACAAGCAACAAACAAGGCGAAAAGCCCAAACTCGTTATATAAGAATTTCCTTACCTTGGGCGCTTTAACAATCCAAGCAAGGTAATCCGAAATAATCGTCAAGTCGCACTGCAAGGCATCTTAAGCACGAACCTTAACAACACAAACTTAACTAAATTAGAACTAAAACTTAGTCCTAATGCCCCTAGGGCAGCCACGGCTTAGGCATCCTAAAGCCTAGGAATTACTTGACTTAATCCCTAATTGGTGCTATCTAGCCATATGCCAAGGTACATATGCAAACCATGCAAGTTTTGAAACTTTTTCAAAAGCTAAGCACTTAGAAAATATCAAAACCCAAAACTTACTAATTGGAATAGTGTTTTTACCAAATGAATAGTGTTTTGCCAACTTTGAACCATTTTTCAAAGCTCTAAAACATGTCACAAAATTCTAGAAACAATTCTATTACAAGTTCAAAACAATTCTTGAAACATAAACTCAAACTTTTCCCAAAATCATACTTCTTTGAATTGTTTTACTAAATTAAATCATCAACCACTTTTACAACTATTTTCAAGCATAAATACAAGTCAAGAACAAGTTACAAAATATCATTGGAGGCCACGGTTTCAAAGCTCCAAAACAACTTCAAATTTTCAAATCTTTTAACATCAAAATCTTACAAACTTCATTCAATCAAAACTTCTTATCAAAACCAAACTTATTCACCACTTTAAGACACTTAAAAACAAGTTCTAACTCACCCAAATTATGTTTAAAAGTTACTGTTTTTAAGCCTCACAAACAGCCCCAAAATTCATTTTTTTAAACAATTTTCCAAAGCTTCAAACATACAAACCTTTATAGATTTAAAGTTCTAACCAAAAACTAACTTCCACAACACTTAAATTACTTTGAAAACAACTTATAACATACCCCTCAATCATATTAGGGTCACGGTTTTGGTCACCCAAAACAATTCCAAATTTCAATTTTTTTTTCATTTCCAAAACAAATCATTCCATCACACTTAAATCTTTACACCTTAAACCAATTTTTCCTAACACCTAACATACTTAAAAATCAAATTAAAACATCCCTAACATCATGTGAGAGCCACGGTTCAGCCCCCTTTTCACCAAATCAATTTTTCCAAAACTTGTAAACATAGTTATATGACTAGGATCCAAACATACAACTACTAAACCTTCAAAACTAACACCAAATTGACAAGAACAAGCCAAGAACAAAGCTTGGGACAGCCCCATGGTTTCGCCAGCAAAGGGGTTAGGGTTTCCAAACTCAAAATACCAAAATCAAAGGGATTCATGGAAGAAAATAAGGGTTATGAAACTATACATGCCATACTAGCCAAAACAAGCACTAAAATTCAAGAATAGTTCCTAAAACCTTCAAAACCCATATCATGGAACCCAAGAGAGATGAGGAAAGATTTATGGAGCTTACCAAGAGTGGAGATGAAGATTGAACAAGAGTGGAGATGAAAGGAAGCAAAGATGCACACTTGAATCTTCAAAACTCCCAAAATCACAACTTTCTTTCTCTAAGTTTTTTCTTCAAGTTCTTCACAAATGGAAGAGGAAAATGGTGCTGGTGTGTAATGAGGATGAGGCCACGAAATTTCAGGGGTAGAATGGGAAGGAAAGGTTCATTTAGTTAGAAACTAACTCACTAAGTCATAAACCAACTAAACTAACTTCCTACCATTTACTAACCAACCAATCACACCTTGACACTTGTAAATGCCATCATTAAAAGCACATTCAGCTCCCTAGTGGCTAGATACATCTCCCTTAGCCTATCTACTGTAATTCAAATGTAATTCTCACAACAGAATAAAAGCGTAAATTAGTGAGGATCACTAATTTCAATTTCTTTTATCATATAGAAATTATTCAATCAATAACATTATCAAAACAAACTCATTAAAATAATAGTCATATTAAATATGACATAAAATGTATAATTAATACAATAACTAAACCATCAAAAATCAAACTATGACTTGAAAATATTTATTAAATCCTGAAAATTATTTCTCATACAATAAAATAATTTTCCTCAATCAAATGGCCATTTTTCACATTTTTCAGGATTAATTCATATTAAAAACAGTATACGTCTACACTGTCTGTTAATCTGAATTAATTGTTAAAACAGTAAATTGTTCACAATAAATCTTTGTTGTTCTTCATACTTTTAACAAACCATTGAGGTCATGACTCTCTACGATTTATTTTCAAGTAGTTGGAACTACAAAATAATTTTCATAAAAATTGGGATGTTACACTGAGCTCTGATACCACAAAATGTGACACCTCAACCCCGTCATGGCATTTTAACAATGTAAGAAGAAAAGAACAGGAAATAAAATTTTGGTCCAATTAAAAACTTTCATTCAAAAGAAGTAGATTCATCGCGCTCACAACATACTGAAATAGAAAATGAGTATGAAATACAAATAATGAAAATAACCCAAGTTCCCGATGTCACAATATTCAGAGCTGACCCTTACATATTACATCGGAAATAAAACATTTATTCAATAACGAAGCCAACAAACATTTATTCAATAACGAAGCCAACAAATCCTAACTAAACTAGGGCTCTCAACGATTGCTCCTCGATCTCATCTTCATCAACACCTGCAGCTTCATTGTCTACACATACACAATGGTGTATGCATAGCCACAACAAAGGGGTCAGAAATCATGCACTCAAGTAGCACTTTAAGGTAAAGGAACTAAATGAACAATGCGCATAAACCGAACAACTCTTAACATCAACATCGTACTTACAACAACAACACATAGTAACAACAATCATCTAATCATCACAATAAGGTAACCGACAAAAAGCAAGCAACCAGGCATATTATCATGCGAAATGATGTATTTCTAGGACCATAACTATATGCATGTGGATCCATTTATAACGAGACCGGGATACCTTGCCCGATTCGCCCCGATAATAGTAGGACCGGGATACCATGCCCGAACGGGATACCTTGCCCGATACGCCCCACTAACAGCAACAACAATGTCGACACCATGATGCATGAACATAACCAAATGCAGTGTCTAACAACAACAACTTCTATCGCAATGTCCTCAATAGAATAACAGCAACAACATCAACGAGACACTCATGATGCATGAATAACAAGTTGAGTGTCAAACAATCACATAACAACGTCTATTACTATATCTAGGATAGATACTATAAATCCCTATTACTCAACGAGTATTAGGTAATAACAACAGCAAGATTAACAAGTCAGTCCTTTCAACCAACAATATATAAACAATTAACCTACTTAGTTAACTAAATTTTAAACGCACATCACTCAACTCAATCATTTAATTAAATGATTATCCTATCCAGGTCTTATCATGTTAACCATTCTTTAGACAACATTGGAAAGTTCTGAACATCTGGTAGAGTTCATAAGACATAGCCCAACATGTGAGAAACGGCGAGATACAAAAGAAACATACGGCGGCCTGTGCCTAGAGGGCGCTTGGCGCCTAACAGAGTGGGGCACCTGGCGCCCAGCCTCTGTCCCAAAATTCAATTCGTGTGGTCCCCACACTTTCAAGGATCGTTTAGGGTACCGTTACGCTCTATAATTCATGCTTGACACTAATCTGAAGTCCGTAAACCCATACTTAACTTCTGTGGAATTATAAAATTCAAAACTTGAGACTTTTAAACCAACCAACCCAACACTTACCATATTTACAGAAAATTCTGCATAATAGATTTTGTATCTTCCCTACTCTTCTTTTATTAAACACTTAGGGCTATAACACCAACATCAAGTAATCACTAAACTCGCCTACCATTTATTTAGTACATTTAATCTAGATTTTAACCTTTCAAAATCCATTACCCTTATTCCAATTTTCTGTATAATTTATTAAAACCAAGACCACTACTTCAAACAACATTTTGCACAATCTAGCAATCCAATCATTGAAAAATAATCAATCTCAAGACATGAAATATCAACATCCAAAGGGCACGTTCATCACTTAGGCATCAATCTCATAATAGGGAACTCACAACATGTTTTCAAGCATCAAAGGGAACATAAATCATAGGTACCAATAACAAGGAATAAAAAACTCAGCTGTTAAACATAACTCAATCATACAAGCAACATGATCACATTGTTATAACATCCAATCAGTGGAGAAATAATCAATCTCAAGACATGAAATATCAACATCCAAAGGGCATGTTCATCACTTAGGCATCAATCTCACAATAGGGAACTCACAACATGTTTTCAAGCATCAAAGGGAACATAAAATCATAGGTACCAATAACAAGGAATAAAAAACTCAGCTGTTAAACATAACTCAATCATACAAGCAACATGATCACACTGTTATAACATCAAATCATTGTTATAACATCAAATAATCGATGGCCGGTGAGCATCGATTATTTCAGATCAACGAAATGGACGAATTTCGACTGGAACCTTATGAAAATGCAAAATTGTACAAAGAGCGTACTAAAAAGTTGCACGACCAGGGCATCCAAAAGAGAAGCTTTCAAATTGGAGACTTCAAATTGGAGACAAAGTATTAGTCTACAACTCTCGACTTCGACTATTTCCTGGAAAACTCAAGTCCCGTTGGTCAGGTCCCTATGAAATAATACAAGTTTTTCCCTATGGAACAATAGAAGTGGTTGCTAAAGATGGTTCAACCTTCAAGGTGAATGGATAGCGAGATAAAATCTATGTTGCAGGCACACCCAGGGACACATATATCGTATCCCTGCAACCCCCAACCACTTAAAGCAACACGTCAGGCTCGTGACGATAAAAAAACGATTTACAGGAGGCAACCTGTAAACTTTTACTTAATATTTATCGTTTATTTTTATGAATTTTAGTTCTTTTTACTTTTCAATTGTGATTTTTAGTCTTCAAGACACTCAATGCAGCTGAAGATAATGATATAGAAGCATCAAATTCCCCTGTAATTTGCTCGTGATATTTTTCAGAGGAGGGTCTCTTTCCACATTCTTCTATTATAGCACTTATTTTCTTTTATTTTATCTCTTTGTGCTTGCTTTAACTTAGTCGCAATGGGGACACTGCTAGAAATAAGTGTGGGGAGGGAATTCTATATTATGCTTATTACTTGGTTGTGCTTATAACTGCTTATAATTATAGGAGAACTTTAAATTTTTCCTGATTTAGGGGCTACAAAAATTTTTCTTCCAGACAACATGTGACTGAATCAATTCTTTGCTAGTATTAGAATTTACTGAAAATTAGCATTAAAGTTCTGTAAGTTCTGACTTTCTGTGTAAGCTATCAAATGTGAGTTTTGAGCCTGAAATAAGAGGCCACATCATGCTTTTGCCTCTTTTCTTTGTTGAGTGATATTTTTCTGTGAATGTGCATTCTTGAACTTGTGTTGAGACCATTATGAAGCGAATACGAGTTTATTTTCACGTGAATTTGGAAAGGGCAAATTTTAAGAATTCTTCAGGCCGTACCATTTTGAATATTGTGACATCCCAATTTTTAAACAATACTAGAAGAATAATTAGATCATTAATTAGGTAATGAACGGAGGTTAAAAACCTTAATTAGGAATAAAATGGTCTTAGGTGAGACCCAGAAACCTTAGGAAAGGCCTAGAAACCCTGGAAGAGCACGGAATACCCTAGAATCTTCTAAAAGGACAAGAACTAGAACCTTCCTGGTTAAGGACCGTCACGACGCGACGAGAATAACAAAGGCACCATCGCGACGCGATGGATGTTGGTGATAATTAGGTGATCACGCCATTGGATGTGTGACACGTGGCCTAGCTCGCGACGCATCGGGCTTTGTGTCTATGGCCATCGCGACGTGATGGACCTTAGGTAGCCTTTAAATAAACGTTCACCCCTCACTCATTTCTCACCTCAGAGCTTCTTTTCTCTGGCCATTTCCTCTATAGAGCAATTATGCTATGCCCTCGCCTCTAATGAGGATCTTGTGCATCAAAAAGCTCTTAGTAGGAAATCCTTAGGTTTGAGAGAAGGGTAAGGCTCAGAAGAGTAGCCTAAGGTAGAAGCACAGGTGGTGGTCAAGGGATGGTGGTCGAGGGACAAATGCTTAGGAGCTTAGCTAAGGGTGCTAGGTGAGGGGGAAGATACCTTAATCACTAGGGAAAATAGGTTATAGAGTAGCACTGTTAGCATGCGTAGGGGACCTCAACCCTACTAGAGGTTGATATTAGCAACACCTCAAGAGAGGTGTTGCGGTGTGCGGTGGCTAAGGATAGTCATCGTAGACCTATCACTCAACATAGGTTATGCTTGATTGAATGATGTATGACTAGTTGACAAGTCGCCTTTGCGACGCTAGGAATAACTTATATGCTGATTAATTGTGATCTGTTGATACTATGATTTATGATATTTACATGCTGTCGGTATGATATCTGTGGTGTGATGATGGAGTGCATCGTCTTAGAGTCTAGGGTGATGCCCTCTAGTTGGAGGATTGCGAATCCCTGGACGGTGATAGCAAGTATTATCGTCAATACTCTATCTGTCAGTGGTGATAGTCGGGTCGGTGTACCCGAGGTTTGTGTACCTGAGATGTATATAATCGACGGTATGGAGTAGTGTGGAGTAGGTGGACATGACCGAGCTCCAGGACTCCACGTCTAACGGGTTGACAAGCTTGGCCATTCTCGATATAGGGGATGTCGTCCTAATGCACGGGACGGTTCCATACTCCGGTGATTGGATATGGTGATTCCCGATATGGGGGATTACATATCCGATGATCGGAAAAGATAGCGTAACGAGATATATTCCCGGGACAACCAACTTATGTCTCATTTCTCTGTGCCCTGAGACTGGTGGTCGGTCTAGGGAGTAGAGCGTTAATGGCCCGTAATATTTTGCAATTTTCTGGTAATGGGCCTGAAATCTCTGGGACAGTAGGGCCAGTAATGGGCCTGAAATGTCCATTGGTCAATGTCAGTCTGTGATATCAGAGTATGATGTGGACAGTGATCGTGTGGTCATGTTTGTCAGTAGGTGGTGTCAATGAATGGTCTGGTCTGTGACTGTATGCTCAGAAGTCTTAATATGGTATTTGTGGTATCAGTCATGTTGATGATTGTGTTGTCCATGCTGTATGCTTGTGCTGTGAATGGTGACAGTCACTCTGCTATGCTGTTTCCCTGCTTGTCAGCGATTGATGGATATCTTACCCCTTTGTTTTCTTATGTGTTTCCATACTATGTTATGATAAATAACAACAGATGGACAGGAATAACCTGAGCGTGGGAAGCGGGACTCAGTGGAGGTGACTGCTGATAGTATTAGTTATATCATGGCCAGTGTGTGTCCTTTGGGTTACCCCTTGCGGGTGTGGGATATATGTCTATGTGCCTTACTTTGCATACTCTGATAATAAATAAAGTGTGTTATTGCTTTGAACATATGTGTCAGGATAAAGTGACGCCCTATCTCGGGTGGTGTTACAAATATATTATACCACTAGTTGTCCACTTTTGTGCCAAAAAGTACTTTATTTAATTTCTTTGGTACCCTTCTTGTTACTATTGATTATTTTCTGCGAAGGCAACCTTCGAAAAATTTTCGTTGAGAGCATTTACTGGCAAAATTAAAAGAATAATGTTTTGAATCCCTCTTACATGTTTATAAAAGAAGGCATGGTAATTATTTCCCCTCTTGGTTCTTAAAAATGATTAATTGCAGCATAAATGCATGAAGGGAGAAAAGGAAAAGGAAAAAAAGAGCATTGAATAGAAAAAATTGTTTATCTTGCTCATGCCTTCATAAATTACAAAAAAAAAATATTGATTGAAAACTTTGGGATTCTTGCTTGCTCTTTACGGTGAAAAAGAAATAGGTTGTTTGTTTTGGTTGATTTGTTTCTGACCCTTTGCATGACCTTTTTTTTATCATACTTAACATTATTACTTTGGCCCCATCACAACCAATGAAAGACCCTCATTCCTCTTTTGCATGTCATATAAATTCTAATAGTAGAGATTTGGTCAATGTATAAGCCTACGGAAATGTCACTTCATTGGAAAAATCTAAGCGTTAACGACTGCTTATAAACACTTTGAGATTTGTGAGAGTCTGACTTGAAAATCACAGGTTGTTGGCTTATTTGAACTTACACCATCTAATTGGGTATTCTTTCTCTTGGCATGTTTTCTTACTATAATTACCCAAGTAGTTTGCTTGAGGGCAAGCAAAGCTCAAGTGTGGGGATGTGTTAACACACCAATTTGTCTACTTTTATAGGGCATTTTTAGTACCTAAATATATCATTTTGCACTACTTAAAGCACAAAGGTACTCATTTTTGTCTTATTTTGCTGAATTATTATGAAGATACCACTCAGAGCAAAAGATGCGAGAAAGGACCAAAAACTGTGAAATTTTGGAGAGTTTTAGCGCTACTAGACGAGCGGTACGGCCTAACCTATATCAGGTACGGTCGTACCTAGATCAGAAACTCAGTAAGGGCATACCCCCTCAGTCTGTACCACCTGGCGCCGATAAAAAAGTCCAGTACGGCCATGCAAAAGGCAGTATGGCCGTACACAAATGATATTAGGGTTACAACATGCATGGGTATGGGAAAACGTCACAAAGAAAGCTCGGTACGGCCGTATATATTTGCGGTACGACCGTACCCCGTCTCAGGAGGTGCAGATTTGAAAGCCAGATGACCTAATCGGTAGCCTAATCTATAAAAAGGGGTTCTTAACCTTTTCTAAAGACCTTTTTGTCAAATTCCCAAGTCAAGAGCCCCTTTTTTAGAGTTATTCACAAACACCATACGATTAGAATGAGTCTTGGATCATTGGAGCTTCCCATCAATTCTGAATTATTACTGGAGTTCATGAAAATGTGAGGAACACACGAGAGGATCACCGTCTTACCGAAAGGGTGTCCTGGTTCTATTTAATCATGTCTTTTAGGAGCTTGGATTTATTTTACTTTCTTTTGTTGCAAAACAATATGAGTAGCTAATTCCAACACTAGGGGTGATGGGGGAACTTCTACAATGTTCTTGATTTCTATTTAATTGCTATTTTGAAATCCTTATTATTCTTATGAATGTTTTGATCTTAGCATGCTTAATTTCATAGGAAGTAGATTATCCTTATAAAATTAGTTAATTGTGGTAACAGTATCATAGTTAACTAGTGGAACTATAGGATCAACAGAATTCGCTTTATACGTCGGATAGGTTATTGCTTGTTTCCAATCAGTTATTAGATTAACAAACTTGCCTGTTCTTAATGCTCTTTCTTTTAATTACCTTCTAGGACCAAACGGAGTAATTAGTTTGGAGGAAGGCTATTGCAATCTAGGTAGCCCTTAGTAATTTAGAGTGAGTGATTGGCATTCAATAAGGTAATACAATTCATAATAGCAAGGAAATAGATTCAGGATCTAGTATTAGTGAACCCAGTTTCCCTAGGTTTCTCATATTCAATATTTCTCTAATTATTTATGTTCAAAGTTTTATTCTAATTTCCCTTAGTTTTCTGTTCAATCCCAATTTAATTAATTTGTTAGCTTAAGGGATTTAAGATCTTTATTACGTTGGTATTTGCGCATTCCCTATGGGTTCAACATTCGGAGTCCTAATTATGCTCCCCTTTTATTACGAGTTACGATCAGGTACACTTGCCTGAGCCGCAACAGTCACATGAAGGAGAAGGCCACAAAATTCAACTTGGGATAAGGTGGGAATAAAATTGTTCATTTAGTTCCAAACTAACCAAATTACTTAGAAACTAACTTAACAAACTACCTACAAATTACTCATCTCCAAATCCTATGCTAACACTAGTCATGGAAGGTTCTAATGCACATGGATCAGCCCTTATTGGTCCAGCTGTAGCCGCCATACATCCCCCCTAACTCAGGCTTCTTTTAGTCGCGTTTTCTGTAACATCCTAATTTTGACAGTGCTTTTATAATCCATGTTTAAAACAAATACACACTTTATTTATTAAAAGAAAGTACACAAAGTTTACTACACAAGTACAAAATAAAAATCAACACCCATAAGGGTGATAGACAAAACCCCCACTGACCGTGATCGCTGTCTCTAAGCAAATTTTACTCGAAAACCTTCAGTCCACTTCTTATTGGTCGTTCCTCTTCGTCTTCTAATTATCACATATTATAAAGACACACAAGAAAACACAGGGGTAAGATATCCATCAATCTCCATCACATGGGAAAATAACATAGTAGAATACCTGTTATCATGTTTAGCACAATAACATCACATCATACCACAACTGACACCTCAAGGATTAGATTTAAACCTTTGAGTAAATAGTCTCAAACTAAACTATTTTGTCACGTTATACTTGACAAACTCGACCCTACGGTCACATCACAGACTGACGATCATTCAGGCTGACCACCAGCCCTACTCCCTAGACCGATCACCAGTCTTAGGGTATAGAAGGAATCACAAGTAGTTGGTTGTCCCGGGAACATATCCTGATACGGTACCATCTCCAATTATTGGGTATGGCATCCCATACTACTATATCCAATTACCAGAGTAAGGCACCGTCCTGCACTCAAGGATGACATTCCCTATACAGAGAATGGCCAAGATTGTCCACCCGTCAGACGTGGAGTCCTGGAGACTTGTCCGGTTGACCGAGTATATACCCGTCAAGGTCACCGACTATCTCCAATACTACTCCGAACTTTGGTATTATGGACATGGAGAGACTTGTCAGGAAGACCGAGTACATACCCCTCAAGGTCCTGGCCGAGTACATACCCCTCAAGGCCACCGACTATCTCATGACCATTCCATCAATACCACAAGTACACCAACCTCGGGTACACTGACCCGGCTATGACCGCTATTACAGGGTATCGATGACAGTACTTGTCACTATCATCTAGGGATTCACACACCTCTAACTGGAGGGCGGCACCCTTGACTTATACCTCAAACTCACAGATATCACATACAGTCAGTAATATTAGCATGTTAAACAGATTATCAACCATCCATTATTAACATAAGGATCAATCCTAGCGTCGCTTAGGCGACCTACTATTGGCATATTATCAATCAGCACATCAATAGTCACATAATCATAACAAAGCAATACCACAATCAGCATCCGTCCATAATTATTAATAAATCATCCCTATGTTGGTTGATAGGTCTACAGTGACTATCCTTAGCCACCGCACACACGCAACCCCTCTCCTGAGGTGTTGCTACTACCAACCCCTTGTAGGGCTAAGAAACCCTACACATGCTAACAGACTACTCTACTACCTATTTTCCCTAGAGATTAATGTATCTTCCCCTTACCAGATCTAGAAGGTCGCTGCCGCTCTCGCTCTGTTGCTCCTCTCCTTCTCGAGATCCCTACGCCCTTCACCTTCCTCCAAAATCCCCTAGGAGACCTTGGGCTGAATGGAGGGGATCAAGGCCTATTTATAGGTATAAATCGGCCCATCGCGTCGCGATGGTGTTACACGTGAAGTTCGTCGCGTCGCGAGTGAGTACACGTGTCAGCCATCAGACACGCTGATTCACCAACCTACTCCACCAAATTAACATCGCGTCGCGATGCTATTTATACTAGTCTCCGTCACGTCGCGACGGTCTTTAAGGAGCAGAATTTCATTTTTGCCCCTCTACACGTTTCTAGGGTATTCTACCCTTTTCTAGGGCATTCTAGGCCTCTTATGAGTCATTTTTAAGTCCAAATTACTCCAATTACTATCTAATCATCACTAATAATTTATTTAAGACTTATTTAAAAATCAGGATGTCAAATTATCGATCAATCGGGTGTGCAGCGTTACGTTTATATTAGGGTTTTTATACCAAAAACTCCAAAAATAATTCTAATAAATTAGTCCACAACTAAAAATTATTAATCACTCAAAATGTCCCTTAAGACATTAGAATTATTCCTATGAATATCGCTTTCTCGATTTACGAGCTAAAATGTTACCGTTAGGCAGTTTCTAGGCGTAGACAATACACTATATATTTTCAGATGCCCAAAAACCCCAGAAAAATTCCAATAAATCCTAAATATTGGAAAATGTTAAGATCTCAATTTTCTTAAAATTTGGATCAAGTTTGGGCATGTTTCAGTTAGAAACTCACCCAATAGCCTCATACCGGTAGAATTCAACAGAATTCTCGCAGCGAAATAAAAACTGTAAATTTGTGAGAATCACTAATTCCAATTTCTCTTATCATATAGATATTATTCAAACAACAAAATTTTCAATAGAGAATTATTAAAATAAAATTCGTATTAAATACAACTTAAAACAACAATTTAATAATCCTCCAAGCATTGAAAATTCAAACTGTGACTTAAAAATATTTATTAACTCCTAAAATTTATTTCTCCTTCAATAAAATAATTTTATTTAATCTGTGACACCCTCTACCCCGTAATGCATTTTAGCAATGTAAGAAAAAAAGAACAAGAAATAAAATTTATATTCATTCGGATAAAACTTTCCTTTCAAACGAAATAGAGTTGTCACGTTCACAACATGCGGAAATAGAAAATGAGTATGAAATACAATTAATAAAAATAACCCAAGTTCCCGATGTCACAATAATTCAGAGCTCTTCCCCTAATTATTACATCGGAAAAATACAATGACTTAAACAAGTAAACACAAGTCTTCTATCTATCACCACGAGCTATCGTGATTACTCGCCGGCATTCACATCCTCAATACCTGCAGTCTCGGCATCTACACATACCCCATGGGATATGCATAGCCACAAGAGGGGTTAGTCATCATAACCTCAAATAGTGCATACAGCGTAGGAAATTAATGAACAATGCGCAATATACAACAATTCCAATAAAGACGTCTAATCACTAGCACTAAGGCATAAGATGGTACCACAACGGCCAAATATCACATGCTACAGCATCAATCACAACAACAAGGTACATTACCAACACTAAACAACCAGGCATGTTATCATGTAAAACGATGTATTTCTAGAACCATAACTATATGCATGTGGATTCACTTATAACGAGGCCGGGATACCTTGCCCGTTTCGGAATACCATGTCCGTAGTGCCCCAATAACAACAGGACCGAGAACCTCACCCGTCACGGGATACCTTGCCCGATTCACCCCATTAACCGTAGGACCGGGAAACCTTTCCCGTCACGGGATACCTTGCCCGATTCGCCCTATTAACCAAAGGACCGGGAAACCTCGCCCGTCACGGGATACCTTGCCCGATTCGCCCTTTTTAACCAAAGGGATCGAAACCTCGCCGATCACGGGATACCTTGCCCGATACGCCCTACTAACAATAACAACAACAACAATGCCGACACCATGATGCATGAACATGACCAAATGCGGTGTCTAACCATGATATCCTCTATCGCAATATCTTCGATAGAGTAACAACAACAACAACTACAGCAGAGCACAAATTCATAAGTTAGCCAGTGCCTTCTACCAATAACATAAACATTTAATATTCTTAGCAACTTTGATTAAGCACATAACATCCAAGTGAAGCTTTGGAATAGAAGGACTAGTTCTCTCAGATTATCATACTAATAAATCAATAGGCATCATAAATGAACTTTAGACATCCTACTTAGGCTTTACAATATCAACCTAATTGCGAAAACTCGAGGAAACGCGACGATACAACAAGAGTGCAAGCTGTCACCGGGCACCTGGCGCCTGGCATCGTGGGCGCCTGACGCCCTGCCACTGTCATCCAATTCGCAACAGAGGGTTCGTACCCGTTCGGGGATCTAATGTCCCACCATTCAGAACTTAGTTGGACGTGGTCTTGGGTTCTTTGATCCATACTTAGTGATTACGCATTCATGGGGTCTAAAGCTCACCATTTAGCTATTTAAATTCCTGACACTATCATTTAGTAGCAAACAATTTCTACACAACTCAACTCCTTCCTATCGTTGACCCCCCAATCCTCTTGTTAAGACTTCAAGGTCTCTATCAAGGCATGGTTTATTCATATGTCTATTATTCTAAATAATTAACCCTAACTTGATTCACCTTTTATTTTATTTTAACCTCTCTAGCATTCTATTTTTAAATCATCATCACCGCTAATTCTTGCAACAACACTAATGGTTTAGGCAATTCAACACTTTTAAATGCTAACCACATCAGTACCTAGGCACACAACACAAATTATATAGCATGTCATCAAGTATTGTAAGAGTTCATACAATGGCAATTTAAAGTCGGCAACAACCAAGGTTTTCACCTCTCAGAGCAATAAAGAATAGTCAAGAGTAACAAGCATGTAAACAATCAAGACTCAATCACTACACCAAATTCATCAATCCAATGAAGTTATCACATCACGTTACAGTAAATATCATTAGTCAAGAATAGTAATTGAGGAGTTCGGATGTCTCCCTATCACGGTGGTGATAGTGCTTGTTTTCGTTACTGCGCGAGGCATAGGGGTCATGGGAGACCCCTATTGTTCATACATGTTCCATACACTCACTAGAAGAGAACAACTACACCTTACCTCAAGTGAATTTCGTGCTCCTAGGATGGGATGAGGTAACACCAAGCTTTTCCTTTCCTAGTGAAGCTTTCCTCAGCAAAAACACAAGAGCAAGGGTTTAGGAATGGAAAAATCATGGTTTAGAACCCTAACATTGATCTTAAAGACAAAGCTTATCATTAGAAGACTTACCACCTCCTATTCCTCCCAATGAGGCTGTACGAGTTACAATAACGATGCTCCCCGGTCGAGTCCCGTAGCGTAGTCTTGAGTTAGAGCCCTTGACACCACAAAATTGGAAGAAGGGAAGGAAGAGCTTTTCTCTGTTCGGATTGGTCTTATGAGCAGCTCCTAATCATGTTTAGGGTCTTAGAACTGATGCTTAGTGGCTAGGTTAAGTCTAGGGGTCGTGGTTGCCCTTTCAGGTCGAGAATGGGTCACACTGGGTCATAGAACCGGCCCAAAACGAGTTAAACGTGAAACAGCGCACAGCCACTTCGCAGCAGTGGGCGCCTGGCGCCTGCACTCCCTGGGCGCCCTGCGCCTGCTCTCGGTGAGGCCTGGGCGCCCGAGCTTCAGTCTGGGCGCCCTGCGCCTGAGTCTAGACACTCGGTGCCACTGTTTTGGTCGTATTTGAAGCTACATATGTCCTATTGAGGTATTCTTGGTGTCGTTGGAAATCTAAGATAATTTCCTACAATTTTCTCTCTAATAGGCTTACCCAAATTCGGACTCTAACAGGCTCAAAAATGCAGTTGAAATATACTATAATATTCCTAAGTGTTACGCTTGCGTTGTGTTGACTCCAGAGAGCATATCTAGAGTTGTAGGTATCGAAATCGAGTCGAACTAAAGCCAACTAAAAGATAAGAGATAACGCTACAACTTTATTGAAGGGACTTAAATCCAAATGAGTTGTTAAGAGGTTCAAAAATGGGGAATACGATGACCGAAATAACTAAATATAGGAATAAAGGTACATCTAGATACTCAGTCGGCTGAAGGGATTGTAAAACATATGAAACCCATCCCAAACGACTATTAGCATCTTCTAATACCCTAAGACATATCCTAATCTTGAAGGATGAAAAATTTGGGCTGTTACAATCCTACCCCCCTTAAAAGAATTTCGTCCTCGAAATTCCGATAAATGTTAAGGACCTAATCTCCTATCCTAGCGTCTTCTTTATTTATCCATGTCGATCACCTTTGCTTCGGTCACTGGCGATAAGTTATTGGGTGGCCATCCCTCCTACTTGTCTAGCCGAGTAACTAGAGCAACAACAATCAGACATGTCATTTACTTGCACTTCTATAAGGATCTATGATAGGGGCTTGAGCGTAAAAATGTTGGTACCTCACAATTACCCTCAAGCTCTATTAAAGTTCCTCCCTATTTGTTATTACCATAATTCCGCTGCGCTACTCTGATAATCTACCTTGTATCTAACAGTACTACCCATATCAACCACCCACTATCTACTATCATAGTACATCCCCGAAGCTAACTCTCGTGGCCTATCGCCTAATCTAAAATGGGGGATCTAACGCAGAGTAACAACAATCAATTCATACTCAGTGTTAATATTCAACTATTGTTTACCCCACACTCCTACCTATCACAACCCAAGAATAAACGTTCAAAGCGAACGGGGCAAGAAACAATTGGGCAACTGGAAATCCTCTCAATGCGACATATACCTTGAATGAGGCTCTCTAACTCAGCTGTTTCTACTCCTGCGAGGGTGAAGACTCGACCAGTGGACTTTATCTTGTTAGCTTAGGGCATCTGAGGCGTACTCCCACTAGCTGGTTCAGGCAGATATGATACTAGAGTGAACACCATGTAGTCTTACGATCTCTTTGATGTACAGTTTCGTTAACTTCTCTAGAGGGAATTCCATGTTCACCGGTAAAAAGGTGAGCCGTCTTGGTTAGCCGGTCAACAACCACCCACATTGCATCATAACCAGCTGGAGTCCTGGGAAGTCCGGACACAAAATCCATAGCGATACTGTCCCACTTCCATTCCGGAATGAATAAGCGGTGCAACGTCCCGAAGGTTTTGATGTTCAATCTTGGCCTTTGGCAAGTCAGGCATGCGTAAACAAATTCAGCTATTTGCTTCTTCATACTAGGCCACGAATAATCTTTTTCAATTAGGGATGTCCTAACACAAATTCGATCCTGGAGCCTTAAAAACTCCATCCGTCCCCTCAGTAAATTCACTTGGCCTCCCTTGAGCAATCGAGATCTTCTGCTCAACTAAGAACAAATCGGTTTTCTGCCCTTCCCGGATTTGACCCATAGATCACTAGTCACTTTCAACATGCCAAGCTTCACGCTCACGGGGGTATTTTCACACACTAGACTCAGATCTCTGAACTCTTCTATTAACTTCATTTCCCTAATCATCATAGTCGAGCAATGCAACGCCTTTCTACTTAGCGCATCTGCCATGTCATTTGCCTTGCCTGGGTGGTAGTTCAACTCAAATTCGTAGTCCTTTAGGAATTCCATCCATCTACACCAACACTGGTGTTGTAGTCAACTTCTTCTTCAGTACCTGAAAGCTTTCCTCACACTTAGCGTCCCACAAGAAAACTTGCCCCTTCCTGGTAAGCCGGGTCATCGGTAATGCTATCTTTGAAAAACCTTCGATGAACCTTCGATAGTAACCAGCTAAGCCCAAAAAGCTTCTTATCTCGGTTGCCGATTTAGGAGCTTCCCAGTGCAATACAGCTTCCACCTTCACTGGGTCCACAGCTATACCGCCTTTAGAAATTACGTGGCCTAGAAATCCCACCTCTTTCAACCAAAACTCACACTTCGACATCTTGGCATATAATTGTTTTTACTTCAACACTTGTAGTACAGTTTTCAAGTGCCCTTCATGCTCCCTTCGAATCTTGGAGTAAATCAGGATGTCGTCTATAAAAACCACCTCAAACTTATCCAAGTATGGGCGAAATATCGTGTTCATGTAATCCATAAACACTGCTGGTGCGTTAGTCACACCGAATGGTATAACTTGGTATTCACGATGGCGTAGCAGCGTTGAATCGCGCTTTTGGGATGTCCTCCTGCTTCACCCGAATTTGGTGGTACCCAGACCTCAAATCAATTTTAGAGAATACACATGCTCCGACTAGTTGGTCCATAAGGTCATCTATCCTCTGCAAGGGTAGCGGTTCTTGATAGTAACTGTAACACCCCCACCTTCGTGCTAGAACTTTTTAATTCCTTGTGTGTTTGACTAAGCTTTTCATGTATGTGAATGTGTTAAATATGCTAATGACTGGTTAGAAGATCAATTAAATTGGCACGGTGCGCGTATAGGCGAGTCGGGACACAAAAACTAGCAACGGATGCAGTTCCAGCGCGGCGCCAGACAGTGGCGCCAGACAGCGCAGGCGCCCAGCCTCAAAGTAAGCGCAGGCGCCCGAGATCTTGGCGCCAGCGCCCACTGCCAGTGGTCGCGCTGTTCGCGTTTTAACTCGTTTTGGGCGGTTCGGTGACCCGGTATGACCCATTCTCGACTGTAAGAGTGACCACGACCCTAGACTTAACCTGGCCCCTAAACATCAGTCTAAAACCATAAACATGATTAGAAGTTGCTCATAAGATCAACCAAGATAGAAAAACCCTTCTTCCCTTTTTCCCCAATTTTGTCTTTGTCGAGGCTCGACTCAAGACTACGCTCTGAGCGCGACCGGAAGCATAGTTACTGTAATTCTTACCGCCTCATTGGGAGGAATAGGAAGAGGTAAGCCTTCTAATGATAGTTTTGTCCTTAAAAGCAATGTTAGGGTTCTAAATTATGATTTTTCCATTCCTAAACCCTTTCTCTTGTGTTTTTCTTTGAAGAAAGCTTCACTAGGAAAGGAAAAGCTTGGTGTTACCTTATCCCTCTCCTAGGAGCACGAATTTCACTTGAGGTAAGGGATAGTTGTTCTCTTCTAGTGAGTGTATGGAACTGTGTGAACAATAGGGTGTCCCAAGACCCCTATGCCTCATGTGATAACGAAAAAGCAGACACTATCACCACCGTGATAGAGACCTTCGAATTCCTCTAAATTATTATTCTCGACTTGTGATAATTTTATTGGTTGTTGAAATTGGCGTGATGATTGAGCTTTGGTTGTTTGTATGCTTGATGTACAGAAATTGGTTGTTATCAAACGACAATGTAAGGAAATTAAATAACTAAATAGTAGGCTTTAGACCCTATGAAAGTGTAGCCACTAAGTATGAATCAAAGAACTCGAGTCCCCGCAATTATGTTGATATTGTAAAGCTTAAGTAGAATGTCTAAGGTTCATTTATGATGCCTATTGATTTCTTAGTATGATAATCTGAGAGAACTAGTCCTTCTAATGCCAAAGTTCCACTTGGATGTATGTGCTTAATCAAAGTTGCTAAGAATATTAAATGTTCATGTTATTGGTAGAAGGCACTAGCTAACTTATGGATTTGTGTTCTGCTGTTGTTGTTGTTGTTACTCTGTCGAAAATATTGCGATAGAGGATGTTATGGTTAGACACCGCGTTTGGTCATGTTCATGCATCTTGGTGTCGTCATTGTTGTTGTTGTTGTTGTTGTTGTTATTGTTAGTAGGGCGTATCGGGCAAGGTATCCCGTGACGGGCAAGGTTTCCCGGTCCTACGGTTAAAAAGGAAAAAAAAAAAAAAACAAAGGGCGAATCGGGCAAGGTATCCCGTGACGGGCGAGGTTTCCCGGTCCTTTGGTTAGTAGGGCGAATCGGGCAAGGTATCCCGTGTCGGGCAAGGTTTCCCGGTCCTACGGTTAAAAAAAAAAAAAACAAAGGGCGAATCGGGCAAGGTATCCCGTGACGGGCAAGGTTTCCCGGTCCTACGGTTAATGGGGCGAATCGGGCAAGGTATCCCGTGACGGGTGAGGTTCCCGGTCCTGTTGTTATTGGTGCACTACTGACATGGGATTCCGAATGGGCAAGGTCTCCCGGCTTCGTTAGAAGTGGATCCACATGCATATAATTATGTTCTTAGAATCACACCACTTGTCTTGATAACATGCTTGGTTGTTCGGTTGTTAGTGGTATATCATAATGTTGTGATTGATGCGGCGGCATGTGATATTTGAATGTAATGGTAATGTCTTTTAGCGTTGCGTTTGATGTTGTGACATGTGGTATTTGTGATTGTGGTGATATGTTATGCCTTGGTGTTGGTGTGTAGGCGTTTTGTTGGAATTCTTGTATAAAGCGCATTGTTCACCGATTTCCTACATGGTTGCACTATTTGAGGTTATGACAACTAACCCTTTTGTGGCTATGCATATCCCACCGTATGTGTAGATGTTGAGGCTGCAGTGTTGAGGATGCGAATGCCAATGAGTAATCTCGGTAGTTAAATCGGGATGGATAGAAGATTTGCATGTGTTTACTTATTAAAGTTTTTGTATTCTTCCGATGTAATAATTAGGGAAAAGGGCTCAATTATTGTGACATCGGGAACCTGGGTTTTTAATTTCTTGATTGTTATTTTCCGCAAATGAGCGTGATGACTCTATTCCACAATAATCGAAATTATAATTTGGCTTAAATAAAAAGGATTTTGTTTCTCCGTGTTTTATTTTACATTATTACGTTGTTATAATGACTTGTTGGGGTAGAGGTGTCACATTTAGTGGTATCGAGCTCGGCTTGATTCTCAGGCCGTGGTGTGTCTATTATGTTTTTGTCTGTGTGCTCGGTGTGATTGTTTATGCTAAAATAGATAGGAGTATGAATGGTAAGACTCATTTTATAGGCTAACCATTTTCTGTTTGCCTCGAAGTGAGGAATGGCGGCGTGGCTGACCGTCTTTGTGATTGAGGCCTTAGAGGCGGGTTCTTTGAAGCTTTGGGCGCAACGAACCGTCTTGATAGGCTGCTAACTTCAGGAGCATTGCCGATTTTCGTAAAAACAACCCTCCAACCTTTAAGGATTTGACCACTGATGGAGCCCAACACCGATCGTGAAATGGAGAAGATTTTTAGAGTGATGGGCTGACCGACGCAAAGGTGGCTTTCTTTGCTTTCAAGGTGACCGAGGGTGAGTATTGGTGGGAGAACACTAGTCGGAGGTTGGAGAATACCGCAATGGCCAGTAACTTGGGAGATATTCAAGGCGAGTTCTTGGAAAAATATTTTCCGCCGAGATTCGTGGCCTGAAGGAGGCCGAGTTCCTAGCTTTAACACAGGGAATATGTCCGTAGATGAGTATGCGGTGAAGTTTGAGGAATTATCCGCTACTACCACCTTATCAACTAGCAATCGCGACCGCTCGAAGTGTGTTAAGTTTAAGAACGACTACGACTGAACTCAGCGGCGTGGCTGTCTTACCACTTACCGACCGGGAACTTTGTCGTAAGACCCGAGACTTTGAAGAGGCTTATAATGAGAGGGTAGCTGCTTTGAAACAACGATGAAACCCAAACCCACCAAGGAAGAGGGAGACAACCTTTAGCACCTCTTGCCAAGGCATTTAAGAATCTGGCTTTAGAGGGCTAATCTGTCATGGGAAAAAGCAGTTGGGGAAGCTCTTGCACTACAATCGAGAATAGATGTGGCAAGTGTGGCAAGGACCACTATACTCATTTATGCAAGGAAACATCATCATCTGCTTCAAGTGCAACAAGTCTTGGCCATATCACCGATCGTGATGAATTAAAGAACGAACCAACAAATAATAACAGACTCGAGACCTCAGGCTAACAGATGAAGTCGATTGGCGAGTGTTTGCTCTCACCGCACAGAGGCGGTGAATCGGAAGATCTCATCCAAGGTACTTGCTTTATTCGAGGAATTTCTTTAGTGGTGTTGTATGATTCTCGTGTGACCCACTCTTTCATCTCTTAGAATGTGTGAAAAATTTGCAACCGCCTACATCTCGTTTAACCTTTGATTTGTCTGTGGATATTCCTTCTCATGAACCCGTTATTACGTCTCTTGTGTGCAAGGAGTGCACTCGTGATTGGAAGTAGGAATTTCGTAGTGGACCTAGTGTGTTTACCTCTTCGGGAATAGACATTATTTTAGGTATGGATTGGTTATTTGCTAATCATGTACTTTTGAACCGCTTTGATAAAAGCGTGGTGTTTGGGGCACTGAGCCTAGTGATCCACGGGTGGTTACCGCCAAGGAAATTCGGTCGTCCTTGAAGGAAGGTGCACAGGTTTATGTGATGTTGTGTTCTATGGCTATAGAAAGCGAAGGTAGAAGCTAAAGATGCACCCACCGTTTGTGAGTTTCCTAAGTATTTGCGAAGTTAACTCTTTACCAGGAGCGAGATGTGGACTTTGCTATCGACCTTGTTCAGGAGCAGGACCGATCTCTATGCACCTTACAGGATGTCCCAGATTAGAGCTAGAAGAATTAAAGAGGCAATTGGAAGACATCTTTGGAGAAAAAGTTTATTAGACCAAGTGTATCCCCAGGGAAGCGCCGGTTTATTGGTAAAGAAGAAAGACGGTTCGATGAGGTTGTGTGTTGACTATCGGCAACTTAACAAGGTTACTGTCAAGAACCGCTACCCTTTACTGAGGATAGATGATCTCATGGACCAACTAGTAGGAGCATATGTTTTCTCTAAAATTGATCGAGGTGCAGGTACCACCAGATTCGGGTGAAGAAGGAGGACATTCGAAGACCGGCGTTCGACGCGTTCACGGTCACTATGAGTACCAAGTTATGCCATTCGGTGTGACTAACGCACCAGCAGTATTTATGGAATACATGAACACGATATTTCGCCCATATTTGGATAAGTTTGTGGTTGTTTTTATAGACGACATCTTGATTTACTCCAAGACCCGAAAGGAGCATGAAGGGCACTTGAGAACTGTACTACAAGTGTTGAAGGAAAAACAATTGTATGCCAAGATGTCAAAGTGTGAGTTTTGGTTGGATGAAGTGGGATTTCTAGGCCACGTAATTTCTAAAGGCGGTATAGCTGTGGACCCAGTGAAGGTGGAGGCTGTATTGCATTGGGAAGCTCCTAAATCGGCCACCGAGATAAGGAGCTTTTTGGGCCTAGCCGGTTACTATCGAAGGTTCATCGAAGGTTTCTCAAAGATAGCACTACCGATGACCCGACTTACCAGGAAGGGGCAAGTTTTCTTGTGGGATGCTAAGTGTGAGGAAAGCTTTCAGATACTAAAGAAGAAGTTGACTACGGCACCAGTGTTAGTCTTTGCCCAGACCCGCTTAAACCTTTCGTGGTCTCTTTGATGCTTCAAAGCAAGGACTAGGTGGTGTGCTAATGGAGCATGGTAAGGTCGTGGCGTATGCTTCTCGTCAACTAAAGTTACACGAGCAGAATTATCCTACCCATGACTTGGAATTAGGTGCAGTTGTCTTTGCCTTGAAGATCTGGAGGCACTATCTTTATGGGGCTCGGTTTGAGGTTTTTAGCGACCATAAGAGCCTCAGTATTTGTTTGACCGTAAGGAGTTAAACATGAGGCAACGTCGGTGGATGGAATTCCTAAAAGACTACGAGTTTGAGTTGAACTACCATCCAGGCAAGGCAAGCGTCGTGGCGGATCGCTAAGCGAAAGGCGTTGCATTGCTCGACTATGATGATTAGGAAATGAAGTTAATAGAAGAGTTCGAGAGATCCGAGTCTAGTGTGTGAAAGGACCCGTGGCGTGAAGCTTGGCATGTTGAAAGTGACTAATGATCTAATGGGTCAAATTCGGGATGGACAGAAGACCGACCTCTTCTTAGTTGAGCAGAAGATCTCGATTGCTCAAGGGAAGCCAAGTGAATTTCTTGAGGGACGGATGGGATTTTAAGGCTCCAGGGTCGAATTTGTGTTCCGGACATTCCCGAATTGAAAAAGATGATTCTGGAAGAAGGTCACAAGAGTAGCCTGAGCATACATCCCGGGGCTACTAAGATGTATCAAGACTTAAAGAGATTATTCTGGTGGCCTAGTATGAAGAAGCAAATAGCCGAATTTGTGTACGCATGCCTGACTTGCCAAAAGGCCAAGATTGAACATCAGAAACCTTCAGTACATTGCGGTAGCTATTCATCCGGAATGGAAGTGGGACAGTATCGCTATGGATTTTGTGTCCGGACTTCCCAGGACTTCAGCCGGTTACGATGCAGTGTGGGTGATTGTTGGCCGGTTAACCAAGACGGCTCACTTTTTGCAGTAAACATGGAGTTCCCTCTAGAAGTTAACGAAGTTGTACATTAAGGAGATCGTTAGGCGCATGGTGTTCCCTCTAGTATCATATCGGCCGAGATCCTAGGTTCACATCCGGGTTTTGGAATAGCTTGCATGAGGCGTTGGGAACCAAACTTAGACTGAGCTCGACTATCACCCCCAAACGGATGGTCGATCGGGCGGACTATTCAATCATTAGAGGACTGTTGCGGGCTGTGTGTTGGAAGAATCCGAAGTTGGGATAAGTTCTTACCCTTGGTGGAGTTTACCTATAACAATAGCTATCACTCTAGTATTGGTATGGCTCCATATGAGGCGCTTTATGGGAGGCGGTGTCGTACTCCCCTTTGCTGGTGCGAGTCTGGTGAAAGCCTAGTGTTGGGACCGAAGTGGTGAGGGAGACAACCGAGAAGGTGAAGTTGATTCAAGAGAAGATGAGGATCGCTAAAGCGCATGTAAGAGTTATTACGACAACCGGACCAAGGAACTGACCTTTAAGGAAGGAGAACACGTTTTCCTACATGTTACCCCAACCAAGGGAGTTGGTAGAGTTTTAAAGGCTAGGAAGCTTACTCCTAGGTTCATTGGACCCTACCAAATTTTGAAGCAATTGGTGAAGTAGCTTATCGTGTGGCGCTGCCACCGTTGTTAGGAAACCTCCACAATGTATTTCACGTATCTCAACTCGTAAGTACATACATGATCCCAGTCATGTGATAGCACAGGACGCGATTCAACTCAAGGACAATCTCACATTTGAGACGTCGCCGGGAAGAGTTGAAGACCAGAAGAAGAAGAGACTACGCGGAAGGAGATTCCCCTGGTGAAGGTAATTTGGAGTGGAGCAAACGATGAAAGTGCAACGTGGGAGTTGGAGAGTAAGATGCGGGAACTGTATCCGCAACTTTTCACCACAGGTCAGTAATAATTCCGAGGACGGAATTTTTCTAAGGGGGGAAGGATTGTAACACCCCCACCTTCGTGCTAGAACTTTTTAATTCCTTGTGTGTTTGACTAAGCTTTTCATGTATGTGAATGTGTTAAATATGCTAATGACTGGTTAGAAGATCAATTAAATTGGCACGGTGCGCGTATAGGCGAGTCGGGACACAAAAACTAGCAACGGATGCAGTTCCAGGGGGCGCAGGGCGCCCAGACCAGGGCGCAGGGCGCCCAGGCCTCACCGAGAGCAGGCGCAGGGCGCCCAGGCCTCACCGAGAGCAGGCGCAGGGCGCCCAAGAGATGCTGGCGCCAGGCGCCCACCGCCGCGGCGGTCGTGGCGTCGCCGCGTTTAACTCGTTTTGGGCCGGTTCGGTGACCCAGTATGACCCATTCTCGACCTGTAAGAGTGACCACGACCCCTAGACTTAACCTAGCCCCTAAACATCAGTCTAAAACCATAAACATGATTAGAAGTTGCTCATAAGATCAACCAAGATAGAGAAAAACCCTTCTTCCCCTTTTTCCCCAATTTTGTCTTTGTCGAGGGCTCGACTCAAGACTACGCTACGAACGCGACCGGAAGCATAGTTACTTTGTAATTCTTACCGCCTCATTGGGAGGAATAGGAAGAGGTAAGCCTTCTAATGATAGTTTTGTCCTTAAGAGCAATGTTAGGGTTCTAAATTATGATTTTTCCATTCCTAAACCCTTTCTCTTGTGTTTTTCTTTGAAGAAAGCTTCACTAGGAAAGGAAAAGCTTGGTGTTACCTTATCCCTCTCCTAGGAGCACGAATTTCACTTGAGGTAAGGGATAGTTGTTCTCTTCTAGTGAGTGTATGGAACTGTGTGAACAATAGGGGTGTCCCAAGACCCCTATGCCTCATGTGATAACGAAAGCAGACACTATCACCACCGTGATAGAGACCTTCAATTCCTCTAAATTATTATTCTCGACTTGTGATAATTTTATTGGTTGTTGAAATTGGCGTGATGATTGAGCTTTGGTTGTTTGTATGCTTGATGTCTGAGAAATTGGTTGTTATCAAACGACAATGTAAGGAAATTAAATAACTAAATAGTAGGCTTTAGACCCTATGAAAGTGTAGCCACTATGTATGAATGAAAGAACTCGAGTCCCATGATTATGTTGATATTGTAAAGCTTAAGTAGAATGTCTAAGGTTCATTTATGATGCCTATGGATTTCTTAGTATGATAATCTGAGAGAACTAGTCCTTCTAATGCCAAAGTTCCACTTGGATGTATGTGCTTAATCAAAGTTGCTAAGAATATTAAATGTTCATGTTATTGGTAGAAGGCACTAGCTAACTTATGAATTTGTGTTCTGCTGTTGTTGTTGTTGTTACTCTGTCGAAAATATTGCCATAGAGGATGTTATGGTTAGACACCGCGTTTGGTCATGTTCATGCATCTTGGTGTCGTCATTGTTGTTGTTGTTGTTGTTGTTGTTATTATTAGTAGGGTGTATCGGGCAAGGTATCCCGTGACGGGCAAGGTTTCCCGGTCCTACGGTTAAAAAGGAAAAAAAAAAAAAACAAAGGGCGAATCGGGCAAGGTATCCGTGTGGCGAGGTTTCAGTCCTTTGGTTAGTAGAGGCGAATCGGGCAAGGTATCCCGTGGCGGCCAAGGTTTCCCCCTGATTAAAAAAACAAAGAGGCGAATCGGGCAAGGTATCCGTGGCCGCAAGGTTTCCGTCCTTTGGTTAGTAGAGGCGAATCGGGCAAGGTATCCCGTGACGGGCAAGGTTTCCGGTCCTCACGGTTAATGGGGCGAATCGGGCAAGGTATCCCGTGGCGGGTGAGGTTCCCGATCTGTTGTTATTGGTGCACTCTTGACATGGGATTCGAGCGGGCAAGGTCTCCGGCCGTTAGAAGTGGATCCACATGCATATAATTATGTTCTTAGAATCACACCACTTGTCTTGATAACATGCTTGGTTGTTCGGTTGTTAGTGGTATATCATAATGTTGTGATTGATGCGGCGGCATGTGATATTTGAATGTAATGGTAATGTCTTTTAGCGTTGCGTTTGATGTTGTGACATGTGGTATTTGTGATTGTGGTGATATGTTATGCCTTGGTCTTTGGTGTGTAGGCGTTTTGTTGGAATTCTTGTATAAAGCGCATTGTTCACCGATTTCCTACAATGGTTGCACTATTTGAGGTTATGACGACTAACCCTTTTGTGGCTATGCATATCCCACCGGGTATGTGTAGATGTTGAGACTGCAGGTGTTGAGGATGCGAATGCCAATGAGTAATCTCGGTAGTTCGTCGGGATGGATAGAAGATTTGCATGTGTTTACTTATTAAAGTTTTTGTATTCTTTCGATGTAATAATTAGGGAAAAGGGCTCTGAATTATTGTGACATCGGGAACCTGGGTTTTTAATTTCTTCGATTGTTATTTTCCGCAAATGAGCGTGATGACTCTATTCCACAATAACTGAAATTATGATTTGGCTTAAATAAAAAGGATTTTGTTTCTCCGTGTTTTTATTTTACATTATTACGTTGTTATAATGACTTGTTGGGGTAGAGGGTGTCACAGTAACCTTGTTAAGTTGTCGATAGTCAACACACAACCTCATCGAACCATCCTTCTTCTTCACCAACAACACCGGCGCTCCCTATGGAGATACACTTGGTCTAATAAACTTTCTCTCTAACAGGTCTTCCAACTGCTTCTTTAACTCCTCGAACTCCAAAGGAGACAACCTTTAGCACCTACTGCTAAAGCATTTAAAAATACTAGCCTTAGAGGGGCTAATCCTGTCGCGGGAAAATCAATTGGGGGAAGTTCTTGGCCCTACAATCAGATTAGATGTGGCAAGTGTGACAAGGACCATTATACTCATTTATGCAAGGAAACATATGTCATCTGCTTCAAGTGCAACAAGTCTGGTTCAGGCTTAGCTCCCTTACAGTCTATACGACTATGGCCCGGCTTATGGTACTTGCAACCTATGACTTTAGTTTCCTGGCACTCCCTAATGTAGTGACCCTTGCTACCCTTCAGACTAGAAAACACTTCTCCAAAGAAAATCTTCCATTGAACAGTTCCAGCTGATAGCAACTTAGCTTTTCCAAGCATTAGTAAGTCTCATCCCACCAATGTTCAGCTTCGTTGGTCAATTTGAATGTAGCGATGCCACCTCCGGAGCATCCGTGCAAGTCATCCCTCAGAACAATTTTCTCCATCCCACAAATCCAATGTGGTGCTCATCCCGGGTCGAACGTCCCTTCACCTCAATCAGCTTCCAACAACATCGAGGACAACATGGTTACTCGTCGTCTTCATCCCTTCTAACTTAGGCGGTCAAGAAATGAATCGATCACTAAGTAAAGTCCTAAAATCTCATATCATCATCTATTCTAACATAGATAATCATACAAGAGTACCAGAGATTACATGATAGACACATACCACGGCCTGAAGAACAAGCCGAGCTCGATACCACTAAATGTGACACCTACTGCCAGTCATGCATTTTAGCAATGTAAGAAAAAAAGAACAAGAAATAAAATTTATATTCATTCGGATAAAACTTTCCTTTCAAACGAAATAGAGTTGTCACGTTCACAACATGCGGAAATAGAAAATGAGTATGAAATACAATTAATAAAAATAACCCAAGTTCCCGATGTCACAATAATTCAGAGCTCTTCCCCTAATTATTACATCGGAAAAATACAATGACTTAAACAAGTAAACACAAGTCTTCTATCTATCACCACGAGTTATCGTGATTACTCGCCGGGATTCACATCCTCAATACCTGCAGTCTCGGCATCTACACATACCCCATGGGATATGCATAGCCACAAGAGGGGTTAGTCATCATAACCTCAAATAGTGCATACAGCGTAAGAAATTAATAAACAATGCGCAATATACAATAATTCCAATAAAGACGTCTAATCACTAGCACTAAGGCATAAGATGGTACCACAACGGCCAAATATCACATGCTACAGCATCAATCACAACAACAAGGTACATTACCAACACTAAACAACCAGGCATGTTATCATGTAAAACGATGTATTTCTAGAACCATAACTATATGCATGTGGATTCACTTATAACGAGGTCGGGATACCTTGCCCGTTTCGGAATACCATGTCCGTAGTGCCCCAATAACAACAGGACCGGGAACCTCACCCGTCACGGGATACCTTACCCGATTCGCCCCATTAACAGTAGGACCGGGAAACCTTGCCCATCACGGGATACCTTGCCCGATTCGCCCTATTAACCAAAGGACCGGGAAACCTCGCCCGTCACGGGATACCTTGCCCGATTCGCCCTTTTTAACTAAAGGACCGGGAAACCTCGCCCGTCACGGGATACCTTGCTCGATTCGCCCTTTTTAACTGTAGGACCGGGAAACCTCGCCCGTCACGGGATACCTTGCCCGATACGCCCTACTAACAATAACAACAACAACAATGCCGACACCATGATGCATGAACATGACCAAATGCGGTGTCTAACCATGATATCCTCTATCGCAATATCTTCGATAGAGTAACAACAACAACAACTACAGCAGAACACAAATTCATAAGTTAGCCAGTGCCTTCTACCAATAACATAAACATTTAATATTCTTAGCAACTTTGATTAAGCACATAACATCCAAGTGAAGCTTTAGAATAGAAGGACTAGTTCTCTCAGATTATCATACTAATAAATCAATAGGCATCATAAATGAACTTTAGACATCCTACTTAGGCTTTACAATATCAACCTAATTGCGAAAACTCGAGGAAACGCGACGATACAACAAGAGTGCAAGCTGTCACCGGGCGCCTGGCGCCTGGCATCGTGGGCGCCTGGCGCCCTGCCACTGTCATCCAATTCGCAACAGAGGGTTCGTACCCGTTCGGGGATCTAATGTCCCACCATTCAGAACTTAGTTGGACGTGGTCTAGGGTTCTTTGATCCATACTTAGTGATTACGCATTCATGGGGTCTAAAGCTCACCATTTAGCTATTTAAATTCCTGACACTATCATTTAGTAGCAAACAATTTCTACACAACTCAACTCCTTCCTATCGTTGACCCCCCAATCCTTTTGTTAAGACTTCAAGGTCTCTATCAAGGCATGGTTTATTCATATGTCTATTATTCTAAATAATTAACCCTAACTTGATTCACCATTTATTTTATTTTAACCTCTCTAGCATTCTATTTTTAAATCATCATCACCGCTAATTCTTGCAACAATACTAATGGTTTAGGCAATTCAACACTTTTAAATGCTAACCACATCAGTACCTAGGCACACAACACAAATTATATAGCATGTCATCAAGTATTGTAAGAGTTCATACAATGGCAATTTAAAGTCGGCAACAACCAAGGTTTTCACCTCTCAGAGCAATAAAGAATAGTCAAGAGTAACAAGCATGTAAACAATCAAGACTCAATCACCACACCAAATTCATCAATCCAATGAAGTTATCACATCACGTTACAGTAAATATCATTAGTCAAGAATAGTAATTGAGGAGTTCGGATGTCTCCCTATCACGGTGGTGATAGTGCTTGTTTTCGTTACCGCGCGAGGCATAGGGGTCATGGGACATCCCTATTGTTCATACATGTTCCATACACTCACTAGAAGAGAACAACTGTAACGACCCGTTTCCGGACCGCTACCGAGCTCAACATACCGAGCTCGAGTTACCGAGCTCAACACACCGAGCTCAACTAAACCTGTAAGCGATGTGTTTTAAAACGATACTCTTGTGCCCTTTTAGAAAAGTACGGTCTATTTTTTTTTTTTTATAAAACCAGCTCGTGCACATCAGAGTAATTACAGCTTTTCGAAACATGATGCAACTAAGACACAAGGCTTAAATTCTAATAAAACATACATGCATAACATACATATATACCACTCGAAATAATAATGTATCCAACATACAGAGTAGTAAATGTACAAAGAAATACACCTAAGGTATGACGACTTCAAGAGAGCAATCATACCCTGGGGGTACTTCCGGCAGACACCCACGCAGGGGGCTGCTCCAAAAGTAAACCGCCAGTCTACCCTGTAACAACAAAACATAACCGGCCCAACTGGTCACGACCTCTGAACACAAAAGAAAAACAAAGCAAATCACGACAAGTAGAGGTCGTCGCCCTGATCCTCGTCGAGCTCCTCCTCGCCATCATCTGCTGTCGAGTTCCCTGCGCCCTCGACCTCGCCTGGGTAACCGTCATGGATTGAAGGCACCACGGGAAAGGGTCAACTTCTCAACAATTCAAGATAAGCACGGCATAAAGAAATAAGCAACACAACAATGTTTATCAATCACCAAACGTGACTCGACCATCTCACTCTAGACTCGACTCTTATTAGAATATCGTCTTTGGTCCATCCCCAAATCGACGCAATAGGTAGCGGCGAGTCCAACCCCAAACCGATACCATGCATTAATCGGCGAGTCCAACCCCAAACTGATAATGCGACGTCTAGTCAATCTCCCGTAAACAAAAAGGGACCTAGCACCCTTAGTTATCAGGTCCACGGCTCAAAAACGTCATACGACTCGCTTAGCTCGCTCACTCGATGAACAGCTCTCCGCTTACAATATTCAAAGAGTTATACACAAGATATTCAACCGCATGTCAAATAAAAGAGCAAGCTCGACATGAAGAAACGCAATTCAACATGCAATACACAATTCATAACATATATTTAATCACATATTAAATACATGCAGAAACCCAATCATACCACAACATTTCATGCTCGACACAAATCAAGGAATCCATACATAGCAATATAACAATAAAAAAATCCTAGAATGTTTAGAAGTGCTCTTACGCACAAAACATAACACGTAGAATATGAAGTGCCCTTACCGAACTCCAAGCTAATGCTGCTCGACAACGACCTCGACACGGCTGTCTTCAAACGAGCTCGACAACGACTTCATTTACTCGATCTCGACACGTACAGCTCTCGATCTGGATCCCACTGCTTCCACGTCCTCGGGTTCGCTCTCCCGTACACCTCGATTCGGAAATCACACGATCTCGGGAATCAGACCTCCTAATACAAACACAACTTAGTTCGATCTATGGGTTCTAATAACACTTAGCTCTCATAACCCCAATCTTAACTACAACCCAATAAATATTAAAACTCAAGAACTTAAATATATTTTTCCCCTAACACAAAGTTAGGGTTTTCGATCAAAAGTTCAAGAAAAAGGTTATCTGATGCTACAACAGGTAAGTCGACAACAACATCAACCAGAAGCAACAAACGATAAACTAAAACAAGAAATCGAAACAAACCAAAAAGGAAGGGTTTTTGGGCACTGCCTATTGCAGAAAACAGAGGAAGAAATTTGTTTTACAAGCTCAAATAATCGGTTAGAAAGGTCGGTCATGTCATGAAGAAGAAAACCCATCAATATGAGATGATTTGGAAGCATAAAAACTAGCTAAAATGGAAAGAAGAAATGGCGCTAAGCAAGAGCATGAATGAAGAGAATACATTTTCATACCTCAAATGGTGGTCGAGAAGGTGAGATATGTCGAGAGGATGATAAGGAACAAGATTGATGAAGAAATTTTATCTGAAGCTTCGATGGAACTCAATGTTCTTGATGGAAGTTTTGGAGAGGAAGAGGAACTCGAGAAAGAAAGGAAGAAGAAAGAAGAAAAGAAAGTGAGGTTTGTGAGAGGGCTGATCGATATACAGCTGGTGAGGGAAGGGGCATTATCGTAACTACGGTTATGAGATGCCAATCCCATCAATCATTCTACCCATCAAATCTCTCCTCTCTCATGATTACCCTCTACGCTATAGGTTACAGATCTAAAAAGAAGCACAGCGTCGAGAACTGCAAACCGAATATATAAATATTACAAACAAAAGTCATAACGCTGAATAACGTTAAGTAAAAATACGAGTGTTATCATCTCGACACGATGTCGACTAGGGTGCTTGTGCAAGCGCCTGAGGCTCTAACACGAGTTCGTGCACGCGGCCTCCTCGATTCAACATGCGACCTCCTCATTTCGATGCAGCGACCTCGGCGGCTAATGCACGCGATCTCCTCATTTCGGCGACTAGTGCACGCGGTCTCCTCGGCTCGGCAAATGACCTCGACGCAGCGATCTTGCACGGGATCTCGACACAAGGTCTTGATGCGAGGTCTCGATACGACATCTCGGCCGAGGTCTCGATCTGACGTCCTAATCTGAGGTCGATCTCGTCCTCGGGTGTTACAATCTCTCCTCTAAAAAATTTCGTCCTCGAAATTGCAAATAAGATTCTTACCTCGGAAAAGTTCGAGTCTTGAGTCTTCATCTTCTCCTCCAGCTCCCAAGTCGCATCTCCAGTCTTCTGATCCCACACAACTTTGACAAGTTGAATCTCTTTGTTCCGCAACTGTTTGGTCTTCCGGTCAACGATCCTTGCTGGTGATGCTTCGAAGGATAAGTCGTCCCTCAGTTGAATCATATCCGGTTCGATGACATGAGAAGGGTCGGAAATATACTTCCGCAATTGTGAGACGTGGAAGACATCGTGAATGTTTGACAAGAAGGGTGGCAGGACAATCTGATATGCCACTGGACCGATACGACGAAGAATCTGGTAAGGTCCAATGAATTTAGGGGTAAGTTTCTTGGATTTGATCGCTCGATCAACTCCAGTAGTGGGGGTAACTCTAAGAAATACATGTTCTCCTTCCTCGAACTCGAGTGGTCGACGTCGTTGGTCTGCATAACTCTTACATGCGACTTTGAGGCGTTCGCATCCTATCTCGATCAAGCGAATCTTCTCGATGGTCTGCTGGATCATATCCGTCCCCTGACGAGCAGGCTCGCCATCCTGGTACCAACAAAGAGGCGTCTGACATTTCCGTCCATACAGTGCTTCAAAAGGTGCCATTCCAATACTCGCATGGAAGCTGTTATTGTAGGTGAACTCCACCAATGGTAAGACGTCGTCCCAACTTCCTCGGTGATCTAAGGTACACGCTCGCAACAAATCTTCAAGCGATTGGATCGTTCTCTCAGTTTGACCGTCAGTTTGGGGATGATATGCCGAGCTAAGCCTGAGCTCGGTTCCCAACGCTTCTTGCAATTCCCTCCAAAAATGAGACGTGAACTTCGGATCTCGGTCCGACACGATCGAAGAGGGTATACCATGAAGTTGCACTATCTCCGCGATGTAGATCTCGGTCAGCTTTTCCACGTTGTATGTCGACCTCACTGGCAAGAAATGAGCAGATTTGGTCAATCGGTCGACGATCACCCAAATCGAATCATTCTTCTTCTGCGTCTTCGGCAAGCCTACAACGAAATCCATGGAAATACTATCCCATTTCCAAACTGGTACGTCAAGCGGTTGTAGCATTCCCGCAGGTCGTTGGTGTTCCACCTGCGCTTTCTGACACGTTAAACACGAAGCTACGTACTCAGCCACTTGCTTTTTCATTCCGGACCACCAAAAATGCTTCTTCAAGTCTTGATACATCTTCGTAACTCCTGGATGAATACTAAAGTTGCTCTTATGCGCTTCGTCGAGTATTAACTTTCTCAGCTCCGCTACGTTAGGTACGCATACTCGCCCATTGCATCTTAAGATGTCGTCCGTTCCGACTTTGAATTCTGTCGCCTTCCCTTACGCTATCAACTGAACCTTCTCTTGCAGGAGCTCGTCATGAACTTGCTGGTCTCGGATCTCGTCCAATAATCTGTTAGAAATGGTAAGCATACCAAATCTCAGCTTCCCCGGTGAAACTTCCACACTCAACTTCAAGTCTCGGAACTTCTCGAGCATCTCCAACTCCTTGATCATCATTGCTGAGGTTAAAACGCTCTTTCTGCTCAATGCATCTGCTACTACGTTAGCCTTACCGGGATGGTATTCCAATGTAAAGTCGTAGTCCTTGAGAAATTCCGTCCATCTACGCTGACGCATGTTGAGCTCTTTCTGGTCGAACAAGTACTTCAAGCTCTTGTGATCGCTGAAAGCGATGAAGTGCTCCCATAAAGGTAGTGCCTCCATATCTTGACGCAAAAACTCTATTGCCCGGCTCAGTCGTGAGTAGGGTAGTTTCTCTCGTGAATCTTAAGTTGTCTTGAAGCATACGCGACCACCTTCCGATGTTACATCAGCACGCATCCCAATCCCTGGTGTGACGCATCACAATACACCTCGTAAGGCTCTTCTGGTTGGGGCAAAATCAACACGGGCGCTGGCGTCAAGAGCTCCTTCCGCCTTCGGCGGTTTCACACTCCTCGGTCCAGGCAAAAGGTTGATCCTTCCTCGTAAGCCGTGTAAGAGGCGCGACAATCTTCGAGAAACCTTCAATGAATCTTCGATAATAGCCTGCTAAACCAACAAAACTTCTGACCTCGGTAACCGTCTTCGGTTGTTCCCACGCTAGCACATCTTTAATCTTAGTTGGATCCACAGCTATCCCCTCTTTAGAAATCACGTGACCAAGAAAATTCACCTCTTCGAGCCAAAATTCACACTTCGACAGGTTGGCATAGAGTTGCTTATCTCGTAATATCTGCAGTACTCGACGTAAGTGTTCTTCGTGCTCTTCTCGGTTCCTCGAGTAGATCAGGATGTCGTCGATAAACACTACTACAAACTGATCCAAGAACGAATGGAAAATCCTGTTCATGTAGTCCATAAACACAGCTGGCGCATTTGTCACTCCAAACGGCATCACCAAATACTCGTAGTGACCGTATCTAGTCCTGAAAGCTGTTTTGGGGATATCTTCCTCCTTCACGCGAATCTGATGGTAGCCCGACTTCAAGTCTATCTTGGAAAAGATCGCCGCTCCACGAAGTTGATCCATCAAGTCGTCAATACGTGGTAACGGATAACGGTTCTTCACAGTAACCTTGTTGAGCTCGCGGTAGTCCACGCACAGCCTTGATCGTCCATCCTTCTTCTTAACCAACAACACTGGAGCTCCCCACGGTGACACGCTCGGTCGTATGAATTGCTTTGACTCCAAGTGTTCGATCTGGGACTTCAGTTCTTTCATCTCGGCAGGAGACATCCTGTATGGCGCTTTGGAAATCGGTCCTGTCCCTGGAATCAGGTCGATGGAGAACTCGACCTCTCGCACTGGTGGTAACCCTGGCACGTCTTCGGGAAAAACGTCCACAAAGTCACACACCACTGGTACATTCTTCACTTCGATCTGCTGGAAAACTTCCGAACTAGCCAGATACATGTATTCCCTAGTTCCTTCTTTCAAAGAAACCCCAATACGTTCAGCAGAAAGATAATTGGAGACTCAGTGCAGGAAAATTACAGTTTTACGGGCACAGTCCAAGAGGACATGGTGGTGTGACAACCAATCCATCCCGAGGATGACATCTAAGCCCTTAAGAGGCAAACAAACCAAATTGACCACAAACTTTCTACTCTGAATAACCACTACACAATTAAGACATGCAGTGTTTGTGACTGAGGTTTTAGCAATTGGGTTGTAACTACCAATTTGAGCAGTGGCGATCACAGTCAAGTTCAAATGGTTCACACAATCAGAAGAAATAAAGGAATGGGTTGCACCCGAATCAAAGAGAACGGATAAGGATTTACCCTCAATCTCACATTCACCTTGAATAAGATCTTCAGCTCGCTCTGCTTCCTCACCGCTCATGCAGAAGACTCTGCCTTTAGCTACCTGACGCTTTCCTTTGGCCTTTGCCGCAAGCATTGCCGGTTCAGCTTTAGGTGTGGGACAATCTTTGGCAAAATGCCCTGGCTTCTTACAGTTGAAACACACCTCCTCCTTCTGAGTACAGTTATTTGCATAATGTCCCGTCTTTCCACAACGGAAACAAGTCACCTCGACACCGGTCTGACCTCCACTCCTCGCTCCCTGGGTCATCGGACGATACTGTCCTCTATTGTCGTTCCCCTGAGGTCGGTTGTAAGGCTTCTTCTGCAGTTGTTTCCCTTTCTGTGTAAACCTCTGCCCCGCACTCTGGGGTCTCACCGGTCCGCCTACAACAGTTTTCTTCTTGTGGCTTCTTACTCCTTCTACCTCGACACAGCGATCAATCAGCTCTTGGAGGTTTCGAATCCTCAATGATACCACTGACTTCTGAATGTCAAATCTCAGACCTCGTTGAAATCTCTCACTTAACCATCTTTGGTCAGCTCGATCACGAAATGGACTGAAATACCTCGCCAGCGATTCAAACTTGGCTGCATACTCGGACACTGTCGAGCTGCCTTGTTGCAATTGAAGAAACTCTTGCTCCTTCTCGGCTCGTGCAGTATCTGGGAAGTACTTGTCCAAGAACCTTTCACGGAAAAGCTCCCAGGTCATCTCGCGACGTTCTGCTATAAATGTTTGCTTCACTCCTTTCCACCAATACTCTGCGTCTCCTAGCAGCAAGTAGGTGGCGTAGTCGACCTTCACGTTGTCCGGGCAATGGAGTGCCTCGAAGATCTTCTCGATCTCTTGCATCCAAAGATCAGCTTTATCTGGGTTTGGCTCACCGTAGAACTTCGGTGGATCATGCTTCCTCAAGTCTGCCAATCCTCTCGCCAAACTCCGGCCTCGCTCTGCTGCCTTTGTTCTTTGTAAGTTCTGCTGGGTTAACGCTGCCGTCTGTTGAGCCATCGCGTTAGCCTGTTGAGTTCTTGCGGTGATTCTTTGAGCCATGGCTACCGCCATCTCGGTCATAGCTTGAATTGCTCGTTCCATGTCGACGTTCTCGGGTACAACTGTCGTATCCCTACGAGGTGGCATTAGATTCCACAAAGTTCAAAACCCTGTCAGAATCTCACAACAAGGATGTGTTAAACACACTGCTTCAATCAAGAAACAGTTCAAACAATTTCTCAAGCAATAAGTGCTTCACTTAATCAAACAGCAGTCAACATATTACAATTAGGTACCCAACACATATATATATATCCCGACACAGTGACCAGTCCAAATTTCCTATGCACAGCTCGGTCAGAACCGAACTGCTAAAGGTGCATTTACATTGGCATTCGACACACTTTTGGCAATCACGGATAATGATTCCTACTTGATTGTGCTAAGTTTCTAAGTGTGATAGCTTGGTTAGAGAGGGTTAGATTTTGAGAGCCTAAGGTTTTAGTGTAGTTTTAGAGTTGTGCTAAGTGTGCTCTGTGTATTAGGCTCGAGGGATCCGAGACCGTGCGGCATAGAAATCGAGGAGTACGTGGACGCGAGGCTTGGAGTTCGGTAAGGGCACTTCTAGACATTTAGGATTCATTTTATGTCCCTGTGTAAGGACAACTTTGGATATGCTTAAGCTATTGTTTTGTTATTTAAATTGCTTTATTTAAATACGAAGAAGTCTGAGAACTCTACGAGTTCGAAGTCAGGGTCTTCGAACCCCTTCGTTTTGTTGTCGTGCGGTCGAACATATTCCGAGTCATTCGTGGGTGAAAACTTTGTGGTTGGTCTGCTGAACCCAACCCCCCACTTGTTTGTACCTCTCTGTTAATTCCATTGAGTTGCAGAGGGATGGATTCCTTGATTTGCGTGTCAAGTATGTAATGTTGTGATATGATTGAGTTATGCATTATTTGATATGAGATTGAATATATCTGCGAATTGCGTGTTCTTTGTTGAATTGGCGTTTCTTCATGCGGGGTGTTTTATTGCTTAAATGATTGAATTGCGTTTCTTCATGTTGAGCTGCTCTTTTTATTTGACATGCGGTTGAATATCTTGCGTATAACTCTTTGAATATCGTGATGCGGCGAATTGTTCATTGAGTGAGAGAGCTTAGCGAGTCGTTGGCGTTTGAAGTTGCGACCGGATAAGCGGAGAGGGTGCTAGGTCCCCTTTTAGTTTATGGGGACTTCTAAGCGTCGCCACGCTATGGGACCCGAGTTATTTGTTCTAGGGAGAGCGAAGATCCCAAGGCTTATTTGGACTTTCCAAAGATACCAGACGGCTGCGTGTGCATTCGGAATAATTGTCGAGTCGAGAGAAAATGGATAGCGAGTTGAGTCGAGTTTAGAGTGAGATGGTTGAGTCACGTTTGGTGAATGTTATACATTGTTGTTTGCTTATTGCTTGTGAATTGTATAAACTGTGGTTGCGTATTGCGTTATGCTTTGGTTATCATGATCTGTTGAGAAGTTGACCCTTGCCGGTGGTTACTCAATTAATGATTGTAACCCGGATGGCGAGCAAGCGAAGGATTTGGGATTGCAAGGAGGAGCTGTAGATGGTTAACTAGCTTGATCGTATGTAGAGTCTCTTGGTAGTCTAGTAGGGAACGTATTGTCTTGAGCCGGCTATAGAATAATCGTCGTTGTTCAGTATTGTAATAAATAATTGTTACGTTTCAAGATATGTATTGTTAGACGTGAATTGATGTAATAATTGAATGTGTTTATGTAATGTCTTAAATTATTTCCGCCATGTTTCTAAAAGCCGCTGTGATGCTCTGACTGCTTCTTTATAGAACCTTTAAAAAAAAAATAGGACCACATTTCTCGAAAACCCTACGAGCAGAGTATTCCACCTTTTGGAAATAAGTCAACTGTTGTCAGGATATTCACTTAGTAGCACTCTGGAGCCAGGGTGTTACAATAACTCTTACTGAGAAACAGCTCAGCAAGACCAAACACGAAGTACTCAGAGGAATCTTCCTCCACTGGCTCAATCTTCAACGCTCCTGGAAGACGAAACTGATGCACCTACCGAACTCCATCTGGAAGTGACATCCATAAGGACATCTAATCCAACAACAGTGCAAGGGTAAATCCTTTGTCCACGAGTTTATCATAGGCTATATCGCATGCAAACAACATATACATATATAATACAACAACATGCTTTTATATACATATACATACTCAATAGATCGCACGCATCATCATGGTATATCAAGCATTGCATGTGAGCAACCAAAATAACCAACAGATCAACAATCATGTCACTACAATATCAAACTATTGCATATGAGCAGGTAAGTCTATCAACAGACCAGTGATCAAGTCATCACAGTGTCAAATTCATCACATATCATAAATATGGTAAGCTATGCATGTCAATGCAGTATGCCCAGTTGTGTATACACTTGCAGCCTTAATAGGTTAGCAGTATGACGGGGACTACTTTCCCAACGTCCGAACAAGATAGCCTCTGCTTAGGCTTGCCACTACTTTGGCTGGCCACTACTTTGGCGTGCCTCTACTTAGGCAATGCAGTGTCAACTCGCCTTTTGAAGTCTGTACGACCAATCAAACGCTACGAGTGACATGACAACTCGTCTTTTGAATGTCTTTAAGACCAATCAAATGCTCCGAGTGTCGATGCTCAATGGTTAGTACGCATCCAAACAAATTCAACAATATGGCATGCTCACCGTAGTGAATGCCCGAGTGATATCCAAACAAATTCTACAATATGGCGTGCTCACCGTAGTGAGTGCCCGAGTGATATCCAACAAATTCTACAATATGGCGTGCTCCCCGTAGTGAGTGCCCGAGTAATATCCAACAAATTCTACAATATGGCGTGCTCACCGTAGTGAGTGCCCGAGTAAAATTTTAATTAATCAATGCAGATCGATGAACCCTCACTCACTCAACTTAGTGGGTTCCCAAGTCTCAATTAACTAAGAATTCAACACAGGACACAAAGTCCGGGTGTTCAATTACGAAACGCTAGTCCCAATCTTAGATTGAAACTCTAGGCATGTAATGTGGAACACTAGGCTCAATTTTTAGGTTGAGATACTAGGCACGCCATACAGAACACTAAGTCCAATCCTTAATCAAGAAAAAGCGCACGCAAGCAGGACATTAAGTCCCAGCACAGGATACATGGCCCATATGCTCAATAGGAACACTAGGTTCCCTATGTTTTATTCTTTCGAAATCCCGAATCGTGAAATCTCTTTCTCAGTTCTTGTGTCACTCCTATGTGTCTGAAAATACTTTTTAACACTAGGTCATTGAAACCATAGTTGTGCTAAATAACACACTGGAAGAATTCCCAGGAAAGAGAGGTGGTGTGAACACTCTTAATTACCAAGTCTTTCCTAGCCAGAATTTTCCCAGGCGCATCATTTAACTCAACCGTTTTCGCAAATTGTATTATTTATTTCAAGTTCTTTTTCTCTACTATTATTCCATTGAAATTTCCTTGCAAGCTTTGGCTCTTTGTACCACTTGTAAATCAAAATGCCCTTAATAATTTATTTACGAAATCAGAATTCGGCTTGTGGAATCGCATCAGATTTACCGGTGTAAATCGTCAACCAATTGCAGTCGATCAACGCATTGTTAATTAATCCATTATCAACAATAACATTTTTCATATTTCAATTCAATACCAAGTTCCAATGAAATCCAAGGTGATTCAAGGAAAACAATACAACTCATAATGCCACGCAGGGCCAAGAACATGCTACATATTATCAACAATTTCAAGTCCAATTAAATCAATCAAGTATGATTTAAGCAACACAATACAATTCAGTCTTGCCACATAGGGCCAAATCAATACACGGCAGATCATGCTACAACATCTCAACAACACATAGTAATACTACAAGTACTACCACGCAACCAATCAATAATCAAGCAAACAACACACAAGGCGAAAAGGCCAAACTCATTATGTAAGAATTTCCCTTACCTTGGGCGCTTTAACAATCCAAGCAAGGTAAATTCGAACTATCGTCAAGTCATACCTCGCTCGTATCCTAACAACACAAGTTTCAATCAATTAAAACCAAAACTCAAGCCCTAATACCCCTAGGGCAGCCACGACTCTAAGGTCCCTAAGGCCTAAGAACTACTCACTTAATCCCATTTGGTTCACACCTAGTCACATGTGATGGAACAATTTCAAACCATGCAAGTTTTCAACTTTTTCAAAAGCTACACACTTAGAAAATACCAAAACCCAAAACTTACCAATTAGAATAGTGTTTTACTAAATAAATAGTGTTTTGCCAACTTTGAACCATTTTTCAAAGCACTAAAACATGTCACAAAATTTTAGAAACAATTCTATTACAAGTTCAAAACAATTCTTGAAACATAAACTCAAACTTTTCCCAAAATCATACTTCTTTGAATTGTTTTGCTAAATCAAATCATCAACCACTTTTACAACTATTTTCAAGCATAAATACAAGTCAAGAACAAGTTACAAAACACTCTTGAAGGCCACGATTTTGGAAGTTCAAAACAACTTCAAGGTTTTCAAATCTTTAACTCCTAAATCATGCAAACTTTGCTTAATCAAAACTTCTTATCAAAACTAAACTTATTTACCACTTTAATACACTTAAAAACAAGTTAGAACTCACTCAAAATTTGATCATAAGCCACTGTTTTGGAAGCCCTAAAACAGCCCCAAATTATTTTGTTTTCAAACAATTTTTCAAAGCTTCACACATACAAATTTACTACATTTAATTCCTTTAACAAGAAATCAACTTCTTCAACACTTACAACACTTGAAAACACTTTGAAATCAATTTAACACATCATCAAAACTATATTAATGGCCACGGTTTTGGTTACCCAAAAACAACCCAAAATTTTCAATTTTTCATTTCCAAGACAAAGCATTTCACCATCCTTAATTTCTTGAACCTTAAACTCACTTCCTCAACACTTAAAATACTTGAAAAACAACTTAAAACATCATCAAGATCATGCTCAAAATCCACGGTTCCAGCCCCTAAAATTAACTAAATCAATTTCTCAAAACTTTATAAACTGTACATATATGACTAGTTTCCAATATACTACTTAAAACCCACCAAAGAACTAACTCCAAAACAACAAAATCAAGCCAAGAACAAGCCCTAGACAGCCCCTGAGATTCGGCCATGTCTCAAGGTTAGGGTTCCCAAATTTTAAAAATCAAGAACAATGCTAATTATGGAAGGAAATAAAGGGATTTATGGCTAATCATACAAATCTAGTCAAAACAAACACTAAAGCTCAAAAATAACTCCAAAACCTTCAAAACCCATACCATGGAACCCAAGAGAGATGAGGAAAGGTTTATGGAGCTTACCAAGAGTATAGATGATGATTGAACAAGGGTGGAGATGAAAGGAAACAAGGGTGCACACTTTGATCTCCAAAAACCCAAGCTTTCCTCTTCAAGTTTTTTTCTTAAGTTCTTCAACAATGGAGGAGTGAATGAGGCTGATTTTGGCTGTGTGGGAGAGCCACGAAATCAGGTAGGGACATGGAAGGAAGAATCTTTGTTCATTTAGTTGGAAACTAACCAACTAGTTACAAACTAACTAAACTAATAACTACAATTACCACTTAACCAATCATCTTGCAACACTTGTCAAGGAAGGTTCTAAAGGATGAGGTTCAGCTCCCCAAGTGGCTGGATGCATCTCCCCTTGGCCCAAAATATCTAGATATTTCGTTTCGTCGTGTTCTTGCTCAATCGGGTGCTCGGCGTTACGTGTAAATTAAGGTTTTTATATCAACAACTCCAGAAATAAATCTAATAAATTATTCTATAATAAAAAATTATTAATCAACCAAAATTTTCCTAAAAATGTTAGGAGTATTTCTATGAATGTCGCTTTCTCAATTTGCGTGCTAAAACGCTACCGTAATGCAGTTCTGGGTGTAGAAAACTCCCTATATTATTCTGATGCCTAAAAATTCCAGAAAAATTTCCAATAAATCATAAATATTGAAAAATGCTAAGATATAAAATTTTATAAAATTTGGATCACGTTTTGGCATGTTTCAGTTAGAACACACACAATAGCCTAGTTACGGCAGAATTCGATAGAATTCTCGTAGCGAAATAAAAACTATAAATTAGTGAGGATCACTAATTTCAATTTCTCTTATCAACTAGATATTAATCAAACAATAAAATTATCAAGACAAAATCTTTAAAATAATAGTCATATTAAATATGACATAAAACAGACAATTAATACAATAACTAAACCATGAAAATTCAAACTATGACTTGAAAATATTTATTAAATCTTGAAAATTATTTCTCTTTCAATAAAATAATTTTCTTTAATCAAACAACAATCTTTCACATTTTTCGGGATTAATTCATATTAAAAACAGTATACGTCTACACTGTCTGTTAATCTGAATTAATTACTAAAACAGTAAATTGTTTACAATAAATCTTTGTTGTTCTTCGTACTTTTAACAAACCATTGAGGTGATCAATCTCCATGATTTATTTTCAAGTAGCTGGAACTATAAAATAATTTTCATAAAAATTGGGATGTTACAGCAAGCAAAAGGGCTCGCCCATGCTTTAGCAAGGGTAGTCACATCTTTAACTAGCCCCCATTTATTCATTGATATTCCAACATGTATTCAAATAATTATTATTAATTAAATGGTTTAGCCTTGCTTCTGAAGAAAAAAAAAGACTAATTAACATACTTATATTAGATAGCTAAATAGTTAGTGCATTATGATGCGACATAACTTTGGCTCCTTCGTGTCCAACGACTACTACTCCTCAACATCCTTTTGTAACGAACAAAATAAGAAAACTTGACACAAAAACTAACTAGTGGAACGAACGAGAGGAAGAGGAACAGAATAGCGAGAGAAAGAAAGGGGGTGTTGGTTGATCAACGAACGTTGTTTGTAAAGTGGAAACCATGGTGAGAAGCCTTCTCGCACATCACCTATGGCTTTGGATCTCTCTGTGTTTTATGCTCCACATTGGAACTTGTTTTTACCTTCCTGGTGTTGCACCCGAGGATTTCCACAAGGTCATTCCCTTTTCAATTCCATTGTTTGTTTCTTTTCTTCTTCCATTTAGAAATAAATGCATCTTGTCATTGTTGAATTTGCATGTCAGTGCCTTTTCAATTAAAATTTCGAGTTAGATCAGTATTGGGTCTTCCTTCTTTACTTTTATTGTTGGCATTGTTGGTTTGTGAATTGAGATTTGTGTTCTGTTTTGCAATTTGGGTAATGATGCACTTTTTGGCTTATTGGGCACATTCTACATGCGTTTAGTGAGTGAGATCCGAGCATTTTGATATTCTGGGTGCGACATACTGAAATCCTATCAAACTAGAAGTGTTCCATAGGGCAATCATTTTACTTTTTGCCTTTTACATTCTTTTGCTTATTCATTATTATTTTGTTTATTAAGGGACTAAAGAATTTAAATTTGCAGTTCATATGACGGGATTCTGGTATGTTGTTAAGATGATGACATTGTTTTTGATGTAGTGGATGGAGGGAGTGAGTGAGCTAGTGGAATTTAGACTTGTATTTTCCTTTGCATACATACTGTTTATGTATTTCATTTTCTAAGGTCAGGATGACATAATTGATATTTCACAGCTTATTCACCTGTTTTAATTGAATGGTTGATGGTTTTTGCTGATCAACAATGTCAGGGATTTAAAAAAAGGTCAGCGACCTTAATATAAGTCGCAACATCAAGGTTTTTGATGTTTCTGTGATTGCAATGCGACTATGATTAAGGCCGTATTAGCCGTATTTGACTGTAAATCTCTGCAATATCAAGGATCACAACATGACTGCAATCGTGACAGCGACTGCAATTTAAAACCTTACACAATGTTGCGCAAAACATATATTTATTTTTTGTTCATTGATGACAGGGGGATCTGTTGAGGGTGAAAGTGAACAAACTGTCTTCTACAAAAACACAGCTTCCTTACTCCTACTATTCTCTACCTTATTGTCGTCCAGAACACATTCTTGACAGTGCCGAGAATCTAGGAGAAGTTCTTCGCGGTGACCGTATTGAGAATTCCCCTTACATGGTTGGTTAAATTTTGTGCAAACTTTCCAATCAGTCTTCCTATCATTTAGTATGTTCAATTACAAAAATATTGAAACAATTTGATTCTTCCAGTTTAAAATGAGAGAACCACAGATGTGCAATGTTGTTTGTCGTCTAACTCTTAATGCAAAAACAGCCAAAGATTTCAAGGAAAAGATAGATGATGAATATCGGGTGAACATGTGAGTCATTGATGGTGACCTTACATTTACTTCGCTTTGGTCACTTATGCCTTTGTGACAAGTTTCATATGCCCTATCCTTGCATTGTTGCAGGATTTTAGACAATCTTCCTTTGGTTGTTCCCCTTCGACGACCTGATCAGGAATCTTCTTTAGTGTATCTACATGGCTTCCTAGTTGGTCTTAAAGGACAGTATCCTGGAGTAAGTGTCAGTTTATGACCAATTATTTTTTCTCTATTTGTTTGAATTCATTTTCACTCTTCTATACAAATGTTGACAGAACAAGGATGAAAAGCATTTTATCCATAATCACTTAACATTTGTGGTTAAGTATCACAGAGATCCAGTAACAGAGTTGTCAAGGATCGTAGGCTTTGAGGTTAAACCTTTCAGGTTGTATTATAAACTTTTCCTTCTTGATTGAGTGTTAATTTATTAAATTTATGGTTAATAATACCTGTCAATTGGAATTATTCCTATGAATACAGTGTAAAGCACGAATATGAAGGTGAATGGGATGAAAACACCCGCTTAACTACTTGTGATCCCCATGCGAAAAAGATAATCTCAGGCTCCGAACCTCCTCAAGAGGTTGAAGACAAGAAGGAAATTATTTTTACCTATGATGTTGAGTTCCAGGTCAGTTCCATAATTCATGGTAATTGAATTAGGGTGCAACTGAGAATCAAAATTTGATGTCGATTTCATTTTTGATTGTCTAATCATCTTGCAGGAAAGTGATGTGAAGTGGGCATCTCGCTGGGATTCTTATCTTCTAATGGCAGATGATCAAATTCACTGGTTTTCAATTATTAACTCTCTAATGATTGTACTTTTCCTATCAGGCATGGTGGCTATGATAATGTTAAGGACACTTTACCGTGATATCTCTAAGTACAATCAATTAGAGACACAAGAGGAAGCTCAGGAAGAGACAGGGTGGAAACTTGTCCATAGGGATGTTTTCAGGCCTCCTTCAAACTCAGATTTACTATGTGTATATGTTGGAACAGGTGTTCAGTTTTTGGGAATGGTTCTTGTCACCATGATGTTTGCTGCACTTGGATTTCTGTCTCCCTCCAATAGAGGGGGGTTGATGACTGCCATGCTTCTTCTCTGGGCTCTTATGGGACTATCCGGCGGATATTCTTCAGCGCGTCTTTACAAGATGTTCAAGGGAACAGAATGGAAAAAAATCACTCTCAAGACAGCCTTTATGTTTCCTTCCATTGCCTTTGTTATATTTTTTGTGCTCAATGCTCTTATTTGGGGCCAAAGGTCTTCTGGGGCTGTGCCATTTGGTACAATGTTTGCCCTTGTTTTCTTATGGTTTGGCATCTCAGTTCCACTTGTATTTCTTGGTGGTCACTTAGGTTTTAAAAAGCCTATGATTGAGGATCCTGTAAAGACAAATAAGATCCCAAGGCAGATCCCAGAGCAGGCTTGGTACATGAACTCAGTCTTCTCTATTCTAATAGGAGGCATACTCCCCTTTGGTGCTGTCTTCATTGAGCTTTTCTTTATTCTCACATCTATCTGGTTGCATCAATTTTATTATATATTTGGTTTTCTGTTCATTGTGTTCCTCATCCTTCTCGTTACTTGTGCCGAGATCACAATAGTTCTTTGCTACTTCCAGCTGTGTAGTGAGGACTACCTTTGGTGGTGGAGGTCATATCTCACTTCTGGTTCCTCTGCACTCTATCTTTTCCTATATGCTGCATTTTACTTCTTCACAAAGCTTGAGATCACAAAACCTGTATCTGGAGTCTTGTACTTTGGCTACATGCTGCTTCTTTCTTATGGTTTCTTTGTGGTGACTGGTACAATTGGTTTCTATGCATGCTTCTGGTTCACTAGGCTAATCTATTCTTCGGTGAAAATTGACTGATCCATCCACGACATGTGAACCAAAATGGCTGGATATTGTTAAATCATTGGAACTAGGAACCGTGGGGAACCTTCGGCTAGTCCTTTGTTCCCGCATAACATCAAAAATTCTTGGTATCATCAGTATAGGTTGTTTTGCAGTTCTAATTTTGTTCAAATATATTTTCCAAGTATCATATTCATATTTTGTATGTTAGTATTCTTCTTTCCCTTCCCCTTCTCTCTTGTTAATTGAATATTCTAATTGTTTTGTATGAGACATTAATGAGGACCATTATCTTCCTGTCCTCAATGTCTATCTAGGAAAGAAAAAGGAATTAATATTGGTGGTAAATGTACAATTCAACATAGATCTATCGATTCTTTTTGTCATCGCGGAGTAACGTGCAATATAAATCTTGCCATTTCTAAGCATTTTACTTGAATTTTTTTTTTTTGTAGACACTTTCTTTTGATCGAAACAGTGCACAAGTTTGTTTATATTTTATTTATGATAATAATATTTATAGAGTAAATCTATAAAAATTTATTTAATTAAAAACTATAATAAAATAATCCAAATTATTACACTAAAAAACTTGATTAAGTAATTTATTGTAAACAATATTTTGTATCAGAAGTGTTTTTCATCATACTCAATAATAAATATTAACCTTTTTGATAAGGTTAATTATTGAAAAAAACAATAAAAGAAAAGGTAACCTATCTTGAGGAAGTTGATTGAATACTTTAAGGTAGAATTTTTTTAATATATTTTCATGATAGATGTATTGTATAGTATTTCTTTAAAGTAGTTAACATATTTCTCATTTGTTTTTAATAATAAGAATTTTTAACCCTAGACATTATATGCTATTTGTATAATACTTATATATAAATGTTAAATATTAGATACCGCCTAAATGTGTGCTGCAACTATATTTCTTATTTATTATTTGCGTTTAATTTATATTATCTTACTTATTTTACAAATATATTGTTAATAAATTCATTTTAATACTTATATACAATTTAAATTCATGTTTATAGATATGATATTATAATTAACTGAAAATTATTTAAATAAGATAAAAAATATCACTCAAATATTTTGTCATATTATGATGATATTTGCACAAAATGAAAAAACTTGTAATTTTAACTCCATTTGTTCTTTCTAATGTAATGTTATCAATAACTACAATTTTATTTTAATTATATTTTTATAATTTATCCTTGTTATCATTTAAATTTATAATATATAATTTTATTATATTTAAACAAACTGTATTTAAAATATTCATCAACAATTAGCATTGATGTCAAATTATCTTAATACTTAATACCTAATTACATATACAAAAACATATTTGATAAATTAAAGGTTTATTGGATTTTTTTTTCCTAGTATTTTTGTCTCAATTTGTGATTAATAATAGGCATTTTTTTTGAATGGTAAATATATTATAATTAGAGTACTAGGGGTACTCCAACCCAAATAGTACAAACATGAAGAAGACTTTCCTTTAGACAAGAACCACCTCCAGGATAAGGAAATGATACGGGAAACAATACAAGTCAAGTCTCGCACCTTCCCCCAGGAAATGCATTTGTTCCGTAGGTCACAAATAGCCCACAGAATAGTATGCCAAATCCGAGCCAATCCCTGCTTATTTCGCTACGTTGTCCCAAAAGAGCCAAACATCAAGAAAAAAGAACAAATCCGGGGGCATGACAAAATCAAAACCCATCCATCCAACAGTCTCGTATCACACCCTAAAGGAGAATGGGCATCTGGTAAAGAGGTGAAGCGATGTTTCCTGATGACGACCACATAAAACACAGACAGAATTAGAAGGTTCGGAAATGACAACTCCACTAAGCAAGTTTGTCCGAGTGGGCACTCTATCCAACATCAACTGCCAAGAAAAAGCTATTACTTTGGACAACGCAAAACTCTTCCAAAGCTTACTTAGTATCAACACATGCTGATCTGAAAGTCATGACATAGTGGAGTCGTGCTCAGAGAGGTAATCATAAGCAGAAGAAACAGAGAAAATATCGCTAGAGTGTCTGGCCCAGATCCACCTATCCAAGTCAGTTGTCAAAGTTATTGGTGCCAAAGAAGCCATGACCTCAGCCACCTGTGTCTCCTCCCAAACAAAAAGGCGTCTCCTCCATTGAATTTCCCAGGACCATGTGTCATCCTGCCAAGAACCACAACTCCACACCTTTACCTCTTAACCCACAGCAAGCGAAAATAACCCAGGAAACCTACTACCAAGAGTAGAATCCCCCAGCCAGATGTCAAGCCAAAACCTAGTAAATTTTCCATCTCCCACGGACCTCCAAATGCTACCCGCAAACCAACCACCACTCTCATTCCCCCAAGCTGTAACACCCTAATTTTTAACATTTAATTATTTGTTAATTATCTATTTTCTATCGTATTTAATATGACTTTCCTGTTAATAAAATCTTGTTGATAATCTTATTGTTTGGACTTATTCTAGTTGATAAGAAAAATTGGAAATAGTGATCCTCACTAATTTACAGTTTTTACTATGCCGCAAGGATTCTGCCGCGATGAGGATATCACGTGAGTTTCTAATTGAAACCTGCCCAAACATGATCTAGTTTTACAAAATTTGAGATCTTTGTATTTTCCAATATTTATGATTTATTGAAATATTTTGGGAATTTTTGGGCAACAAAAAATATATAGCGTATTTTCTACGCCTAGAAACTACCTAACGGTAACGTTTTAGCTCGTGAATCGAGGAAACAATATTCATAGAAGTATTTCTAACGTCATCAGGGACATTTTGGCTGAATAATAATTTTTTAGTTGTGGACTAATTTATTAGAATAATTTTTAGAGTTTTTGGTACAAAAACCCTAATATACGCGAAACGCCACACACCCGATTGATCGAGAACGTGACGAAATAAAATTTAGATATTTTGGGGGCTGAGGGGTGATTAATCCAGGGATTAGAGGAGCTGAATATTGGGCTTGGAAGGTTCTATAACATGTGTTACATGGTGATTAGTAATTAAGTAAATGGTAGGTAGTTCTTATGGTTTGTTTATAACTAATTAGTTGTTTCCTAACTAAAATGAACAAAATTTTTCCTTCCGTGTCCTAGTTGATTTCGTGGCCTTCCTCCCTTAACCAAGTTCAGCCCATTCATTTCCTCCATTAGAGAAAAAGTTGAGAAAATTTTAGAAAGAGAAAGTGTGAGTTTTTGGAGAAATCAAGTGATTAAGCTTACGACCTTGCTTCCCTTCTTCTTAATCTTTGATCAACCACCATCAAACTTCTTGGTGAGATCCATACTCATTCTTCTTTTTCTATTCAGTTCCATGATATGGGTTTGTGAGACACCCTTTATCCCATCAAAGCAATCTTTAATTATTTAACCTTAATCGTTTATCTTATCGTTAATAAATATATCGTAAAACACGTAGGAATATAAACTAAAATACACAACGGAAATAAGCACACATAATATACACTATATGCATCGGTATAAAGTTCTGGTGGCCAGTCCATGGGCACACCTACATCAGAGTCTCAAAAACCAAAAGAAAAGAAAGGATGGAAGCATAGCAAAACGGTAGTACAGTCAACCTCAAAAGACTCGGATGCTAACACACGCCTCTCCAAAATATCAGTCAACCTATCAACAAACTCCTGGCCATAACAAAAACAAGACATAAAGGAAACCCCCGCCAATAAGGAACTCCTCAACAAGCAAGAAAATGGGAACTCCCACTACATGATCCTGAACGCCTGGTGAAGAGTCGGCGGTACTGCCTCGCCGTCATGGGTCTAGAAGGTCCTGGCATGTCCTCCTCTATACGCCTGACCCTACTCCCCTGACTACCACCCTGGGAATAGTTACCTATTGGCCTAAAGACCGGCTGGGTAGGAACGTATGGCTGCCACGACTAACCTTACCCAGGATAGTATTCAGGTGAAGGCGACCACATGCAGTGAAACGGTAGCCTCAAGCAGATGCAGAAATCCCCCACTAAGCTAGCATATGGTGATCCGAGCAGACAAAAGTATATAGTCACCAATCCTGTATACAACACGGTGTGTTGAGAGAAGTCTATCTCCTAACCTGTGTCGTCCCAGTCGTGGAACTGCAACTCAAAATCCCCCCATACGGGGATCCTCGGCTCTGTCCCCATCCATGGATGCATGAACTGAGACATCCTCGTCAACGGTCTCCTCGATACCTGTATCTATCATATACAACATATACACACAAAACACATATACTGGGAGATAAGAACAACATGATCACCATAAAATAGGAAAGTAGCAGTAGAAGGTAATACAAAGTATACAACATGCACATAATCATATATATCATGTTTCACACTCTTAATTAGACACTAATTATTTATTACACTCTGGTTACCTAATTATAGACTCATGGCAACTAACTACACTGGCTTGTTATACTCCTTACCACTCAGAGTACAACCCTATGTCACAATGTACTCATCACCACTTAGAGTATCAGTCAGTTGTCCAAGCAACATACCCCGCTCATCGTGACCTATAAGAGCACACCCCCAACCCCCTATCACTCAGGGTCGGGTATCTAGGCCTGCACTCGGGATCGTTCACCAAGGACGTGAAGTTCACAGCACTCGTCGGGGTAAACAGGCACAATATCGGCACCACGACACAATAACGGCCAAACTATCTGTAACACATGAGGACGAGATCGACATCGTCTTAGGACGACGTATCGAGACCTCGCGTCGAGATCTTGTGTCGAGATCCCGTGCCAAGATCGTTTGCCGAGGTCATTTGCCGAGCCGAGAGCATCGCGTGCACTAGTCAGCCGGAGCTGAGGAGGTCGGGTGTCGAGTTGATGAAGTCGCGTACCGAGCTGAGGAGGTCGCATGTCGAACTGAGGAGGCCGCGTTCACGAACTCGTGTTAGAGCCTTGTGCGCTTGCACGAGCACCCTAGTCGACATCGTGTCGAGATGACACTCGTATTCTTACGAACGATATTCAGCGTTATTATTATATTGTTTGTAATTATTACATTGTCGGCTTGTCGTTCTCGTCGCGTGTCTAGATCGTTGCCCGACAGAGTAGAGGGTAATTATGAGAGAGCGATTAGATGGGTAGAATGATTGATGGGATTGGCATCTTATAGCTGGAGTTACGATTATACCCTTCTCTCACCGGTGTATACCACGGCCAGGTTCCTCGGATACTCATTTCTCTTTTCTTCTTTCTTCTTCCTTCCTTCGCTCACGAGTTCCTTGTTTTTCTCCAAAATCTCCATCGAAGAACCTTGAGTTCCATCGAGATCCTGCATCAATTTTCTTCATCAATCTTGTTCATCATCATCTTCTCGACCTATATCTCACCATCTCGACCATCATCTGAGGTATGAAAAACAGATTTTTCTCTTCTTCATGTTACTGTTTAGCGCCATTTCTTCTTTCCATTTTAGCTAATTTTTATGCTTCCAAATCATGTCAAATTGATGGGTTTTCTTCTTCACGATATTACATATCTTTCTAACCGATTATTTGAGCTTGAAAAACAAATTTCTTTCTCTGTTTTTCTGCAATCGGCAGTGCCAAAAACCCTTCCTTTTAATTTGTTCGATTTCTTGTTTTAGTTGTCGATTGTTGCTTCTGGTTGTTGTTGTTGTCGATCTATCTGTTGTAGCATCAGATAGCCTTTTTCATGAACTTTTGATCGAAAACCCCAACTTTGTGGTTAAGATTGGGATGAGAGCTAAGTGTTATTAGAACCCATAGATCGAACTAAGTTGTGCTTGTTTTAGGAAGTCTGATTCCCGAGATCGTGTGATTTCCGAATCGAGGTGTACGGGAAAGCGAATCCAAGGACGTGGAAGCAGCGGAATCCAGATCGAAGCTATGCGTGTCGAGGTCGGTGAGAAGCGTGCGTGTCGAGGTCGATTGAGGGCGATGCGTGTCGAAGTCGTTGTCGAGCTCGTTGAAGACAGTCGTGTCGAGATCGAGTAAGAGAAGTCGTTGTCGAGCTCGTTTGAAGACAGCCGTGTCAAGGTCGTTGTCGAGCAGCTTTATCTTGGAGTTCGGTAAGGGCAACTTTTAGACATTATTAAGACTTTATTTTTATTGTTATATTTACGTATGGACTCCTTGATTGGTGTCGAGCTTGGAATGTTGTGATATGATTGGGTTTTTGCATGTATTTGATATGTGATTGAATATATGTTGTGAATTGTGAATTCTTTGTCAGTGCGTGTCTTCATGCGAGAATGTTTTATTGCTTAAATGATTAAATTGGGTTTTCTTCATGTTAAGCATGCTCTCTTTATTTGATATGTGATCAAGTAAGTTGTGTTACTCTTTGAAATGCGGCGAGCTAATCATCGAGTGAGAGAGCTAGGAGTCGTATGGCGTTTTTGGCCAGGACCCAGGATAATCGAGGGTGCTAGGTCCCCTTTTTGTTTATGGTGGATTGGCTGGCGTTGTAGCATTATCAGTTTGGGGATGGACCTGCTGATTAATGCATGGAATTCGGTTTGGGGATGGACCTGCCGTTTACCTATTACGTCAGTTTGGGGATGGACCTGCTGACGATATTCCGGAATAAGAGTCGAGTCGAGTCTAGAGTGAGATGGTCGAGTCACGTGTGGTGATTGAGATACATTATTGTGTTGCTTATTTCTTTATGCCGTGTTATCTTGTATTGTTGAGAAGTTGACCCTTTCCCGTGGTGCCTTCAATCCATGACGGTTACCCAGGCGATGTCGAGGGTGCAGGGAACTCGACAGCAGATGATGCCGAGGAGGAGCTCGACGAGGACCCGAGTGACGACCTCTATTTGTCGTGATTGATTATGTTGTTGGATGTTTGTTTTTCTGATGACTGTACCTTGTTTTTCTTTTGGAGTAGTATGTCGTGACCAGTTTGGGCAGTGTTGTTTTGTCGTTTCAGGGTAGACTGGTGGTCTTACTTTTGGAGCAGCCCCCTGCGTGGGTGTCTGCCGGAAGTACCCCCAGGGTATGATTGCTCTTTTGAAGTCGTCGTACCTTAGGTGTATTTTCTTTGCACATTTGCTACTCTGTATTTTGTATACATTATTATTTCGAGTGATATATATATATGTATGTTATGCATGTATGTTTTATTAGAATTTAAGTCTTGTATCTTAGTTGCACCATGTTTCGAAAAGCTGTAATTACTCTGATGTGCACGAGCTGGTTTTATAAAAAAAAAAAATAGACCGTACTTTTTAAAAGGCACAAGAGTTTCGTTTTTAAAACACATCTCATACAGGTTTAGTTGAGCTCGGTAACTCGAGATCGGTATATTGAGCTCGGTAGCGGTGCGGAAACGGGTCGTTACATTGTTGGTATCAGAGCAGTTCGGTTCGTAGAAGTGTGCATAGGAATTTTGGGTGTCACCGTGTCGGGTTATGTGTGTTGGGTACCTAATTGTAATATGTTGATTCTTTGTTTGATTAAGTGAAGCACTTATTGCTTGAGAAATTGTTTGAACTGTTTCTTGATTGAAGCGGTGTGTTTTAACACATCCTTGTTGTGAGATTCAGCGGGGTTTTGAACTTTGTGGAATCTAATGCCACCTCGTCGGGATACGACAGTACCGCAACCGAGAACGTCGACATGGAACGAGCAATTCAAGCTATGGCCGAGATGGCGGCAGCCATGGCTCAAAGAATCACCGCCGAACTCAACAGTTAACGCGATGGCTCAACAGACGGCGTTAACTCAGCCAGAACTTGCGAGAACAAAGAACGAGCGAAATCTAAATGCCGCGAGAGGATTGGCCGACTTTAGGAAGCATGATCCACCGAAGTTCTACGGTGAGCCAAATCCAGATAAAGCTGATCTTTGGATGCAAGAGATCGAGAAGATCTTCGAGGCACTTCATTGCCCGGACAACGTGAAGGTCGACTACGCCACCTACTTACTGCTAGGAGACGCAGAGTATTGGTGGAGAGGAGTGAAGCAAACATTTATAGCGGAACGTCGCGAGATGACCTGGGAGCTTTTTCGTGAAAGGTTCTTGGACAAGTACTTCCCAGATACTGCACGAGCCGAGAAGGAGCAAGAGTTTCTTCAACTGCAGCAAGGCGGTATGACGGTGTCCGAGTATGCGGCCAAGTTCGAGTCGTTGGCGAGGTATTTCAGTCCATTTCGTGATCGAGTTGACCAGAGATGGTTGAGTGAGAGATTCCAACGGGGATTGAGATTCGACATTCAGAAGTCAGTGGTGTCGTTGAGGATTCGAAACCTCCAAGAGCTGATAGATCGCTGTGTCGAGGTAGAAGGAGTGAGGAGCCACAAGAAGAAGACTGTTGTAGGCGGACCAGTGAGACCCCAGAGTGCGGGGCAGAGATTTGCACAGAAAGGAAAACAACCGCAGAAGAAGCCTTACGACCGACCTCAGGGGAACGACAACAGGGGACAGTATCGTCCGATGACCCAGGTACCGAGAAGTGGAGGTCAGACCGGTGTCGAGGTGACTTGCTATCGATGTGGAAAGCCGGGACATTACGCGAGTAATCAGACTCGAGAAGGAGGAGGTGTGCTACAATCAGAAGAAGCCAGGGCATTTTGCCAAGGATTGTCCTACACCTAAAGTCGAACCGACTATGCTTGCGGCAAAGGCCAAAGCGGAAGCGTCAAGTGGCTAAAGGCGAGTTTTCTGCATGAGTGGCGAGGAAGCGGTCGAGCTGAAGATCTTATCCAAGGTGAATGTGAGATCGAGGGTAAATCCTTATCCGTTCTTTTTGATTCGGGTGCAACCCATTCCTTTATTTCTTCTGATTGTGTGAACCATTTGAACTTGACTGTGACTGCTTTACCGTTCAAATTAGTAGTTACAACCCCAGCTGCTAAAACCTTAGTCACAAACACTGCATGTCTTAATTGTGTAGTGGTTATTCAGAGTAGAAAGTTTGTGGTCAATTTGGTTTGTTTGCCTCTTAAGGGCCTAGATGTCATTCTCGGGATGGATTGGTTGTCACACCACCATGTCCTCTTGGACTGTGCCCGTAAAGCGTAATTTTTCCGCACCTTGGAGTCTCCAATTATCTTTCATGAGCGTATTGGAGTTTCTTTGAAAGAAGGAACTAGGGAATACATGTATCCGCTAGTTCGGAAGTTTTCCAACAGATCGACGTGAAGAATGTTCCAGTGGTGTGTGACTTTGAGGGCGTTTTCCAGAAGACGGCGTGCCAGGTTACCACCGGTCACGAGAGGTCGAGTTCTCCATCGACCTGATTCCAGGGACAGGACCGATCTCCAAAGCGCCATACAGGATGTCTCCTGCCGAGATGAAAGAGCTGAAGTCCCAGATCGAACACTTGGAGTCGAAGCAATTCATACGACCGAGCGTGTCACCGTGGGGAGCTCCAGTGTTGTTGGTTAAGAAGAAGGATGGACGATCAAGGCTGTGCGTGGACTATCGCGAGCTCAACAAGGTTACTGTGAAGAACCGTTATCCGTTACCACGTATTGACGACTTGATGGATCAACTTCGTGGAGCGGCGATCTTTTCCAAGATAAACTTGAAGTCGGGCTACCATCAGATTCGCGTGAAGGAGGAAGATATCCCCAAAACAGCTTTCAGGACAAGATACGGTCACTACGAGTACTTGGTGATGCCGTTTGGAGTGACGAATGCACCAGCTGTGTTTATGGACTACATGAACAGGATTTTCCATTCGTTCTTGGATCAGTTTGTTGTAGTGTTCATCGACGACATACTGATCTACTCGAGGAACCGAGAAGAGCACGAAGAACACTTATGTCGAGTACTGCAGATATTACGAGATAAGCAACTCTATGCCAACCTGTCGAAGTGTGAATTTTGGCTCGAAGAGGTGAATTTTCTTGGTCACGTGATTTCCAAAGAAGGGATAGTTGTGGATCCAACTAAGATTGAAGTCAACTAGCGTGGGAACAACCGAAGGCGATTCTGAGATCGGGGAGTTTTGTCGGCTTAGCGAGGATATTACCGAAGATTCATTGAAGGTTTCTCGAAGATTGTCGCGCTCTTGCACGATCGACGAGGAAGGATCAACCTTTTGCCTGGGCCGAGGAGTGTGAAGCCGTTTCAAAGATCAAGGAGCTTTTGGACGGCAGCGCTGTTCGATTTTGCCTCAACCCGAAGAGCCTTTCGAGGTGTATTGTGATGCGTCACACCAGGGATTGGGATGCGTCTTTGATGCAACATCGGAAGGTGGTCGCGTATGCTTCAAGACAACTTAAGATTCCACGATAGGAACTACCCTACTCACGACTTGAGCCGGGCGATAGTTTTTGGCTGAAGATATGGAGACACTACCTTTATGGGAGCACTCTTACTGTTTTCAGCGATCACAAGAGCTTGAAGTACCTGTTCGACCAGAAAGAGCTCAACATGCGTCAGCGTAGATGGACAGAATTTCTCAAGGACGTTGGAAAGAGCTCAACACTACCTTTACGTTGGAATACCATCCCGGTAAGGCTAACGTGGTAGCAGATGCGTTGAGTAGGAAGAGCGTTTTAACCTCGGCGATGATGATCAAGGAGTTGGAGATGCTCGAGAAGTTCCGAGACTTGAAGTTGAATGTCGAAGTTTCACCGGGGAAGCTGAGATTTGGTATGCTTACCATCTCTAACAGATTGTTGGACGAGATCCGAGACCAAAGAAAGTTCATGACGAGCTTCGCAAGAGAAGGTTCAGCTTGATAGCGCAAGTGGAAGGCGCATGTAATTCCAAGCCGAGCGGACGATATCTTAAGGTGCAATGGCCGAGTATGCGTACCTAACGTATCCGAGCTGAGAAAGTTGATTCTCGACGAAGCGCATAAGAGCAACTTTAGTATTCACCCAGGAGTTACGAAGATGTATCAAGACTTGAAGAAGCATTTTTGGTGGTCCGGAATGAAGAAGCAAGTGGCCGAGTACGTAGCTTCGTGTTTAACGTGTCAGAAAGCGAAGGTGGAGCACCAACGACCTGCGGGAATGCTACAATCGCTTGACGTACCAGTATGGAAATGGGATAGTATTTCCATGGATTTCGTTGTAGGTTTGCCGAAGACGCAGAAGAAGAATGATTCGATTTGGGTGATCGTCGACCGATTGACCAAATCTGCTCATTTCTTACCAGTGAGGTCGACATACAACGTGGAAAGTCGACCGAGATCTACATCGCGGAGATAGTACGACTTCATGGTATACCTCTTCGATCGTGTCGGACCGAGATCCGAAGTTCACGCCTCATTTTTGGAGGGAATTGCAAGGAGCGATGGGAACCGAAGCTCGAGCTTAGCTCGGCATATCATCCACGCATCGACGGCCGATCGAGAGAACGATCCAATCACTTGAAGATTTGTTGCGGCGTGTACCTTAGATCACCGAGGAAGTTGGGACGACATCTTACCATTGGTGGAGTTCACCTACAATAACTTGATTTCCATGCGAGTATTGGAATGGCACCTTTTGAAGCTTCAGATGGACGGAAATGTCAGACGCCTCTTTGTTGGTACCAGGACGGCGAGCGTTCTGTCGTCGGACCAGATATGATCCAGCAGACTACCGAGAAGATCCGTTTGATCAGAGATCGGATGCGAACGTCTCAAAGTCGACAGAAGAGTTATGCAGACCAACGACGTCGACCGCTCGAGTTCGAGGAAGGAGAACATGTATTTCTTAAAGTCACCCCCACTACTGGAGTTGGTCGAGCGATCAAATCCAAGAAACTTACCCCTAAATTTATTGGACCTTATCAGATTCTTCGTCGTATTGGTCCAGTGACATATCAGATTGCCTTGCCACCATTCTTGTCGAACATCCACGACGTCTTCCACGTCTCACAATTGCGGAAGTATGTTTCCGACCCCTCTCATGTCATCGAACCGGATGTGATTCAACTGAAGGACGACCTATCTTTTGAAGCATCACCAGCAAGGATCGTTGATCGGAAAGCCAGCGATTCTTGAATAAAGAGATTCAACTTGTCAAAGTTGTGTGGGATCAGAAGACGGGAGATGCAACTTGGGAGCTGGAGGAGAAGATGAAGACTCAGTACCCTGAACTTTTCCGAGGTAAGAAACTTATTTGCAATTTCGAGGACGAAATTTTTTTAGAGGGAGAGATTGTAACACCTGAGGACGAGATCGACATCGTCTTAGGACGACGTATCGAGACCTCGCGTCGAGATCTTGTGTCGAGATCCCGTGCCAAGATCGTTTGCCGAGGTCATTTGCCGAGCTGAGGAGACCGCGTGCACTAGCTGCTGAGCTGAGGAGGTCGGGTGTCGAGTTGATGAAGTCGCGTACCGAGCTGAGGAGGTCGCATGTCGAACTGAGGAGGCCGCGTTCACGAACTCGTGTTAGAGCCTTGTGCGCTTGCACGAGCACCCTAGTCGACATCGTGTCGAGATGACACTCGTATTCTTACGAACGATATTCAGCGTTATTATTATATTGTTTGTAATTATTACATTGTCGGCTTGTCGTTCTCGTCGCGTGTCTAGATCGTTGACCGACAGAGTAGAGGGTAATTATGAGAGAGGAACGATTAGATGGGTAGAATGATTGATGGGATTGGCATCTTATAGCTGGAGTTATGATTATACCCCTTCTCTCACCAGCTGTATACCACGACCGGTTCCCTCAGATACTCATTTCTCTTTTCTTCTTTCTTCTTCCTTCCTTCTGCTCTGAGTTCCTTGTTTTTCTCCAAAATCTCCATCGAAGAACCTTGAGTTCCATCGAGATTCTGCACAAATTTTCTTCATCAATCTTGTTCATCATCATCTTCTCGACCTATATCTCACCATCTCGACCACCATCTGAGGTATGGAAAAACAGATTTTTCTCTTCTTCATGTTACTGTTTAGCGCCATTTCTTCTTTCCATTTTAGCTAATTTTTATGCTTCCAAATCATGTCAAATTGATGGGTTTTCTTCTTCACGATATTACATATCTTTCTAACCGATTATTTGAGCTTGAAAAACAAATTTCTTTCTCTGTTTTTCTGCAATCGGCAGTGCCCAAAAACCCTTCCTTTTAATTTGTTCGATTTCTTGTTTTAGTTGTCGATTGTTGCTTCTGGTTGTTGTTGTTGTCGATCTATCTGTTGTAGCATCAGATAGCCTTTTTCATGAACTTTTGATCGAAAACCCCAACTTTGTGGTTAAGATTGGGATGAGAGCTAAGTGTTATTAGAACCCATAGATCGAACTAAGTTGTGCTTGTTTTAGGAAGTCTGATTCCCGAGATCGTGTGATTTCCGAATCGAGGTGTACGGGAAAGCGAATCCAAGGACGTGGAAGCAGCGGAATCCAGATCGAGAACTGTACGTGTCGAGGTCGACTGAGAAGCGTACGTGTCGAGGTCGATTGAGGACGGTACGTGTCGAAGTCGTTGTCGAGCTCGTTGAAGACAGCCGTGTCGAGATCGAGTAAGAGAAGTCGTTGTCGAGCTCGTTTGAAGACAGCCGTGTCAAGGTCGTTGTCGAGCAGCTTTATCTTGGAGTTCGGTAAGGGCAACTTTTAGACATTATTAAGACTTTATTTTTATTGTTATATTTCTGTATGGACTCCTTGATTGGTGTCGAGCTTGGAATGTTGTGATATGATTGGGTTTTTGCATGTATTTGATATGTGATTGAATATATGTTGTGAATTGTGAATTGCTGTCGAATTGCGTGTCTTCATGCAGAATGTTTTATTGCTTAAATGATTAAATTGGGTTTTCTTCATGTTAAGCATGCTCTCTTTATTTGATATGTGATCAAGTAAGTTGTGTTACTCTTTGAAATGCGGCGAGCTAATCATCGAGTGAGAGAGCTAGGGAGTCGTATGACGTTTTTGAGCCGGACCCAGATAACTGAGGGTGCTAGGTCCCCTTTTTGTTTATGGTGGATTGGCTAGGCGTTGTAGCATTATCAGTTTGGGGATGGACCTGCTGATTAATGCATGGAATTCGGTTTGGGGATGGACCTGCCGTTTACCTATTACGTCAGTTTGGGGATGGACCTGCTGACGATATTCCGGAATAAGAGTCGAGTCTAGAGTGAGATGGTCGAGTCACGTGTGGTGATTGAGATACATTATTGTGTTGCTTATTTCTTTATGCCGTGTTATCTTGTATTGTTGAGAAGTTGACCCTTTCCCGTGGTGCCTTCAATCCATGACGGTTACCCAGGCGATGTCGAGGGTGCAGGGAACTCGACAGCAGATGATGCCGAGGAGGAGCTCGACGAGGACCCGAGTGACGACCTCTATTTGTCGTGATTGATTATGTTGTTGGATGTTTGTTTTTCTGATGACTGTACCTTGTTTTTCTTTTGGAGTAGTATGTCGTGACCAGTTTGGGCAGTGTTGTTTTGTCGTTTCAGGGTAGACTGGTGGTCTTACTTTTGGAGCAGCCCCCTGCGTGGGTGTCTGCCGGAAGTACCCCCAGGGTATGATTGCTCTTTTGAAGTCGTCGTACCTTAGGTGTATTTTCTTTGCACATTTGCTACTCTGTATTTTGTATACATTATTATTTCGAGTGATATATATATGTATGTTATGCATGTATGTTTTATTAGAATTTAAGTCTTGTGTCTTAGTTGCACCATGTTTCGAAAAGCTGTAATTACTCTGATGTGCACGAGCTGGTTTTATAAAAAAAAAATAGACCGTACTTTTTAAAAGGCACAAGAGTTTCGTTTTTAAAACACATCTCATACAGGTTTAGTTGAGCTCGGTGTGTTGAGCTCGGTAACTCGAGCTCGGTATATTGAGCTCGGTAGCGGTCCGGAAACGGGTCGTTACACTATCAGCCTTCTGTGGAATATTCTGGCCCCCATGGTAAACACCCCTAAGGTCTGTGTGACCTGCACTGTTACCTCGTACTCGTGCTCGAGTATCTCCTGACCTTGTGCTCCACACACAACTGTGACATAGCACCAACACATTGACTTTAAAAGCTCACACCATTCACATATCACTTTGCATTTAGGTTCACTTTTATTCCCTTTATTCACCTTTCACCTTAAACAAGTTACAACTCACATTAGTCATATCCTCAATCACTTGATTATTTAGCAGTGTGACAACACCTAATGCAACATATTATACACATAGAGTATCATACAGGCATCACATAAGCACATATCACACCTTCCTACTCATGTTCCTAGTATCACACATAACACATAAATTCACTATCATACACTAAGTCGGTCAAACACATGACGCGAAATACACAATACCGTTCCTATGTTGGTTGATAAGTTCACGACACCTGTCCTCAGATATCGTAAACTGTAATCCCTATCTTTAGGTGTTACTGACCTCAACCTCTAGTAGGGCTTAGGTACCCTACGCATACAATGTATATTATTCTACACTAGCAATCCCGGTAAAAATGTTTTCTTACTCCCACCTGGATTCCAAAGCAGTAAATCTGAGTCCCACGAACTCCTATAGTCTCACCCACGAACACACAAGCACCTTAATCCTGCCTTCCTATCACGTCCAGGCTCTGCCCTTCAAAGTTAGAATATCATGGTTTGTCCAAAAATTCCACCGAGCATACCCGCACAACCCATATTTCACCGGAAATAAAAAAATGCACTCAAATTAGAATTAGGGCAAACTATGGAATTGAAAAAAATATGATAAGTGTCATGACCATTCCATATTCTAAGGGTCCAAGGATTCCAACTTACCCAACTCCAACTTCTAGAAAGGTTTCACGGCCGTTCGGTAGCTCGACTACCACCAAAACCCTAAAACATGAAGAACAGTTAATCAGGGACTTATAATATTATCAATGGGTCACAAAATTACTATGGTCCAAACCACCAATCAGAGGTTCTCTCCTCTGATTCGTGGTCTAAGGAAGTGCCTTGGCAAGTTTCGGCAAAACCCTAGCTCGTTCGGTATCCGTATAGTCCATCCGGGTCCAAAAACACAGTCTGATTAGGGTTACGATTGAAAACCTTGAACTACTCTCACGAAATCAGAATGGAAATAAACATTAAATCACTGAGGTGCTTAGGTTTACCTTAGCAAAACTTCACTTGGAGATAAACCCTAGAAAGCACAAACAACAACAGACAACCCGGTAGGATCGAACGAACGAACCGGCACTTGGAATCACTTAGAACCATCTCCTAAACTTGAGATCACCCAACTATGGTGTTCTCTAGTCAGTTACAAAGCAAAGGTCGTGAATTACTAAGAAGTAGAGGTAAAAAAATGAAATCTGGAAGTGAAATGGTCCTTAAATACAAAATCTGTCCCCAAGTGCGCTTCCACGTGCTGCCTCCACCGCCTACTTCATCATGAAGAAACCTCTCCCAAACGGTCCAATTAGGAGCTACCACGTGTCAACCTATCATTGGACTAACTTTTGGTCAAATCCTAGGGCACCACGTGTCACGATCGGATGATTTTCTGGACGTCGGTTGCGCTGGAAGCGCTACTCCAAGCGCTTGAAGTGCACTTTTGTGCAGAAACTCCGAATTCTCGCGATTTCTTTGACCCTCTTGATTCTACCTTCCATAACTTGATTTCCTATCCTTTAAACATCATTCCAAGCATTAAAAATACCAAATCAACCTTAAGATTAAGGTCTCAAACCCTAATCACACGTTCACATGTTCACGCTCGTTCTTAGGTTACAAGTGTCCGAAAACCTTCATTCCAACTCCGATTGCTTTCAAATTTTACAAGACTTCTAATACTTATACTAAAACCCTAATAATCACTTCCCTACCTCTATCTAACCCTTAAAACCTCACAACTCTACATATACAATGGCTCAGAAAGCGAATACATGACCGAACACTCGAATATGCTGTCAAGCTCAAAGTAACACACTTAGACACACACTTATTCACACATAATCACACGTTAAGCAAGGTTATAAAATTGATGACGTTACATTTTGCATGATCTTGGGGACATTTTTACTTAGAAGTGTTAGATTTTGTTAGATTAGCATGATTAGTTCTATGATCCCTTACTTTCTTCTATGATTAAGCATGTTTAGAGTATTTAAAAATTGAAAACCCTAACCCTTGATTTCTGGCCGAGCCTAGGGGCTGTTAAGGGGCCTTGATCTTGGCTTGATTTTGTTATTTTGGAGTTGTATTTTTGAGGGTTTTGGTTTAGTATACTTAAATCTAGTCATATATGCATGTTAAGTAAGTTTTAAGAAATTAAATGGTTTGGTTTTTGGGGCTAGAAATCGTGGCAAATATGTAAGATTTTGGGGATATTTTAATTTGTTTTAAAGTGTGTCAAATTGTTTAAAAAGTTGGTTTATGGTAAAAGAATTCATGTTAGCAAAGTTTGTATGATCTTGATGTTAAAAGTTTGAAAATTTGAGGTTCTTTTTGGCACATTAAAACCGTGGCCTTCATGTGTTTTAGAACATGATCTTAAATTGTTTGATGCTTAAAATGTGTTGTGAAAAGTGATTAGTAAGTTGATTTAGCAAAGTCTTTCAAAGAAGCTTGATTTTTGTAAAAAGATTTGGTCTACGTTTCAAGAATTGTTTTAAACTTGTAGTAAAATAATTTCTAGAATTTTATGACATGTTTTAGTGTTTTAAAAAGTGGCTCAAAGTTGGGAAAATACTATTCAAAGTGGTAAAACACTATTTCAATTGGTAAATTTTGGTTTAAGCATTTTTCTAAGTGTGTAGTGTTTGTAAAAGTTTCAAAACTTCATAACTTAGACTTTATTCATGATATATGACTAGGTGTGATCCAAATGGGTGTAAGTGAGTAAGATTTTAGGTTTTTAGGAACCCAAACCGTGGCTTTCCTAGGGTTCTAGGACTTGAGTTTTTGGTTCTAATTGTATTAAGTTTGTGTTGTTAAGGTTCATGCGAGGTACGATCCGACGATGCTTTAGAACTTACCTATTTGAAGCATATTCAAAGTAAGGGAAATTCTTATATAATGAGTTTGGGCTTTTTGCCTTGATTGTTGATTGGTTTGATTAGTTGATTAATTGTGTTGTAGTACTTGCAGTATTGCTATGTGCTGTTGAGATGCTGTAGTATGTTGTAGCATATTTAATTGTTATGTGCTGTATGAGATATTGTAGCATGTTGCAGCATGCTTTTGGCCCTGCGTGGCAACATTGATTTGTATTGTGTGTTTTAAACCATGCTTGGTTTAATTTGGACTTGGATCTGATTGAATGTTTGTACAATATTGTTAATGATGATAATTAATTAATAATGCGACGATTGACTGTATTTGGGTTGACGATTTACAACGGTAAATCTGATGTGTTTTCACAAGCCAAGTTATGATTTCATAAGTAAAATGATAAAGGCTTTTTGAGCTAAAAGCAAGCGAGAGGGTTTTGGTACAACTAACCAAAGCTTACAAAGAATTTTCATTGGAACCATAGTAGGAAAAGAACTTGAGTAAACAGTGTAAATTGCGAAAACGGTTGAGTTGAATGATACGTCTGGGAAAATTCTGGCTAGGAAAGACTTGGTTATTAAGAGTGTTCGCACCGCCTCTCTTTCCTAGGAACTCCCCTAATGCATTATTTAGCACAACTAGGGTTCTAACGACCTAAAGCTTAAGAACTAATTTTGGTACAATTTCACTTAGGTGTGACACCAAAATTGAGATTTGAAATTCACTAAGTTGAGTGAGTTAGGATTCGTCGATCCGCATTGATTAATTATGATATCTCTTGGACACTCCTTATGGTGAGTGGGTCGTACCAAAGAATTGAACTTGATGCATACTAACCATTGAGCATCGATACTTGTAGTTTTTGGAAATTTTATGTTGAATTCTGAAAATGACGGGTAATCGTTTTGGCCAAACCCGACGGTCCTTCTGGTGACTAGTGGTTATAAATGGCAAAACAGTCAATGCAGTTGCAATTGGATTGTAATATCCATGGTAGGGGAATTTTGTTTGGACCTGGAAAATAAGTTCCTCGTCTACTGCTGTCCTTGTTTAAGGCTACAGGTGTATACACAAACTTGTTCATAATGCATTGGCATGCATAATTAACCACATTGAAATATGTGATGACTTGATCATTGATCTGTTGATTGATTTATCTGCTCACATGCAAATGCTTGATATACCATGATGATGTATGCGGTCTATTAGGTATGTATATGTATATAAAGCCATGTTGTTGTATTATATATATATATATGCGGTCTATTATATATGTATATGTATATTTATATATATTATTTGCATGCGACATATCCTATGATAAACTCGTGGACAAAGAATTTATCCTTGCATTTATTTTGTTTCATGATTTTGCTCTGGATTCGCTTCTTAGATGATGCCGATCCCCATGAGGTATTTGGGGGCAACGACCTATGAATTCCCACAAGGGAAGGAACCATCAGCGTGGTCTGTTGATCTTATTTCTTGATGATTGTCTCATTTAGGAATGGTGATTGAGACCAACGATGATGGAGAATTCGCTACTGCTATGTGATTCAACAATAAGAAAGTTCAATTTTATATTCTGCCTAGTTTACTTGTTGTACCTACTCCTTTTACACCTGCTAGGATGTCTCCGTTCGTGGTCCTTTCTCTTGGAATGGTGGATGCGACCCCTGTGATTGTTGGTATGGGCGTTCCACATCCTAATACGATACCGAGTTTGATTTCTATTCCACCTTCGACTGGAGTTCCGACTACTCCTCCCATCGTTACTGTTACTACTACTGCTGCTACGACAACTTCATTGGCGACACCTGCTGCACCTGAGGGTACTCCTCCCTCATTCTGTACTCACTGTTCTCACTGCTCGTATCCATCGCCATCGACCCCCGTGGCTGGAGACCCAATAAATGGGCGTAGAACCACCCGGCAGTGGTTGGTTAGGAATAGGGTAGTGATTGAGAGTGAGGAGGAGGAGGGGGATCCTTTTGAGGCATGTGGACCTGCTAGCTCGGAGTCTGCGACCTTTCGTAAGGGATATCCCCCTCGCAAACGTCTTAGGTTTACTTTCGGGCCAACATAGTTAGATAGAGTCAGTTGGTTAGACTCTAGTTAGTATTGTGTACAGTATGACTTTTGGGCCTAGTCTTTTGATAGGAGCTGCCAGGATACATCACGAATATGAGTCAACTCTAGGTGCTTAGGGTTTTCATATGACTGATGTAACACCCTAAATCCCTCAACTTTAGTTTGAAATTATGTGCATGAGATTAGTGTTATGAATTGTGAGTTTCAATTGATTTCAAGTTGATTTCATGATTGAGAGATGAGGTTGAGTCTTTGATGATCTTAAGTAATTAGGTGAGTTGATAGTAGCTTTAAAGTGATGTTAAGGATTGATTATGAGTCGGATTAAGAAGGATTAGGAAGGAGGTCTCAAGATTGGGTGTTAGAACTAAGTTTCTTGATTTTTCTGCAGTGGGAATCGATTCCCACAAGCCACGAATCGATTCACAGAGTTTTGTTCCTCTGGGACTCGATGTGTGAATCGATTCACACACTCTGTGAATCGATTTAGGCAAAAATAACTCACTAGGACTCAAAGTGTGAATCGATTCACTCACTTAAAATTCGAATATGATACTTTCTAACTGTGTGAATCGATTCACACAGCTTATGTGAATCGATTCACAGGCCCTTTAAAACGGAAAAACGCAGCTAAAAAGGGACATGTCGTGATTTTGAGAGAGAGAATTAGAGAGAGAGCGATTGGGGAGGGGAAAAGGGGAGAAACACTTAGGGTTTCATAAATCTTAAGAGAAATTCGTGGGTTCTTACCAGATTTCCTCAAATCTTAACTTGAATCCAAGTTGGAGAGTTGTATTTCCTTTGTTTGTGAGAGTTTGGAGAAGCCCTAGAAAGGAAGAAGAAGAAGAACTCGAAGGAGAAGAAGAAGGAAGGGAAGAGGAACAAGCTCCACCACTTCAAGTCCAAAAGTTCTTGGTGTTGTAGTGAGTTCTTCCTTCTCTTAGGTGATGGGCACCCATAAGTCCCACATTAGAATTTTCTTTTCAAAGAAGTCTGAGAACCTTTGGGTTCAAAGTTAGGGTTTTATTACCCCTTTGATTTTGAGTTTATTATTATTGTTAATATTATGATTATATAGTGGGTTTGACTGAAAGAGGTTGGATGGCTGCCCCCAACCCCCCACAAATTGTGTGCTTAATGTTTGAACCATTGGTTGCTCGATAGAGCTCCAATGGGAATGTGTTTTTGGTTTGAAGTGATTTTGAACTGAATATTCATGTAAAGTGTCATGTGAACTTGTTATTGTCTTGTTTATATGATGAGTAAAGAAATTAAATGTTAATGTGGGTTAAATATCCTAAGTTGTTATTTTACCTTAAAGTAAAGCATGCATTAAGCCATGAGAGTCATGATTCATAGTTCACTTAAAAGACACCAAGATTCCTCATAAGAGGAGAGTACGATATAGTTAGTCTCGTGGGATACCACTTGGAGTTTAATGACGTCTAACCACCATACCATTAGCTATGTTGAGCGGGGCCTATAAATTAAAGCATATGACTAAATCTGACAACAAAGAATCCCGGTTGATTATCAATATAACCACACAGAAATAGTTAAGACGTGCTAAGCACGAAGTAATGAGGAACGAAACATTCTTAGTTAATGTTGTATTGCATTATGATGTTGATTGCTTTATTGAACTGTATTAAGTGTAAGAGAGATGGTGAGGAGTCGAGGGGAGGATTCATTGAGAATTTTATCTCACCCCTTTCCTTTTATCATTATTACAGATTCGCAGGTATCGAAGGAACATTGAAGAGGCTAGGAGCTTGAAGCTCTTTTATGTTATTTTGTATTTTTGGATTATGTAGCACTCTTTTGATTTTGATGCAAAATAACTAGTATTTTGTATTAAATCTCTAGAAGGCTATGTAATTTTGAAATATGGAATATTTCCCCTTTAAGGGATTAGGAACCTTGTCTTAATCTAGACTTAATGTAATATTTAAGTTTAAATTCCGCTTGGTAATCTCTGTATCAAATGTTAATGATCTTACTTTCAAGTTAAGTTGAATGTATGGTGTTACAACTGATGTATTTTATTTTGAGTATGTACTTTTGTATATTTTCGAACTCCCCTGCGTGTGACACACTCTGATCTATGACAGTGTTATGATGCATATATATGATGATGGTTATGTTTTACTTTAGAATTGGTTGTTATTCGATTTTACTATCCGTTGTTTTAAAGTTATTACATTTTGTTGTCATTGTAAAAAAAAAAAAAACTGCTGAAGAAAACCTTTTGTGAAAATGGCTATTCTGCATTTAGTTTAATCCAGGTAATAATAGTAGCGCTCCAAAAAATGGGGTGTTACATTAGTGGTATCAGAGCAGTTCAGTTCTAACCGGACTGCTTGGTGTAAGCTGGCTTAAAGTGTCGGGAATTGTCGAGTAGGAGTCTGTTATGCCTAGGATTTTGTGAACTTTGTGCTTGATTGTCTGAAATGTTTCCAAGTTGAAACATGTGTGACATTGTGTGAAATTGTGTGCGATCAACTCAGATGATCGATTTTGTTGGGGTTCTGACTATTTTTCGACTTGTAGGAACTTATGGCACCTCCTAAACGTGATACCTCGATTCCTGAAGCTGGAAATCAGGACATGGACCAAGATGTGCAAGCAATGACTGACATGGCCGCGGCAGTAGCACAGCAGACGACCGTTAAGCAACAACGTGACCTGCAAAAGCAACAATGCGAGGAACGAACTGCTGAGGCGAAGAGGTTAATTGATTTTTGTCGCCATAACCTGCCAAAATTCTATAGGTATTCCGATCTAGAACAGGCAAACCTCTGGTTGCAGGAGATCGAAAATATTTTTGAGGTACTTTACACTCCTGCGGATGTCAAAGTAAACTATGCCACTTACCTGCTGCTGGGTGACGTAGAGTATTAGTGGAAAGGGACAAAGCTGATGATGGAGGCTAACCATCAGGAAGTGACCTGGGAAGCATTTCGTGCCAAGTTTTTGGGGAAGTACTTTCCCAAAAGTGCTTGCATCGAAAAAGAACAGGAATTTCTGAGAGTTTACTAGGGAACTGGAGTGTTGAGGAATACACTGCAAAGTTTGAATCATTGGCTAAGCATTTTTCGCTTCTTTCAACAGCGCGTTGATGAAGAATACATGTGCGAGCGTTTTGTGAATGGATTGAGAGGCGACATACAGGACTCAGTGTTGCTGTTAGGAATTCGTAGTTTCCAATGACTGGTGGAGAAGAGCAGGGAAGTTAAAATAATGAAGAATAACAGACTGAGGAAAGCTGGAGGACCATCTAAGAAGGGGAATCAGGGTCGTGGAAACAAAGGGAATCAGCAACAAAATAAGCCATATTCCCGTCCCCAGGGGAATAACTGCAATCAGTATCGCCCTGTGGCGCAAGGTGTCGGGAGTAGTCAGAAGAATGAACTGCGTTGCTACAATTGTGGAAGTAAGGATCATTTGGCTGACAAATGTACAAAGGAGAAGGCGTGCTTCAACTGCAGGAAGCCAGAACACTTTGCAAAGGGCTGCCGTCTGCCAAAGGCTGAACCATCTATAAATGCTATAAGAGCTGCACGACCTACAGTGAAAGGACGCGTGTACACGATGACCGGTGAAGAGACCTCACAGGACCTCATTGAGGGAACTTGTGACATCGCAGGTAACCTTCTATCAGTACTTTTCGATTCCGGTGCAACACATTCATTCATCTCTATGGATTGTGTGAAGCATCTGAATCTTCCTGTTACTGCATTGCCGTTTGATTTGGTTATTTCCACTCCTGCAGCTAAAACTTTGACTGCCAATACTGCCTGCTTGCATTGTCCTACGACTGTTCAAGATAGGAAATTCTTTGTTAACATGATTTGTCTGCCGCTGAAAAATCTTGATGTGATCCTCGGGATGGATTAGTTTTCTCACCATCATATCCTGTTAGATTGTGCTCTTAAAGTCTTAATCTTTCCTGAGCGAATATCTCGAAGTATTTGTCTGCGAACCATCTCAGAGTAACCTTGAAAGAGGGAACTCTAGAATCTCGTTAGATAACTTAGAGGCCAAAATGGAGATTGATGTGAATAGTGTACCTGTTGTGAGAGACTTCTCAGATGTGTTTCCAAAAGACATACCCAGTCTACCTCCAGTATGGGATATTGAATTCTCTATTGATTTATTTCCTGGAATCGGTCCGATTTCTATCGCACCTTATCGAATGTCTCCTTCGAAGTTGATTGAGTTGAAGAGCCAGATTGATGACTTGATGTCCAAACAATTTATTCGACCTAGCGTATCTCCGTGGGGAGCACCAGTGTTGCTTGTGAAAAAGAAAGATGGACGCTCGAGACTTTGCGTGGACTACTGACAACTCAACAAAGTGACTGTCAAAAATCCATATCCATTACCACGCATTGACGACTTGATGGACCAATTGCGAGGAGCCACTGTTTTCTCGAAGATCGACTTGAAATCAGGCTGTCACCAGATTATGGTTAAGAATGAAGATATACCCAAGACAACCTTCAGAACCAGATATGGACATTATGAATATCTTGTAATGCCATTTGGAGTAATAAACGCACCTGCAATATTCATGGACTACATGAATAGGATCTTCAACCTATTCCTAGATCGGTTTGTTGTTGTATTCATCGACGATATTCTTATCTATTCAAAGAGTCTGTAAGATCATTGGGAGCATCTACGCCAAGTTTTGCAGATTTTGCGCGAGAAGAAGTTGCATGCCAACCTGTCCAAATGCAAGTTTTGGCTCGACGAAGTGAAGTTTTTGGGACATGTGATCTCGAGAGAAGGAATTGTTGTAGATCCTGCCAAAGTGGAGATGGTGTTAGTGTAACACCCTAATTTTCTTAAGCTTAGTAATTAAATATACTAAGTGAACAAGGGAATTTAATCCCTAAAGATTAATGAGGCTAATAACCTCTAATCTGGGGTTTTAATGCAAAATGGGAGTTTAGGGCCAAAATGGTAATTTTTTCCAGTAATTAAGGAAGTGTGGGATTACTTATTCATGAGTAGTATTTAATTAATTAATTTATCTGTGGTACGTATGAGAAATTATGATATTAAAGGAGGACTGTTGATTAGATTTTAATTAAATCTTGTGTTTTGTCCCACCGTACACCACACTTAACCTCACTCCACCCTAGCACCCTCCCACACTCTCTTCTTACTCCCTCCTGCGTGACTTCGCAGCAAAAATTAAAAAAACAAAGTAAACGAAAACAGAGAAGGAGAAGGAAGGGAAAGAGGAAAGAAGAGAAAGAGAGAAGGAAGGGGAGGAATGCGATCGAAGGAGAAAGAAGGAGAAGCAGGGCACGGTGGTGCACTGGTAAGAAGGTGGCCGAGAGAGAGAGCACGAGTTGAAGAGAGAGAGCTCGAGAAAGAGAAAGAAGAAGAAGAAGAAGAAGAGAAAAGGAGAAAAGGGGAACAGGAAGAAGAAGGAAAGGGAAATGGAAAAGGAAGAAGGAGATGAAAAGCTTGGTTGGAGCTTCAATGGTGGATTTGGGGTACTTAAGCCCTAGGATTTGGGCATTTCTTCTCCAAACACTTAAAGAGCAAAGGTAACATAGATTCCCCACTTTAAAACCTCTCTTAGGGTGTGCTAGGGTTTTTCTTGATTTAATCCCTAAATTTGAATGTATGATAAGTTAAGTGGGTTTGGTTAAAAAGAGGTTGGATGGCTGCCCCCAACCCCCACGAGCATATGTATGATGTTTGATCCATCGTGAGTTCCACAGAGCTCCTAATGGAAACGATGTATAAATGTTTATGTGAGATTATTCAATGTCAAAATGTGGCAACCAAAAGTCACCGGATAGGAATGACAATGAGGTAATTTCCCTAAGTAATGTATGCTTTTTGTGATTTGGAGTTTCATGTTAGTGTTCCTTCAAAGATTGGAGTAAAGGTTTTTCTTATATGTTCATTTGAGTTCATGAAAGTCATGAATGGTTGAATTATATTTGTATACTTCCTTCATTATGTGACTGCATTTGAAATATGCATAAGTCAATGTTAAAAGATATATGTTAAGTTAGAGTTTAATAGTTATTTAAGTTTATGAAGATTAAGATAAATAAATGAATTTAATGAAGTTAAGCTTATGATCGTTTATAATGGCATATGAGTGTTTTGTCTTGATCATGTGATTTTAATAAGATGCATGATTTGGATAAATGAGGTTCAAATGCATGCTAAGTATGATTCCTTGGTTTTAATGTAAGCTTCTTGGAATAGTTAGATGATAATGTGGATTAAATGTCCTAAGATGCTACTTTACTTGATTGTAAACATGCATAAAAGCATAAGCATTGTGATATCTAAAAATCACTTAAGGCCCGGGCAAGACTCCTCTATTTATAGGAGAGATCGGTATGGTTAGTGTAACACCTGAGGATGAGATCGACATCGTCTTAGGACGACGTATCGAGACCTCGCGTCGAGATCTTGTGTCGAGATCCCGTGCCAAGATCGTTTGCCGAGGTCATTTGCCGAGCTGAGGAGACTGCGTGCACTAGCTGCTGAGCTGCCGAGGTCGCGTGTCGAGTTGATGAGGTTGCGTACCGAGCTGAGGAGGCCGTGTTCACGAACTCGTGTTAGAGCCTTGTGCGCTTGCACGAGCACCCTAGTCGACATCGTGTCGAGATGATAACACGTATTCTTACGAACGTTATTCAGCGTTATTATTATATTGGTTGTAATAATTATATTGTCGGCTTGCCGTTCTCGTCGCCGTGTCTAGATCGTTGACCGACAGAGTAGAGGGTAATTATGAGAGAGGAGCGATTAGATGGGTAGAATGATTGATGGGATTGGCATCTTATAGCTGAAGTTACGATTATACCCCTTCTCTCACCAGCTGTATACCACGACCGGTTCCCTCAGATACTCATTTCTCTTTTCTTCTTTCTTCTTCCTTCCTTCGCCTGAAGTTCCTTGTTTCTCCAAAAACTTCCATCGACGAAACCTTGAGTTCCATCGAGATTCTGCACAAATTTTCTTCATCAATCTTGTTCATCATCATCTTCTCGACCTATATCTCACCATCTCGACCACCATCTGAGGTATGAAGAACAGATTTTTCTCTTCCTTCGTGCTACTGTTTAGCGCTACTTCTTCCTTCCATTTTTAGCTAGTTTTATGCTTCCAAATCATGTCAAATTGATGGGTTTTCTTCTTCACGATATTACATATCTTTCTAACCGATTATTTGAGCTTGAAAAACAAATTTCTTTCTCTGTTTTTCTGCAATCGGCAGTGCCCAAAAACCCTTCCTTTTAATTTGTTCGATTTCTTGTTTTAGTTGTCGATTGTTGCTTCTGGTTGTTGTTGTTGTCGATCTATCTGTTGTAGCATCAGATAGCCTTTTTCATGAACTTTTGATCGAAAACCCCAACTTTGTGGTTAAGATTGGGATGAGAGCTAAGTGTTATTAGAACCCATAGATCGAACTAAGTTGTGCTTGTTTTAGGAAGTCTGATTCCCGAGATCGTGTGATTTCCGAATCGAGGTGTACGGGAAAGCGAATCCAAGGACGTGGAAGCAGCGGAATCCAGATCGAGAATCAGACGTGTCGAGGTCGACCGAGAAGCCGTGCGTGTCGAGGTCGATTGAGGACGGTACGTGTCGAAGTCGTTGTCGAGCTCGTTGAAGACAGCCGTGTCGAGATCGAGTAAGAGAAGTCGTTGTCGAGCTCGTTTGAAGACAGCCGTGTCAAGGTCGTTGTCGAGCAGCTTTATCTTGGAGTTCGGTAAGGGCAACTTTTAGACATTATTAAGACTTTATTTTTATTGTTATATTTCTGTATGGACTCCTTGATTGGTGTCGAGCTTGGAATGTTGTGATATGATTGGGTTTTTGCATGTATTTGATATGTGATTGAATATATGTTGTGAATTGTGAATTCTTTGTCAGTGCGTGTCTTCATGCAGAATGTTTTATTGCTTAAATGATTAAATTGGGTTTTCTTCATGTTAAGCATGCTCTCTTTATTTGATACGTGATCAAGTAAGTTATGTTACTCTTTGAAATGCGGCGAGCTAATCATCGAGTGAGAGAGCTAGGGAGTCGTATGACGCTTTGAGCCGCACCAGATAATCGAGGGTGCTGGGTCCCCTTTTTGTTTATGGTGGATTGGCTAGGCGTTGTAGCATTATCAGTTTGGGGATGGACCTGCTGATTAATGCATGGAATTCGGTTTGGGGATGGACCTGCCGTTTACCTATTACGTCAGTTTGGGGATGGACCTGCTGACGATATTCCGGAATAAGAGTCGAGTCGAGTCTAGAGTGAGATGGTCGAGTCACGTGTGGTGATTGAGATACATTATTGTGTTGCTTATTTCTTTATGCCGTGTTATCTTGTATTGTTGAGAAGTTGACCCTTTCCCGTGGTGCCTTCAATCCATGACGGTTACCCAGGCGATGTCGAGGGTGCAGGGAACTCGACAGCAGATGATGCCGAGGAGGAGCTCGACGAGGACCCGAGTGACGACCTCTACTTGTCGTGATTGTTTATGTGTGATGGATGTTTTTTTTTTGATGACTGTACCTTGTTTTTCTTTTGGAGTAGTATGTCGTGACCAGTTTGGGCAGTGTTGTTTTGTCGTTTCAGGGTAGACTGGTGGTCTTACTTTTGGAGCAGCCCCCTGCGTGGGAGTGTCTAAGTACCCCCAGGGTATGATTGCTCTTTTGAAGTCGTCGTACCTTAGGTGTATTTTCTTTGCACATTTGCTACTCTGTATTTTGTATACATTATTATTTCGAGTGATATATATATGTATGTTATGCATGTATGTTTTATTAGAATTTAAGTCTTGTGTCTTAGTTGCACCATGTTTCGAAAAGCTGTAATTACTCTGATGTGCACGAGCTGGTTTTATAAAAAAAAAATATATGTATGTTATGCATGTATGTTTTATTAGAATTTAAGTCTTGTGTCTTAGTTGCACCATGTTTCGAAAAGCTGTAATTACTCTGATGTGCACGAGCTGGTTTTATAAAAAAAAAAAATAGACCGTACTTTTTAAAAGGCACAAGAGTTTCGTTTTTAAAACACATCTCATACAGGTTTAGTTGAGCTCGGTGTGTTGAGCTCGGTAACTCGAGCTCGGTATATTGAGCTCGGTAGCGGTCCGGAAACGGGTCGTTGCATTGTTGGTATCGAGCGATTCAGTTCTCGACCGAAGCCGTATAGGAATTTTGACCGACAACGTGGTCGGGTTATGTGTGTTGGGTACCTAATTGTAATATGTTGATTGTCGCTTGATTAAGTGAAGCACTTATTGCTTGAGAAATTGTTTGAACTGTTTCTTGATTGAAGCGGTGTGTTTTAACACATCCTTGTTGTGAGATTCTCGACAGGTTTTGAACTTTGTGGAATCTAATGCCACCTCGTCGGATACGACAAATGCAACCAGAACGTCGACATGGAACGAGCAATTCAAGCTATGACCGAGATGGCGGCAGCCATGGCTCAAAGAATCACCGCTGCGAACTCAATAGGCTAACGCGATGGCTCAACAGACGGCAGCGTTAACTCAACAGAACTTACAAAGAATAGCAACGAGCGAACGAAATCTTTAGGATTAGACTTTAGGAAGCATGATCCACCGGTTCTACGGTGAGCCAAATCCAGATAAAGGCGATCTTTGGATGCAAGAGATCGAGAAGATCTTCGAGGCACTTCACGTCTCTGACAACGTGAAGGTCGACTACGCCACCTACTTACTGCTAGGAGACGCAGAGTATTGGTGGAGAGGAGTGAAGCAAACATTTATAGCGGAACGTCGCGAGATGACCTGGGAGCTTTTTCGTGAAAGGTTCTTGGACATGTACTTCCCAGATACTGCACGAGCCGAGAAGGAGCAAGAATTTCTTCAATTGCTGCAAGGCAACTCGACAGTGTCCGAGTATGCGGCCAAGTTCGAGTCGTTGGTGAGGTATTTCAGTCCATTTCGTGATCGAGTTGACCAGAGATGGTTGAGTGAGAGATTCCAACGGGGATTGAGATTCGACATTCAGAAGTCAGTGGTGTCGTTGAGGATTCGAAACCTCCAAGAGCTTATAGATTGCTATGTCGAGGTAGAAAGAGTAAGAAGCCACAAGAAGAAGACTGTTGTAGGCGGACCAATGAGACCCCAGAGTGCGGGGCAGAGGTTTGCACAGAAAGGAAAACAACCGCAGAAGAAGCCTTACGACCGACCTCAGGGGAACGACAACAGGGACGATGTCGTCCGATGACCAGTACCGGAAGTGGAGGTCGACCGTGTCGAGGTGACTTGCTATCGCTGTGGAAAGCCGACATTACGCGAGTAATCAGACTTTAAGGAGGAGGTGTGCTACAATCAGAAGAAGCCAGGGCATTTTGCCAAGGATTGTCCTACACCTAAAGTCAACCGACTATGCTTGCGCAAAGGCCAAAGGAAGCGTCAAGTGGCTAAAGGCGTAGTTTTCTGCATGAGTGGCGAGGAAGCGGTCGAGTGAAGATCTTATCCAAGGTGAATGTGAGATCGAGGGTAAATCCTTATCCGTTCTTTTTGATTCGTGCAACCCATTCCTTTATTTCTTCGATTGTGTGAACCATTTGAACTTGACCGTGATCGCTTTACTGCTCAAATTAGTAGTTACAACCCCAACCGCTAAAACCTTAGTCACAAACACCGCATGTCTTAATTGTGTAGTGGTTATTCAGAGTAGAAAGTTTGTGGTCAATTTGGTTTGTTTGCCTCTTGGGGCCTAGATGTCATTCTCGGGATGGATTGGTTGTCACACCACCATGTCCTCTTGGACTGTGCCCGTGAAATCGTAATTTTTCCGGACCTTGGAGTCTCCAATTATCTTTCTCACTGAACGTATTGGAGTTTCTTTGAAAGAAGGAACTAGGGAATACATGTATCCTGGCTAGTTCGGAAGTTTTCCAGCGATCGACGTGAAGAATGTTGCAGGTGGTGTGTGACTTTGAGGACATTTTTCCCGAAGACGTGCCGTGGTTACCACCAAGGCGTAGAGGTCGAGTTCTCCATCGACCGATTCCAGGGAACAGGACCGATCTCCAAAGCGCCATACGTGATGTCTCCCGCCGAGATGAAAGAGTCAAGTCCCGGATCAAACACTGGAGTCGAAGCAATTCATACGACCGAGCGTGTCACCGTGGGGAGCTCCAGGTGTTGTTGGTTAAGAAGAAGGATGGACGATCAAGGTCAGGCGTGGACTATCGCGAGCTCAACAAGGTTACTGTGAAGAACCGTTATCCGTTACCACGTATTGACGACTTGACGGATCAACTTCGTGGAGCGGCGATCTTTTCCAAGATAGACTTGAAGTCGGGCTACCATCTGATTCGCGTGAAGGAGGAAGATATCCCCAAAACAGCTTTCAGGACTAGATACGGTCACTACGAGTACTTGGTGATGCCGCTTGGGTAGCGAATGCACCAAACGTGTTTATGGACTACATGAACAGGCTTTTGCATTCGTTCTTGGATCAGTTTGTTGTAGTGTTCATCGACGACATACTGAACTACTCGAGGAACCGAGAAGAGCACGAAGAACACTTATGTCGAGTACTGCAGATATTACGAGATAAGCAACTCTATGCCAACCTCGTCAAGTGTGAATTTTGGCTCGAAGAGGTGAATTTTCTTGGTCACGTGATTTCCAAAGAAGGGATAGTTGTGGATCCAACTAAGATTGAAGTCGCATTTAGCGTGGGAACAACCGAAGACTAAGCACGAGATCGGGGAGTTTTGTCGCTTAGCGTGATATTACCGAAGATTCATTGAAGGTTTCTCGAAGATTGTCGCCTCTTACACGATCGACGAGGAAGGATTAACCTTTGCCTGGACCGAGGAGTGTGAAGCCGCCAAAGATCAAGGAGCTTTTGACGACGCTGTCAGGCCGATTTTGCCTCAACCCAAGAGCCTTTCGAGGTGTATTGTGATGCGTCACACCAGGGATTGGGATGCGTCTGATGCAACATCGGAAGGTGGTCGCGTATGCTTCAAGACAAATTTTAAGATTCACGAGAGAACTACCCTACTCACGACTTGGAGCCGGGCAAAGCAGAGTTTTTGGCGAAGATATGGAGACACTACCTTTATGGGAGCACTCTTATCGCTTTCGCCGATCACAAGAGCTTGAAGTACCTGTTCGACCAGAAAGAGCTCAACATGCGTCAGCGTAGATGGACAGAATTTCTCAAGGACTACGACTTTACGTTGGAATACCATCCCGGTAAGGCTAACGTGGTAGCAGATGCGTTGAGTAGGAAGAGCGTTTTAACCTCGGCGATGATGATCAAGGAGTTGGAGATGCTCGAGAAGTTCCGAGACTTGAAGTTGAATGTCGAAGTTTCACCGGGGAAGCTGAGATTTGGTATGCTTACCATCTCTAACAGATTGTTGGACGAGATCCGAGACCAGCAGGTTCATGACGAGCTTCTGCAAGAGAAGGTTCAGTTGATAGCGCAAGGGAAGGCGACAGAATTCCAAGTCGGAGCGGACGATATCTTAAGGTGCAATGGCCGAGTATGCGTACCTAACGTATCCGAGCTGAGAAAGTTGATTCTCGACGAAGCGCATAAGAGCAACTTTAGTATTCACCCAGGAGTTACGAAGATGTATCAAGACTTGAAGAAGCATTTTTGGTGGTCCGGAATGAAGAAGCAAGTGGCCGAGTACGTAGCTTCGTGTTTAACGTGTCGAGCGAAGGTGGAGCACCAACGACCGCGGGAATGCTACAATCGCTGACGCATCAAGATGGAAATGGGATAGTATTTCCATGGATTTCGTTGTAGGTTTGCCGAAGACGCAGAAGAAGAATGATTCGATTTGGGTGATCGTCGGACCGATTGACCAAATCGCTCATTTCTTACCGGTGAGGTCGACATACAACGTGGAAAAGTCGACCGAGATCTACATCGCGGAGATAGTACGACTTCATGGTATACCCTCTTCGATCGTGTCGGACCGAGATCCGGTTCACGCCTCATTTTTGGAGGGAATTGCAAGAAGCGATGGGAACCGAGCTCAGGCTTAGCTCGGCATATCATCCACAGATCGACGGTCGACCGAGAGAACGATCCAATCACTTGAAGATTTGTTGCGGCGTGTACCTTAGATCACCGAGGAAGTTGGGACGACGCCTTACCATTGGTGGAGTTCACCTACACAACAGTTTCCATGCGAGTATTGGAATGGCACCTTTGAAGCACCGTATGGACGGAAATATCGACGCCTCTTTGTTGGTACCAGACGGCGAGCATTACGTCAGTCGGACCAGATATGATCCAAATAGACTACCGAGAAGATCCGCTTGATCGAGATCGGATGCGAACGCCTCAAAGTCGACGTAAGAGTTATGCACTAACGACGCCGACCGCTCGAAGTTCGAGGAAGGAGAACATGTATTTCTTAGAGTCACCCCCACTCATCGAGTTGGTCGAGCGATCAAATCCAAGAAACTTACCCCTAAATTTATTGGACCTTATCGATTCTTCGTCGTGTCGGTCCAGCTGGCATATCGATTGCCCCCGCCACCATTCTTGTCGAACATTCACGACGCCTTCCACGCCTCACAATTGCGGAAGTATGTTTCCGACCCTCTCATGTCATCGAACCCATGTGATTCAACCGAAGGGCGACCTATCTTTGAAGCATCACCGCAAGGATCGTTGATCGGAAGCCAAGCGATTATGAATAAAGAGATTCAACTTGTCAAAGTTGTGTGGGATCGTAAGACGGAGATGCAACTTGGGAGCCGGAGGAGAAGATGAAGACTCGAGACTCGAACTTTTCCGAGGTAAGAAACTTATTTGCAATTTCGAGACGAAATTTTTTTAGAGGGAGAGATTGTAACACCTGAGGACGAGATCGACATCGCCTTAGGACAACGTGACGAGACCTCGCGCCGAGATCTTGTGTCGAGATCCCGTGCCAAGATCGCTTGCCGAGGTCATTCGCCGAAGCCGAGGAGATCCGCGTGCACTAGTCAGCCGAGTGGCGAGGTCGCGCTGTCGAAGTTGATGAGGTCGCTGCATCGAAATGAGGAGGTCGCTGTTTCATCGTGAACGCACTCCGCTTCGACCGCCACCGAGCTCAATATACCGAAGCTCGAGTTACCGAGCTCAACACACCGAGCTCAACTAAACTCAGATGAGATGTGTGTTTAAAACGAAACTCTTGTGCCTTTTAAAAAGTACGGTCTATTTTTTTTTATAAAACCAACTCGTGCACATCGTAGTAATTACAAATTTTTCAAACATGGTGCAACTAAGACACAAGACTTAAATTCTAATAAAACATACATGCATAACATACATATATATATATCACTCAAATAATAATGTATACAAAATACGAGTAGCAAATGTGCAAAGAAAATACACCTAAGGTACGACGACTTCAAAAGAGCAATCATACTGGGGTACTTTGGCAGACACCCACGCAGGGGGCTGCTCCAAAAGTAAGACCACCAGTCTACCCTGAAATGACAAAACAACACTGCCCAAACTGGTCACGACATACTACTCCAAAAGAAAAGCAAGGTACAGTCATCAAAAAAAAACATCCAACACACATAAACAATCACGACAAATGTGTGTCGCCGCTCGTCCTCGCCGAGCTCCTCCTCGGCATCATCTGGCCGCCGAAGTTCCTCGCGCTTCGACCTGCCTGGGTAACCGTCATGGATTGAAGGCACCACGGAAAGGGTCAACTTCTCAACAATACAAGATAAGCACGGCATAAAGAAATAAGCAACACAATAATGTATCTCAATCACCACACGTGACTCGACCATCTCACTCTAGACTCGACTCGACTCTTATTCCTAATATCGCCGCCAGGTCCATTCCCAAACCGACGTAATAGGTAAACGGCGAGTCCATCCCCAAACCGAATTCCATACATTAATCAAAGGTCCATCCCCAAACCGATAATGCTACAACGCCTAGCCAATCCACCATAAACAAAAAGGGGACCTAGCACCTCGCTATCCGGGTCCGGCTCAAAACGTCATACGACTCCCTAGCTCTCTCACTCGATGATTAGCTCGCCGCATGTCAAAGAGTAACACAACTTACTTGATCACATATCAAATAAAGAGAGCATGCTTAACATGAAGAAAACGCAATTCGACATTTAAGCAATAAAACATTCTGCATGAAGAAACGCAATTCGACAGCAATACACCATTCACAACATATATTCAATCACATATCAAATACATGCAAAAACCCAATCATATCACAACATTCCAAGCTCGACACCAATCAAGGAATCCATACACAATAACCTATAAAATAAAGTCTTAATAATGTCTAAAAGTTGCCCTTACCGAACTCCAAGCTAATGCTGCTCGACAACGACCTCGACACGGCTGTCTTCAAGTGAGCTCGACAACGACTTCTCTTACTCGATCTCGACACGGCTGTCTTCAACGAGCTCGACAACGACTTCGACATCGCATCGCCCTCAATCGACCTCGACACGTGACGCTTCTCACCGACCTCGACACGCATAGCCTCGATCCGATTCCACGCTTCCACGCCCCTGATTCGCTCTCCGCACACCTCGAATCGAAATCACACGATCTCTGAAATCGACTTCCTAAAACAAGCACAACTCAGTTCGATCTATGGGTTCTAATACACTTAGCTCTCATCCCAAACTTAACCACAACCCATAAAATATAAAAACTCAAGAACTTAAATATATTTTTCCTCTAACACAAAGTTAGGGTTTTCGATCAAAAGTTCATGAAAAAGGTTATCCTGATGCCACAAATGTATAGATCGACAACAACAACAACTGCATAAACAAACGAAAACAAGAAATCGAAACAAACCAAAAATGAAGGGTTTCTGGGCACTGCCCATTTCAGAAATCAGAGAAAGAAATTTGTTCTACAAGCTCCAATAATTGGTTAGAAAGGGAGGTAATATCATGAAGAAGAAAACCCATCAGTTTGACATGATTTGGAAGCATAAAACTGGCTAAAATGGAAAGAAGAAATGGCGCTAAACAGTAACATGAAGAAGAGAAAAATCTGTTTTTCATACCTCAGATGGTGGTCGAGATGGTGAGATATAGGTCGAGAAGATGATGATGAACAAGATTGATGAAGAAAATTTGTGCAGAATCTCGATGGAACTCAAGGTTTCGTCGATGGAAGTTCTGGAGAGAAACAAGGAACTCAGAGCAGAAGGAAGGAAGAAGAAAGAAGAAAAGAGAAAGTGAGTGTTTGAGAAAACTGATCGTGGTATACAGCTGGTGAGAGAAGGGGTATTATCGTAACTCCAGCTATAAGATGCCAATCCCATCAATCATTCTACCCATCTAATCGTTCCTCTCATAATTACCCTCTACTGGCTTGGTCAACGATCTAGACACGCGACGAGAACGGCAAGCCGCCAATATAATTATTACAAACAATATAATAATAACGCTGAATAACGCTCAAAGAATACGAGTTATCATCTCGACACGATGTCGACTAGTGGTGCTCGTGCAAGCGCACAAGGCTCTAACACGAGTTCGCACGCGCGCCTCCTCGATTCGACATGCGACCTCCTCACCCAGACGCGACTTCATCAACTCGACACGCGATCTCCGAGCTCAAGAAATAGTGCACGCATCTCCTCGGCTCGGCAAATGACCTCGCAAACGATCTTGGCACGGATCTCGACACAAGGTCTCGACGCGAGGTCTCGATCCGACGTCCTAAGACGATGTCGATCTCGCCCTCAGGTGTTACAATCTCTCCTCTAAAAAATTTCGTCCTCGAAATTGCAAATAAGATTCTTACCTCGGAAAAGTTCAGGGTACTGAGTCTTCAACTTCTCCTCCAGCTCCCAAGTCGCATCTCCCGTCTTCTGATCCCACACAACTTTGACGAGTTGAATCTCTTTGTTCCGCAACTGTTTGGCTTTCCGATCAACGATCCTTGCTGGTGATGCTTCGAAGGATAAGTCGTCCTTCAGTTGAATCACATCCGGTTCGATGACATGAGAGGGGTCGGAAACATACTTCCGCAATTGTGAGACGTGGAAGACGTCGTGAATGTTCGACAAGAATGGTGGCAAGGCAATCTGATATGCCACTGGACCAATACGACGAAGAATCTGGTAAGGTCCAATAAATTTAGGGGTAAGTTTCTTGGATTTGATCGCTCGACCAACTCCAAAGAAGGGGGTGACTCTAAGAAATACATGTTCTCCTTCCTCGAACTCAGCGGTCGACGCGTCGTTGGTTCCGCATAACTCTTATCGTCGACTTTGAGATGTTCGCATCCGATCTCTCGATCAAACGGATCTTCTCGGTGAGTCTGCTGGATCATATCTGGTCCCACAACGTAACGCCGCCGTCCTGGTACCAACAAAGAGGCGTCGACATTTACGCCCATACAAAGGCTTCAAAAGGTGCCATTCCAATGCTCGTGATGGAAACCGTTATTGTAGGTAAACTCCACCAATGGTAAGACGTCGTCCCAACTTCCTCGGTGATCTAACGCATAAGCACGCAACAAATCTTCAAGTGATTGGATCATTCTCTCGATCGACCGCTACCTATGGATGATATGCCGAAGCTAAGCTCGAGCTCGGTTCCCATCGCCTCTTGCAATTCCCTCCAAAAATGAGACGTGAACTTGGATCTCGGTCCGACACGATTGAAGAGGGTATACCATGAAGTCGCATTATCTCCGCGATGTAGATCTCGGTCGACGCTTTTCCACGTTGTATGTCGACCACCGTAAGAAATGAGCGATTTGGTCAATCGGTCGACGATCACCCAAATCGAATCATTCTTCTTCTCGTCTTCGCAAACCTACAACGAAATCCATGGAAATACTATCCCATTTCCATACCGCACGTCAGCGATTGTAGCATTCCCGCAGTCGTTGGTGCTCCACCTTCGCTTCGACACGTTAAACACGAAGTTACGTGCTCGCCACTTGCTTCTTCATTCCGACCACCAAAATGCTTCTTCAAGTCTTGATACATCTTCGTAACTCCTGGGTGAATACTAAAGTTGCTCTTATGTGCTTGTCGAGAATCAACTTTCTCATTTCGGATCGTTAGGTACACACACTTCGCCATTGCATCTTAAGATGTCGTCCGCTCCGACTTGGAATTCTGCCGACTTCCTTGCGCTATCAAGCGAACCTTCTCTTGCGAAGCTTGTCATGAACTTGGTGGTCTCGGATCTCGCCCAACAATGCTAGAAATGGTAAGCATACCAAATCTCAACTTCCTGGTGAAACTTCGACACTCAACTTCAAGTCTCTAACTTCTCGAGCATCTCCAACTCCTTGATCATCATCGCCGAGGTTAAAACGCTCTTCCGCATGCATCCGCTACTACGTTAGCCTTACCGGATGGTATTCCAACGTAAAGTCGTAGTCCTTGAGAAATTTGGCCCATCTTCGCCGACGCATGTTGAGCTCTTTCGGGTCGAACAGTACTTCAAGCTCTTGTGATCGGAAAAGCGATGAGAGTGCTCCCATAAAGGTAGTGCCTCCATATCTTCAAATAAGAAACTTACGCCACTCAAGTCGTGAGTAGGGTAGTTCCTCTCATGAATCTTAAGTCGCCTTGAAGCATACGCGACCACCTTCCGATGTTGCATCAAAGACGCATCCCAATCCCCTGGTGTGACGCATCACAATACACCTCGAAAGGCTCTTCGGGTTGAGGCAAAATCAAGACAGCGCCGTCAAAAGCTCCTTCAGTCTTTGAAAACTGGCTTCGCACTCCTCGGTCCAGGCAAAAGGTTGATCCTTCCTCGTCAGTCGTGTAAGAGGCGCGACAATCTTCGAGAAACCTTCAATGAATCTTCGATAATAGCCTGCTAAGCCGACAAAACTCCTGATCTCGGTAACCGTCTTCGGCTGTTCCCACGCTAACACAGCTTCAATCTTAGTTGGATCCACAGCTATCCCTTCTTTGGAAATCACGTGACCAAGAAAATTCACCTCTTCAAGCCAAAATTCACACTTCGACAGGTTGGCATAGAGTTGCTTATCTCGTAATATCTGCAGTACTCGACATAAGTGTTCTTCGTGCTCTTCTCGGTTCCTCGAGTAGATCAAAGATGTCGTCGATGAACACTACAACAAACCGATCCAAGAACGAATGGAAAATCCTGTTCATGTAGTCCATAAACACACCGGTGCATTCAAACTCCAAACAGATCACCAAGTACTCGTAGTGACCGTATTCTGGTCCCGAAGTCGCTGTTTTGGGAACATCTTCCTCCTTCACGAGAATCGATGGTAGCCCGACTTCAAGTCTATCTTGGAAAGATCGCCGCTCCACGAAGTTGATCCATCAAGTCGTCAATACGTGGTAACGGATAACGGTTCTTCACAAGAACCTTGTTGAGCTCGCAATAGTCCACGCACGGCCTTGATCGTCCATCCTTCTTCTTAACCAACAAAGACTGAGCTCCCCACGGTGACACGCTCGGTCGTATGAATTGCTTTGACTTCAAGTGTTCGATCCGGGACTTGATTCTTTCATCTCGGCGAGGAGACATCCCGTATGGCGCTTTGGAGATCGGTCTGTTCCCTGGAATCGTGTCGATGGAGAACTCGACCTCTCGTCTTCGGGTGGTAACCTTGGCAAGTCTTCGAAAACGTCCTCAAAGTCACACACCATCGAACATTCTTCACGTCGATCTGCCGGAAAACTTCCGAACTAGCCAGATACATGTATTCCCTAGTTCCTTCTTTCAAAGAAACTCCGATACGTTCAGCGGAAAGATAATTGGAGACTCCAAGTGCTGGGAAAATTACAATTTTTCGGGCACAGACCAAGAGGACATGGCGGTGTGACAACCAATCCATCCCGAGGATGACATCTAAGCCCTTAAGAGGCAAACAAACCAAATTGACCACAAACTTTCTACTCAATAACCACTACACAATTAAGACATGCGGTGTTTGTGACTAAGGTTTTAGCAAATTTGGGGTTGTAACTACTAATTTGAACAGTAAAGCGATCCATCAAGTTCAAATTGTTCACACAATCGAAGAAATAAAGGAATGGGTTGCACGAATCAAAAAGAACGGATAAGGAATTACCTCGATCTCACATTCACCTTGAATAAGATCTTCACTCGACCGCTTCCTCGCCACTCATGCAGTAAAACTCGCCTTTAGCCACTTGACGCTTCCTTTGGCCTTTGCCGCAAGCATAGTCGGTTCAGCTTTGGGTATGGGACAATCCTTGGCAAAATGCCCTGGCTTCTTGCAGTTGAAACACACCTCCTCCTTCTGAGTACAGTTACTCGCGTAATGTCCCGGCTTTCCACATCGATAGCAAGTCACCTCGACACCGGTATGACCTCCACTCCTCGCTCCCTGGGTCATCGGACGATACTGTCCCCTGTTGTTGTTCCCCTGAGGTCGGTTGTAAGGCTTCTTCTGCAGTTGTTTCCCTTTCTGTGCAAATCTCTGCCCCGCACCCTGGGGTCTCATTGGTACGCCTACAACAGTTTTCTTCTTGTGGCTTCTTACTCCTTCTACCTCGACACAGCGATCTATCAGCTCTTGGAGGTTTCGAATCCTCAATGACACCACTGACTTCTGAATGTCGAATCTCAATCCCCGTTGGAATCTCTCACTCAACCATCTCTGGTCAACTCGATCACGAAATGGACTGAAATACCTCGCCAACGACTCGAACTTGGCCGCATACTCGGACCTTTGTCGAGTCAGCTTCTTGCTGCGATTGAAGAAACTCTTGCTCCTTCTCGGCTCGTGCAGTATCTGGGAAGTACTTGTCCAAGAACCTTTCACGAAAAAGCTCCCAGGTCATCTCGCGACGTTCCGCTATAAATGTTTGCTTCACTCCTCTCCACCAATACTCTGCGTCTCCTAGCAGTAAGTAGGTGGCATAGTCGACCTTCACGTTGTCCGGGCAATGAAGTGCCTCGAAGATCTTCTCGATCTCTTGCATCCAAAGATCAGCTTTATCTGGATTTGGCTCACCGTAGAACTTTGGATCATGCTTCCTGAAGTCCGCGATCCTCTCGCCAAAGATTTCATTACGCTCGTTCTTTGCCGCTGCAAGTTCTTTGAGTTAACGATGCCGTCTGTTGAGCCATCGCGTTAGCCTGTTGAGTTGCAAAGAATGATTGTTGAGCCATGGCTGCCGCCATCTCGGTCATAGCTTGAATAGCTCATTCCATGTCGACGTTCTCGATTCATAAATTGTCAGATCCCGACGAGGTGGCATTACATTCCACAAAGTTCAAAACCCTCGCCGAATCTCACAACAAGGATGTGTTAAAACACACTGCTTCAATCAAGAAACAGTTCAAACAATTTCTCAAGCAATAAGTGCTTCACTTAATCAAACAGCAATCAACATATTACAACTAGGTACCCAACACAGATATCCCCACGGTGACCGGTCCAAATTTCCTATGCACACGGCTACGAACCGAATCGCTCACGATACCAACAATGTAACGACCCGTTTCCGGACCGCTACCGAGCTCAATATACCGAGCTCGAGTTACCGAGCTCAACACACCGAGCTCAACTAAACCTGTATGAGACGTGTTTTAAAACGAAACTCTTGTGCCTTTTAAAAAGTACGGTCTATTTTTTTTTTTATAAAACCAACTCGTGCACATCGTAGTAATTCTGACTTTTGAAACATGGTGCAACTAAGACACAAGACTTAAATTCTAATAAAACATACATGCATAATATACATATATATATATATCACTCGAAATAATAATGTATACAAAATACAGAGTAGCAAATGTGCAAAGAAAATACACCTAAGGTACGACGACTTCAAAAGAGCAATCATACCACAGGGGTACTTTCAGAACACCCACGCAGGGGTCGCTCCAAAAGTAAGACCACCAACTACCACTGAAACGCCAAACCAATACTGCCCAACCTGGTCCCCACATACTACTCCAAAAGAAAAGCAAGGTACAGTCATCAAAAAAAAAAACATCCATCACACATAAACAATCACGACAAGTACAGGTCGTCGCCCTGGTCCTCGTCGAGCTCCTCCTCGGCATCATCTGCTGCCGAGTTCCCTGCGCCCTCGACCACGCCTGGGTAACCGTCATGGATTGAAGGCACCACAGGAAAGGGTCAACTTCTCAACAATACAAGATAAGCACGGCATAAAGAAATAAGCAACACAATAATGTATCTTAATCACCACACGTGACTCGACCATCTCACTCTAGACTCGACTCGACTCTTATTCCGGAATATCGTCAGCAGGTCCATCCCCAAACTGACGTAATAGGTAAACGGCAGGTCCATCCCCAAACCGAATTCCATACATTAATCAGCAGGTCCATCCCCAAACCGGATAATGCTACAACGCCTAGCCAATCCACCATAAACAAAAAGGGGACCTAGCACCCTCAGTTATCTGGGTCCGCTCAAAACGTCATACGACTCCTCAGCTCTCTCACTCGATGATTAGCTCGCCGCATGTCAAAGAGTAACACAACTTACTTGATCACATATCAAATAAAGAGAGCATGCTTAACATGAAGAAAACGCATTCGACATTTAAGCAATAAAACATTCTCGCATGAAGAAACGCACTGACAAAGAATACACCATTCACAACATATATTCCATCACATATCAAATACATGCAAAAACCCAATCATATCACAACATTCCAAGCTCGCCACCAATCAAGGAATCCATACACAATAACCTATAAAATAAAGTCTTAATAATGTCTAAAAGTTGCCCTTACCAGAACTCCAAGCTAATCTTTGCTCGACAACGACCTCGACACGGTGTCTTCAAGTGAGCTCGACAACGACTTCTCTTACTCGATCTCGACACGGGTATGTCTTCAACGAGCTCGACAGCGACTTCGCGTCACGAGTCCTCAATCGACCTCGACACGTGCGGCTTCTCGATCGACCTCGACACGTCTGATTCTCGATCTGGATTCCATTGCTTCCACGTCCTCGGATTCGCTCTCCGCACACCTCGAATCGGAAATCACACGATCTCTAAATCGGACTTCCTAAAACAAGCACAACTCGATTCGATCTATGGGTTCTAATACACTTAGCTCTCATCCCAAACTTAACCACAACCCGGAAAATATAAAAACTCAAGAACTTAAATATATTTTTCCTCTAACACAAAGTTAGGGTTTTCGATCAAAGTTCATGAAAAAGGTTATCGATGCCACAGATAGATCGACAACAACAACAACCGAAGCAACAAACGAAAACAAGAAATCGAAACAAACCAAAAATGAAGGGTTTTACGGCCTTTGCCCGTTTCAGAAATCGAGAGAAAGAAATTTGTTCTACAAGCTCCAATAATTGGTTAGAAAGGAGGTAATATCATGAAGAAGAAAACCCATCGCTTGACATGATTTGGAAGCATAAAGCGGCTAAAATGGAAAGAAGAAATGGCGCTAAACAAGAACATGAAGAAGAGAAAATCTGTTCTTCATACCTCAATTGATGGTCGAGATGGTGAGATATAGGTCGAGAAGATGATGATGAACAAGATTGATGAAGAAAATTTGTGCAGAATCTCGATGGAACTCAAGGTTTCTTCGATGGAAGTTCTGGAGAGAAACAAGGAACTCAGAGCAGAAGGAAGGAAGAAGAAAGAAGAAAAGAGAAAGTGAGTGTTTGAGAAAACTGATCGTGGTATACAGCTGGTGAGAGAAGGGGTATTATCGTAACTCCAGCTATAAGATGCCAATCCCATCAATCATTCTACCCATCTAATCGTTCCTCTCATAATTACCCTCTACTCTGTCGGTCAACGATCTAGACACGCGACGAGAACGGCAAGCCGACAATATAATTATTACAAACAATATAATAATAACGCTGAATAACGTTCGAAAGAATACGAGTTATCATCTCGACACGATGTCGACTAGGGTGCTCGTGCAAGCGCACAAGGCTCTAACACGAGTTCGTGCACGCGGCCTCCTCAGTTCGACATGCGACCTCCTCAGCTCGGTACGCGACTTCATCAACTCGACACGCGATCTCCTGAGCTCAGCAGCTAGTGCACGCAGTCTCCTCAGCTCGGCAAATGACCTCGGCAAACGATCTTGGCACGGGATCTCGACACAAGGTCTCGACGCGAGGTCTCGATCCGATGTCCTAAGACGATGTCGATCTCGTCCTCAGGTGTTACATTCACGAACTCGTGTTAGAGCCTTGTGCGCTTGCACGAGCACCCTAGTCGACATCGTGTCGAGATGATAACTCGTATTCTTACGAACGTTATTCAGCGTTATTATTATATTGGTTGTAATAATTATATTGTCGGCTTGCCGTTCTGCCGCCGTGTTCAGATCGCTGACCGGCAGAGTAGAGGGTAATTATGAGAGAGGAGCGATTAGATGGGTAGAATGATTGATGGGATTGGCATCTTATAGCTGAAGTTACGATTATACCCTTCTCTCACCAATCAGATACCACGACGGCTTCCTCAAATACTCATTTCTTTTCTTCTTTCTTCTTCCTTCCTTCTCGCCTGAAGTTCCTTGTTTCTCCAAAGACTTCCATCGACGAAACCTTGAGTTCCATCGAGATTCGCACAAATTTTCTTCATCAATCTTGTTCATCATCATCTTCTCGACCTATATCTCACCATCTCGACCACCATCCGAGGTATGAAGAACAGATTTTTCTTCCTTCGTGCTCTTTGTTTAGCGCTACTTCTTCCTTCCATTTTTAGCTAGTTTTATGCTTCCAAATCATGTCAAATTGATGGGTTTTCTTCTTCACGATATTACATATCTTTCTAACCGATTATTTGAGCTTGAAAAACAAATTTCTTTCTCTGCTTTTTCTCGCAATCGCGCTGCCAAAAACCCTTCCTTTAATTTGTTCGATTTCTTCTTTTAGTTGTCGATTGTTGCTTCGGGTTGTTGTTGTTGTCGATCTATCTGTTGTAGCATCGATAGCCTTTTTCATGAACTTTGATCGAAACCCCAACTTTGTGGTTAAGATTGGGATGAGAGCTAAGTGTTATTAGAACCCATAGATCGAACTAAGTTGTGCTTGTTTTAGGAAGTCCGATTCCGAGATCGTGTGATTTCAATCGAGGTGTACGGAAAGCGAATCCAAGGACGTGGAAGCGGAATCCAGATCGAGAACCAGACGTGTCGAGGTCGACCGAGAAGCGCACGTGTCGAGGTCGATTGAGGACTGCGACGTGTCGAAGTCGCTGTCGAGCTCGTTGAAGACACCGTGTCGAGATCGAGTAAGAGAAGTCGTTGTCGAGCTCGCTTGAAGACAAACCGTGTCAAGGTCGTTGTCGAGCGCCTTTATCTTGGAGTTCGGTAAGGCAACTTTTAGACATTATTAAGACTTTATTTTTATTGTTATATTTCGTATGGACTCCTTGATTGGTGTCGAGCTTGGAATGTTGTGATATGATTGGGTTTTGCATGTATTTGATATGTGATTGAATATATGTTGTGAATTGTGAATTGTCAGTTTAATCGTGTCTTCATGCGTAATGTTTTATTGCTTAAATGATTAAATTGGGTTTTCTTCATGTTAAGCATGCTCTCTTTATTTGATATGTGATCAAGTAAGTTGTGTTACTCTTTGAAATGCGGCGAGCTAATCATCGAGTGAGAGAGCTAGGGAGTCGTATGACGTTTTTGAGCCGGACCCATAATCTAGGGTGCTAGGTCCCCTTTTTGTTTATGGTGGATTGGCTAGGCCAGCATTATCGGTTGGGGATGGACTCGCCGATTAATGCATGGAATTCGGTTTGGGGATGGACTCGCTGCTTACCTATTACGCCGGGTTGGGGATGGACTCGCCGATTTATATTCCTAATAAGAGTCGAGTCGAGCCCAGTGAGATGGTCGAGTCACGTGTGGTGATTGAGATACATTATTGTGTTGCTTATTTCTTTATGCCGTGTTATCTTGTATTGTTGAGAAGTTGACCCTTTCCCGTGGTGCCTTCAATCCATGACGGTTACCCAGGCGATGTCGAGGGTGCAGGGAACTCGACAGCAGATGATGCCGAGGAGGAGCTCGACGAGGACCCGAGTGACGACCTCTACTTGTCGTGATTGTTTATGTGTGATGGATGTTTTTTTTTTTGATGACTGTACCTTGTTTTTCTTTTGGAGTAGTATGTCGTGACCAGTTGGGCAGTATTGTTTTGTCGTTTCAGGGTAGACTGGTGGTTTTACTTTTGGAGCAGCCCCCTGCGTGGGAGTCTGCCGGAAGTACCCCCAGGGTATGATTGCTCTTTTGAAGTCGTCGTACCTTAGGTGTATTTTCTTTGCACATTTGCTACTCTGTATTTTGTATACATTATTATTTCGAGTGATATATATATGTATGTTATGCATGTATGTTTTATTAGAATTTAAGTCTTGTGTCTTAGTTGCACCATGTTTCGAAAAGCTGTAATTACTCTGATGTGCACGAGCTGGTTTTATAAAAAAAAAAAATAGACCGTACTTTTTAAAAGGCACAAGAGTTTCATTTTTAAAACACATCTCATACAGGTTTAGTTGAGCTCGGTGTGTTGAGCTCGGTAACTCGAGCTCGGTATATTGAGCTCGGTAGCGGTCCGGAAACGGGTCGTTACAGTTAGCCTCGTGGGATGCCACTTGGACGGTTAAAGACGTCTAACCACCATATCGAGAGCGCGTGATTGGGGTCTATGGACCAAAGCATATGACAAAACTCAATCACACAAAGCAAATAAGAACAATATGTTCTTAGTTAAAGTTTTATAGCATTTAAGTTTCATTCCTTTTATTGGGTGTAGTAAGTTATGAGATAAACTGTATGTTTTAAGTTTATTAGTTCTGCAAATATGTTGTGTTTGCTTGAGTAAAGTGTTTTTGTGTTAATGCTTTAATTATGCTTAACATAATAGTAAGAAATGAAGAGAGGAGTTTTTCCATATGTAGCACACCACGTATGGCTAGAAACAACGGTAAATGTTTTTAAGTTAAAGTCTATGTTACTGAGTTTTATAAACTCACTATGTTTGATAAGGACATAGTAAGCAAGGACACTAGTGAAGCACTTCAAGGACTAGGAGGACCAATGACAAGGGCACGTGCCAAGAAAGCTAAGGAGGCCTTAAACCAAATGGTGACAACTATAATGGAAGCAAGGCCTAAACTAGAAGGAATAGAGCCCAAATTGGTCAACTACTTGAGTCCACATGAAGGAGGGTTGGGCGCATGACATGCTGCCCATTTTTTTACTTGTTTATTTTTAATAAGTTGTAATAAAATGTGTGGGTGCAGAACATTTAATTAATTAGGCCCCAACACTTAAGTTTATTTTGCATGTGTGTTTATTTGAAATGGAGCAAGGGCTGCTACATGTGTTATGCGATGCCTAGGCCCAAATGTTGAGTTATTTTTGTTGTTTTTGTTGGTTTGAATGATGATTGGGCTGAAGCATAAGGAAGGGCGCCATGGAGCTACAAAGGGGGGTGCAAGAGCACTTATTTGGTGTTAGAAGAAGCAATTCTCTGATGCCTTTTTAGATACCTTGTCAAGAATCGCTTTGAGAGTTTTGTAACCACCATTCCATTAAGAGTAGACAAAGTCATTAATAGGGAGGTTACAAATTACCACCAAGAATAATGCTAGTTAAGTGACTTGTCTCCTTCATTGTAAATTCAGCAAAGAGGATCCCTCCCTCTATATATATGTTGTGCCCAAATCAATAAAAGGTTAGCTTGGAATTTTCAGATAATTGATACCTTGTGTATTGTTGAGAGTATGTCTCTCTTGGGTTCTTCATTGAACCTTCCCTTTTGATCTTATCAAGAAACCAAGTTTTCTTGTGGCGATCATTCCCCAAGGCTTATCATTTCTTCTTCTTCTCCATAGAAGCAAGAGTGTGGCGCCTCCCCCATTTCTTTCTATTCCATCTTTTTCATTTCTTCTTTGTTCTAATTTCCTTATTCTGGTTCTTTACTATTCAGCCTTTACATTTCCTTGTCATTTAAATTATTGCAATTTACAATTCATTGTCAAATTTATCATTTCCATTATATTATTATGAATTGCAACTGAATTGCACAAGGATTGATAAACCATGCAAATTGGATAGTCATCAATATTGGGGCGTTGTTTTCATGTACCTAATAGTTGGAGAAGTTCAGAGCATGAAGAAGTGCTCTGTCTTGCCTTCGCGGCGAGACCATTCAAGTTAATACCGGATCACGAATCGTCCTTAATGTATTAAGTCTTAATTTTTGGGTCGAGTCGTTTTATTATGAGTCTTTGAAATGTCTTCAATTTGGTTGTAATCTTTTATACAAGCCCCTTTATTAGCGAAATTTATTTTAAGTTCTTTACTTAGTAGTTTATCTAAATATTTCATTTAACCAGATTATTATTATTTTACAAAAGGATTCACCTTATAACGTTTATTAGGTAAAGTGAGAAATTTTTCCACGTTTAGCCTAAATCCTTGTTTAATTTAGTAAGTAACACTCTGATTAGAGTCAGGGCATTACAGTTAGTATGGGAACAACCGCAGACCGTGACTAAGGTTTGTAGTTTCGTAGGATTAGCTGGTTATTATCGGAGATTTATCGAAGGATTTGCTCGAATTGTAGCACCGTTGATGCAGCTGACAAGGAAAAATCAACCATTCGCTTGGACCGAGAAGTGCGAGGCAAGTTTTCAACTATTGAAGGAACGTCTGACAACATCGCCAGTCTTAATTTTACCACAACCAGATGAACCATACGAAGTTTATTGCGATGCTTCTCACGAGGGTTTAGGATGTGTGCTAATGCAACATCGAAGAGTCCTAGCTTACGCTTCATGACAGCTGAAGAATCACGAGAGGAACTACCCAACTCATGATTTGGAGCTTGCTGCAGTAGTTTCTGCACTAAAAATATGGAGACCCATTTGTATGGATGCACATTCGACGTATTCAGTGACCACAAGAGCCTGAAGTATTTGTTCGACCAAAAGGAGCTAAACATGAGATAGAGACATTAGATGGAATTCTTGAAGGACTATGACTTCATATTGCAATATCACCCCGAAAAAGCAAACGTCGTAGCTGATGCGTTGAGTAGGAAGAGTATTCACACTGCCGGGCTTATGGTAAAGGAATCGATACTACTTGAAGGTTTCTGTGACTTGAACTTGACAGTGGAATTTTTGCCAGGGAAGATGAGCTGTGGAAGGATTACAGTATCCAGTGGATTATTAGAGGAGATTAAGGAACTACAAGCTACATATGAACTTTTGAAAGAGAAGAGAGAACTGATCAATCAAGGGAAAAGAGCTGAGTTTGCCATAGGAGAAGATGACATTATTAGGATCAAAGGGAGAATTTGCATGCCAGATAATGAGGAGTTGAGAAAGACAATTTTTGACGAAGCACACAAGAGTAAGCTTAGTATTCACACCGTGGCAACAAAGATGTACCATGACTTGAGACAAAGATTTTGGTGGCCTTGATTAAAAAAGTAAGTAGCTGATTATGTCGCTTCATGTTTAACCTTTCAGAATGCCAAAGTGGAGCACCAAAGACTAGCTGGAATGGTTTAATCACTTGACGTGCCCGAGTGGAAATGGGACAGCATTTCTATGGACTTCATGGTAAGACTGCCAAGAACTCAGAAGAAGTTTGATGCTATTTGGGTGATCGTGGATCGTTTGACTAAGCCGACACATTTCTTACCTGTAAAGACCACTGACAACGTGGAGAAGCTGACAGAGCTATACGTTAGAGAAATTATTCGACTACATGGCATACCGTCGAGCATAGCTTCAGATCGTGATCCAAAGTTTACATCACATTTCTGGAAGAGTTTGCAAGAAGCTCTTGGAATGAAGTTGAGACTGAGTTCTGCTTATCATCCGCAGACTGATGGACAGACCGAACACACGATTCAAAGTTTGGAAGATTTACTGAGAGCATGTGTACTCGATAACCGTGGAAGCTGGGACGATCTACTGCCATTGATTGAGTTTATGTACAACAACAGTTTTCACACGAGTATTAGAATGGCACCTTACGAAGCACTGTATGGACGCAAGTGCCAAACACCTTTGTTTTGGTACCAAGATGGAGAGAGCATGATTGTTGGCCTAGAAATGGTACAACAAATGACTGAGAAGTTAAGCAAATCAGAGAGAAGATGAAGACATCCCAAAGCAGACAGAAGATTTATGTAGACAAAAGAAGACGACCGCTCGAGTTTGAAGAAGCCAAACATGTTTTTAGTAACAGTCTGAGGAAATAAAATAGACTAAGAAATATTTAGAAAGGTCCTAAAATAATTAATAAGTGAAAAGGATTAAAAACTGGCCCAAATTGTTGGAACCTAAACGATTGAGAAGTTTAGACCCTCATTAATTTTGATGATAACAAAGTATTTGCAAGTGAACAATTTATCATCTGATAAGTCTTGGAGTGTGCAGGTATTAAAATCACTCATGTTTTATAACTCACTCAAGCAAGAAGAAGAAATTCACAAGAGTTTGAATACATTCCATGTGTGTCTTCATCTGGTTCACTCCAGCGTCTTGTCTAAAGCGAGCGTCCCGTAGTGTTATCTTTTGACACGTGGATTACTCAATTGCTGCGAGCGTCCGTCCATTATTCTGCGCGAGCATCTAGTCTATTGATGAATCAGGTGATGGTGATAAGGACATAGTAAGCAAGGACACTAGTGAAACACTTCAAGGACTAGGAGGACCAATGACAAGGGCACGTGCCAAGAAAGCTAAGGAGGCCTTAAACCAAATGGTGACAACTATAATGGAAGCAAGGCCTAAACTAGAAGGAATAGAGCCCAAATTGGTCAACTACTTGAGTCCACATGAAGGAGGGTTGGGCGCATGACATGCTGCCCATTTTTTTTACTTGTTTATTTTTAATAAGTTGTAATAAAATGTGTGGGTGCAGAACATTTAATTAATTAGGCCCCAACACTTAAGTTTATTTTGCATGTGTGTTTATTTCAAATTTCAAATGGAGCAAGGGCTGCTACATGTGTAATGCGCTGCCTAAGCCCAAATGTTGAGTTATTTTTGTTGTTTTTGTTGGTTTGAATGATGATTGGGCTGAAGCATAAGGAAGGCTGCCATGGAGCTACAAAGGGGGGTGCAAGAGCACTTATTTGGTGTTAGAAGAAGCAATTCTCTGATGCCTTTTTAGATACCTTGCTGAAGAATCAGTTTTGAGAGTTTTGTAACCACCATTCCATTAAGAGTAGACAAAATCATTAATAGGGAGGTTACAAATTACCACCAAGAATAATGCTAGTTAAGTGGTTTGTCTCCTTCATTGTAAATTCAGCAAAGAGGATCCCTCCCTCTATATATATGTTGTGCCCAAATCAATAAAAGGTTAGCTTGGAATTTTCAGATAATTGATACCTTGTGTATTGTTGAGAGTATGTCTCACTTGGGTTCTTCATTGAACCTTCCCTTTTGATCTTATCAAGAAACCAAGTTTTCTTGTGGCGATCATTCCCCAAGGCTTATCATTTCTTCTTCTTCTCCATAGAAGCAAGAGTGTGGCGCCTCCCCCATTCTTTCTATTCCATCTTTTTCATTTCTTCTTTGTTCTAATTTCCTTATTCTGGTTCTTTACTATTCAGCCTTTACATTTCCTTGTCATTTAAATTCTTGCAATTTACAATTCATTGTCAAATTTATCATTTCCATTATATTATTGTGAATTGCAACTGAATTGCACAAGGATTGATAAACCATGCAAATTGGATAGTCATCAAGTGGTATCAGAGCAAGGTTCCGTTTGGACTAATTCTTGCTGTCATTTTTGTTCTTAGTATTAACATTGCAGTTTTTTGTCAAAAAAAAAAATTGCAGTCCTTTCCTTATATTTTCTGTTTGGTTATTAAAAAAAAAAAAGAGAGATAGAAATCTACAAAAAAAAAACACGAAAATTAAAAAAAAAAAAAAAATCTGGACTGTGAAGGAATTGTGTATTATATTCCTCTTGCTTGCTGCCATACTCTTATTTTTCTTTTTTCTTTTTTTAAAAAATTGAGTTAGTTTGTTCCTTTCTCATACTTTCTTCCTTAGTATTGTTATTGCTTTCCTTAAGTCTTGTGTGCGTGTTTACCATTAGAATTTTTGTTTTCTTGTGTGATTGAGGCTGGTTTCTTTAAAGAACTCAAAGAGGGCATTGAGTGGAACAAGGCAAGAGTGCATATCATAGAAAAAGCCTAAATTGAGTGAAACACGAGTGGTAATAATTTTTTTTTTGAGTGAAATACATGAGTAGAGAGTGGTGAGGTCCTATTCCCTCCAATTTTTGTTTCTTTTGCAGAAAATTCATGGCTGAAAATAGTCCTCCTCCGAGCCCAAGAACAACAACTATACAGTTGCAAATAACAGCCTTGACTCAACACATGGAGAGGCTGATGCGCCAACAAGCAGATGACTTCCATGAAAGACTTGATCAGTTGGAGAGGAATAGAACACCTAGACATTCTTCTCAGGGTAAAAGTGAAGGATCTGAAGGAAGGAGGTGTAGGGAGAGACATGAGAGGAGAAGGAGAGAAAATGAGGGAAGAAATAATAGAGAGGAAAGGTTGGGTGGGATAAAAATAAAAGTACCATCTTTTCAAGGAAAAAATGATCCAGAGGTGTTTTTGGAGTAGGAGACAAAAATAGAACAAATTTTTTCTTGTCACACCTTTACAGATGCTAAAAAGGTGCAGGTTGCTGCCCTTGAATTCACTGATTATGCCCTGTTGTGGTGGGATCAAACCTTGAAAGAAAGAAGGAGATTTGAAGAGCCACCCATTGAGACTTGGGAGGAGATGAGAAGAATCATGAGAAAAAGATTTGTACCTTCCTATTACCGTAGGGAATTGTACAATAAACTTCAAAGACTCACCCAAGGGTCTAAAAGTGTTGATGAGTATTTCAAAGAAATGGAGATGGCCATGATACGAGCTAATGTGGTAGAGGAAAGAGAAGCAACTATGGCACGATTCCTACATGGCCTAAATCGTGACATAAGTGATGTGCTGGAGCTGCAACATTATGTTGAACTAGAGGAGTTGGTACACCAAGCCATCAAGGTGGAACAATAACTCAAAAGGAAAGGCCATACAAAGAAGAATCCTTCCACTTTCAACTCCCTAAGTGGAGAAGAACAATCCAAAGAAGGAGGGTACCACATCCTCCAAGGAGGCTACGGTTGACCCTAAGGGGAAAGCTATTTCTTCTTCTAATGATGTCTCACCAAGCACTAAAGTTCGTGATGTTAAGTGCTTCAAGTGTCAAGGCCGAGGACACATTGCTTCACAATGTCCAACTAAGAAGGTGATGATCTTGAAAGACAACGGAGAATTTTCTACGGAGGCCTCATCCGAATCTGAAGAAGAAACTGAAGTGGAGAAGCCACCAGAAGGAGATTTGCTCATGGTGAGAAGAATGTTGGGAAGCCAAATCAAAGAGGAGGACACAAACCAAAGGGAAAACATCTTTCATACAAGGTGTTTGATTCAAGGAAAGGTATGTTCTCTAATAATTGATGGAGGGAGTTGTACTAATGTGGCTAGAACACGTTTGGTGTCAAAACTTAATTTGGAAACAAAACCTCACCCAAAACCTTATAAGCTCCAGTGGCTAAGTGAAGCGGTAGAAATGACCGTTAACAAACAAGTTGAGGTTTGTTTTTCAATTGGGAAGTACCATGATGTTGTTTTGTGTGATGTGGTACCTATGGAAGCTAGTCACATGTTACTTGGGCGGCCATGGCAATTTGATAAAAAAGCCACCCATGAGGGACACACAAATAAATTCTCATTCTTGCATAATGATCAAAAGATTACTCTTGTACCATTGTCTCCTAGAGAGGTGAGAGAGGATCAAAACAAAATGAGAGAAAACAAAGAGCAAGAGGAAAAAGAGAGAGAAAAGAAAGAAGAGGGCAAAATTAAAAAGAATAAAAATAGTGAGAAAAAAAGTGATGAAAAAGAGAGAAAAGAGAGTTTTCTTGCTACAAAAGGAGAGGTGAAGAGAGCAATTTTTTCACACCAGCCCCTATACTTGCTTTATTGCAAGGAATTTAATTTACTCTCTAACAATACTGAAGCAAAAATTTTGCCAAGTGGAATTGAGTTTCTTTTGCAGGAATTTGAAGATGTGTTTCCAAAGGAGGTACCGTATGGTTTACCCCCTATAAGAGGAATAGAGCATCACATTGATCTCATTCCCGGAGCCTCATTGCCTAATAGGCCAGCATATCGTAGTAATCCTCAACAAACTCAAGAGATACAAAAGCAAGTGGAGGAATTATTGCGCAAAGGGTGGGTAAAAGAGAGCTTGAGTCCTTGTCTTTGTCTGAGTAATTTTGGTACCCAAGAAGGATGGTAGTTGGAGGATGTGCACTAATTGTAGAGCCATCAACAATATCACCATCAAGTATAGGCATCCTATTCCCAGGTTAGATGATTTGCTTGATGAACTATTTGGTGCATGCTTATTTTTGAAAATTGATTTGAAAAGTGGGTATCATCAAATTCGAATAAGGGAAGGGGATGAATGGAAAACTGCTTTCAAAACAAAATATGGTTTGTATGAATGGATGGTTATGCCTTTTGGTTTAACTAATGCACCTAGTACTTTCATGAGACTAATGAACCATGTTTTGAGGGAATTTTTGGGTAAGTTTGTTGTTGTATATTTTGATGATATCTTGATATATAGCAAAAGCTTAGATGACCATTACAATCATTTGAGGGCTGTTTTGCATGTGCTTAGAAAAGAAAAATTGTATGCCAATTTGGAAAAATGCATTTTTTGTACAAATCATGTTATTTTCTTGGGCTTTGTTGTGAGTGCTGAAGGTGTGCATGTTGATGAGGGAAAAATTAAAGCCATTCGAGAGTGGCCAACCCCTAAAAATGTGAGTGATGTAAGGAGTTTTCATGGGTTAGCAAGTTTCTATAGGAGATTTGTGAAAGACTTTAGTACTTTGGCTGCACCTCTTAATGAAATTGTTAAAAAGAATGTTGGTTTTAAATGGGGTGAGAAACAAGAGCATGCCTTTGCTGCCCTAAAAGAGAGACTTACTCATGCACCCATTCTTACATTGCCTAATTTTGCAAAATCTTTTGAAATTGAATGTGATGCATCTAATGTTGGGATTGGGGCTGTTTTAATGCAAGAAGGCCATCCAATTGCTTATTTTAGTGAGAAATTAAATGGGGCTGCCCTTAATTATTCTACCTATGATAAGGAATTGTATGCCTTGGTAAGGGCTTTGCAAACTTGGCAACACTATCTTTTGCCCAAAGAATTTGTCATTCATAGTGACCATGAATCCTTGAAGCATTTGAAAGAGCAAGGTAAGTTGAACAAGAGACATGCCAAATGGGTTGAATTCCTTGAACAATTCCCATATGTGATAAAGCACAAGAAAGGTAAGGCCAATGTGGTTGCAGATGCACTTTCAAGAAGGTATGCCTTACTTTCTTCTCTTGAAACAAAATTGTTTGGTCTTGAACTTCTTAAAAAATTGTATGAAAGTGATCCGGACTTCTCTTCTAAATATTCTTCTTGTGAGCATGTTGCACAAAATGGATACTTTAGGCATAATGATTATTTGTTTAAAGAGAAAAGATTGTGTGTGCCAAAAAGTTCCATTAGAGAATTGCTTGTGAAAGAAGCGCATGAGGGGGAACTAATGGGGCACTTTGGGGTTCAAAAGACTTTGGACATGTTGCAAGAACATTTTTATTGGCCCCACATGAAAATTGATGTGCAAAAATTTTGTGATAGATGCATTGTGTGTAAAAAGTCCAAATCTAAAGTAATGCCTCATGGTCTTTATACTCCTTTGCCTATTCCTGATTTTCCTTGGATTGATATTTCTATGGAATTTGTTTTGGGGCTTCCTAGAACAAAGAATGGCAAAGATTCTATTTTTGTGGTGGTTGATAGGTTTTCAAAAATGGCACATTTTATACCTTGCAAGAAAGTAGATGATGCTTGTGATGTTGCTGATTTGTTCTTTAAAGAGGTTGTGCGCCTACATGGCCTGCCAAGAACCATAGTTTCAGATCGTGACACAAAATTCCTAAGTCACTTTTGGAGAACTTTGTGGGGTAAAGTGGGCACAAAACGGATGGACTCTTTCTACTCTTCTTAGAGCTGTCCTTAAAAAGAACCTTAAAATATGGGAAGAATGTTTGCCTCATGTGGAGTTTGCATATAATAGGGTTGTCCATAGTACTACTCAATATTCACCTTTTGAAGTTGTTTATGGATTTAATCCTTTAACTCCTCTTGATTTATTGCCATTGCCTAACACTTCTCTTTTGAAGCATAAAGATGGAAAGGCCAAGGCCGAATTTGTGACAAAATTGCATGAGCAGGTGAAAATGCAAATTGAGAAGAAAACTGAAAGCTATGCTAAACATGCAAACAAGGGAAGAAAAAGGATGGTTTTTGAACCTGGTGATTGGGTTTGGGTGCATATGAGGAAGGAAAGGTTTCCTTTAAAAAGGAAAAGCAAACTTCAGCCAAGAGGAGATGGACCTTTTCAAGTGCTATCCAAGATTAATGATAATGCTTATAAGATAGCACTACCCGGTGAATATGGTGTTAGTGCTACCTTTAATGTGGCTGATTTGTCTCTTTTTGATATAGGTGATGAAGATTTCAATTCGAGGTCGAATTCACTTAAAGAAGGAGGGGATGATAAGGACATAGTAAGCAAGGACACTAGTGAAACACTTCAAGGACTAGGAGGACCAATGACAAGGGCACGTGCCAGGAAAGCTAAGGAGGCCTTAAACCAAATGGTGACAACTATAATGGAAGCAAGGCCTACACTAGAAGGAATAGAGCCCAAATTGGTCAACTACTTAAGTCCACATGAAGGAGGGTTGGGCGCATGACATGCTGCCCATTTTTTTACTTGTTTATTTTTAAATAAGTTGTAATAAAATGTGTGGGTGCAGAACATTTAATTAATTAGGCCCCAACACTTAAGTTTATTTTGCATGTGTGTTTATTTCAAATGGAGCAAGGGCTGCTACATGTGTTATGCGCTGCCTAAGCCCAAATGTTGAGTTATTTTTGTTGTTTTTGTTGGTTTGAATGATGATTGGGCTGAAGCATAAGGAAGGGCGCCATGGAGCTACAAAGGGGGGTGCAAGAGCACTTATTTGGTGTTAGAAGAAGCAATTCTCTGATGCCTTTTTAGATACCTTGTCAAGAATCAGTTTTGAGAGTTTTGTAACCACCATTCCATTAAGAGTAGACAAAGTCATTAATAGGGAGGTTACAAATTACCACCAAGAATAATGCTAGTTAAGTGGTTTGTCTCCTTCATTGTAAATTCAGCAAAGAGGATCCCTCCCTCTATATATATGTTGTGCCCAAATCAATAAAAGGTTAGCTTGGAATTTTCAGATAATTGATACCTTGTGTATTGTTGAGAGTATGTCTCACTTGGGTTCTTCATTGAACCTTCCTTTTTGATCTTATCAAGAAACCAAGTTTTCTTGTGGCGATCATTCCCCAAGGCTTATCATTTCTTCTTCTTCTCCATAGAAGCAAGAGTGTGGCGCCTCCCCCATTTCTTTCTATTCCATCTTTTTCATTTCTTCTTTGTTCTAATTTCCTTATTCTGGTTCTTTACTATTCAGCCTTTACATTTCCTTGTCATTTAAATTCTTGCAATTTACAATTCATTGTCAAATTTATCATTTCCATTATATTATTGTGAATTGCAACTGAATTGCACAAGGATTGATAAACCATACAAATTGGATAGTCATCAGATGGTCACGTTTTTGCTCTTCACCTTAGCTATTTTGGAACGAAATTTGAATTTGATTTTGTGCACTCACTTTGTTGTACGAGGTATCAAAGTTGACACCTTTAGTATAAGACAAAATTCGTACAAGGCAATTGTGAAAAGTAAATAGTACAAAAACGGTAATGTGTACTATTTTGATATTCTCAGGAAAGGAAGAAAACGACAGCATTTCAAATTACCTCAGTCAATGATATGGAGCTGAAATTTATTGCAACGGTAATACCAGTAAAGGACTCTATAAATACCCCAAGTTATTCATTGAAGAATGTTCCCAAAAACTGCTAGAAACAATATTCTGAAAGAGCTATTACTCAAGTGAGCAATCAAGTTTCATGCCAAGTTTCTGGACACCAAGAACTGAACCTCATCGTCTTATATTCTTTCTTTTAGAAAGTTATTGTTTTGAGCTTAATCTTTTCATCCTCTATGTGAGAGTTATTTGATTGTATTCAAAAGAAAATTACTTTGTAAAAGTTGTTCTGCCTAGTTAAGCCTTTATTGCTCAAAGGCTCAAGCGTACTGGGTCGTTTTGAGAAGTTAAGAGTATTGTCAAGTTTGTGACAATACAATACTCTTAAGGAAATTTGTAATCAGTTGATTATAGTGGAAAATCCATCAGGAACGAAGGGACTAGACGTAGCTACCAGGTTGGTGATGAACTAGTATAAATCGCTTTATCTCTTGCTTTACTGCTTTACATTTATTCTTCTCTTGCAAAGAAAAACAAGTTTTCATAAACTGTATTATTGGAACCAAAATGATTAAGAAGTTTAGACCCTCATTAATTTTGATGATAACAAAGTACTTGCAAGTGAACAAATTATCTTCTAATAAGTTTTGAAGTGTGCAGGTATTAAAATTATTTACGCTTTATAAGTCACTCAAGCAAGAAGGAGAAATTCACAAGAAATTGAATACATTCCATGTGTGTTAGCATACGGTTCACTCCAGCGTCTTGTGTATAGTGAGCGTCCGGTAATGTTATTCTTTGACACGTGGATTACTCAATTGCTGCGAGCGTCCGTCCATTATTCTGAGCGAGCATCTGATCTATTAATGAAGCATGTGATGGTCAAGTTTATGCTCTCCTACCTCAGCTATTTAGAACGAAAATCGATTTTGATTTTATGCGCTCATTTTGATGTACGAGGTATCAAAGGTGACACCTTTAGTTTAAGGCAAAATTCGTACAAGGAAATTGTGAAAAGCAGAAAGTACAAAAACGGTAATATGTACTATTCTGATATTTCTAGAAAGGAAGAAAATGACAACATTTCAAATTGGCCCACTCAATGATATGGAGCAGAAATTTACAGCGACGGTAATACCTCTCACAGACTCCTATAAATACCCCAAGGTATTCATTGAAGAAGGTTGCCAAAAACTGCTAGAAACTACATTCTAAAAGAGCTATTACTCAAGTGAGCAATCAAGTTTCGTACCAAGTTTCTGGACACCAAGAACTGAACCTCATCGTCTGATATTCATTCTTTTAGAAAGTTATTTGTTTTTGTGCTCAATCTTTTCAGCCTCTCTGTGAGAGTTATTTGATTGTAATCAAAAGAATAATACTTTGTATAAGTTGTTCTGCCTAGTTAAGGCTTTGTTCCTCAATGGCTCGAACATACTGAGTTGTTTTGAGAAGTTAAGAGTATTGTCAAGTTTGTGACAGTAAACAGTAGAATACTCTTAAGGAATTTATAATCAGTTGATTATAGTGGAAATCCTTCAAGAACGAAGGGACTAGACGTAGCTATTAGGTTGGTGGTGAACTAGTATAAATCTCTATGTCTTTTGCTTTACTGCTTTACATTTATTCTTATCTTGCAAAGAAAAACAAGTTTTCTTAAAACTTCAATTCTAGCGTCTGGTCATTCTCCAGCATCCGATAACTTATAGATTTAAAATCAAGAGTTCAAAAGTGGTTTTAACTTAAAGTTTGCAAAAAGTTTTGAACACAATTCAACCCCTTTCTTGTGTTCACGTTTAGTTGGTACCAGAGCTCAGCCTCTTGCTTGAGCACTTAACAGTGTTAAGAGAAAAGATCATATACTGTGAACATGTCTGCAGAAGGTGGTCACATGAACCATCCTCTTCTATTTACTGGAGAAAAATTTGACTACTGAAAAGATAAGATAAAAGCTTTCTTTGAGACACAATAACTTGAGTTGTGGGATATTGTTGAAAGTGGTTACATTCTTCCCACTAATGTTGCTGGTGTTGCAATAGCCAGAGAAAATTGGAATGATGAGCAGAAAAAGAGATATCTAATCAATCAAAAAGCAAGATTCATTCTTATCTGTACTATGTCAGAAAAGAATATGACAAATGTGGCAAATTTGATACTGCCAAAGAAATTTGAGATTCTCTTGTTTTGTCTTATGAGGGCTCTGCCCAAGTAAGAGAGACTAAAGCTAGCATGTTGGTTCGCCAATATGAGCTGTTCAAAATGGAAGTTGGTGAAAATCATAGAATCTATGTTTGGAAGGTTCCAAACACTTGTTCATGGGTTACAAGCCCTTGGAAAAAGTTATACCACACCTGACCATGTGAGAAAGATCCTGAGAAGTTTGACCAAGCAGTGGAGACCCAAAGTCACTGCTATTCAAGAAAGCTCATGAACTTGAACTGAATGAAGAAGAACCTGCGAAGAAAAGCAAGTCTATTGCTTTGAAAGTCAACAAACATAAAGCCAATACTTCTAAAGCCCTTAAGGTAAATACTGACTTTGACTCTGAAGAAAAAGTTGAAGAGGTTATAATATATGATTCTTATTCTGAACTTCAACTTGCGTTTGATGATCTTCTTAAGGACTCTGCCACTCTCTCCACTGAGTACAAAGCTTTGAAAAAGAAATGTTCAAAATTATCACAAGAATTTCAAGTTTTGAAAAATGAAAACTCAAAGCTCAGTGAAGAGAACCAGAAGCTGAAAACTGAAAATCAACATCTGATGGATAGTCAGTGTCTAGTGACATGTCAGTAACCAGAAACTGGGAGCTCTCAAACTGAAAGCTCTGAAGCTAAATGAAATCCTAAGTGTAAATCAAATGATCATGAATATGCCTTTCAAAATTTTCTCGCAGAGAGTGTAACTCGAAGCAAGCAAGCTTCAATGATCTGGGGTGTCAGTAAAACAACAACTCAAGGTCTTGGCTACATATCAGATGAACCCTCTTTAGAAAATAAAATCCTACATCAGATAAATCCAATGATCACAGTGAATGCTTGCATTATACTTACTGCAACAAACCTGGTCATTTAAAAAGTGCATGTACTGGTTTTAAGACTAAGAAGGACAAGTATCCTTGAAGAACTAACAAGAAAAGACCCAAAAAGATATAGGTACCTAATGATAAAATAGTCTATGTTGCAGACCTATCTTGGTACTTAGACAGTGGATGCTCACGTCACATGACATGAGAAAAGCGTATGTTCCAAGAGCTAAGGCCTAGAGAAGAAGGATTTGTTGGTTTCGGAGGAAACCAGAAAGGTAAAATAGTTGGAATTGGTCGCATTGGTAAATGTTTTCTTCCCTCTATTGATAATGTACTTTATGTTGAAGGACTAAAGCATAATTTATTGAGCATAAGTCAATTACGTGACAATGGTTATGAGGTCATTTTTACAGAAACTGGATGTTCAGTACAAAGCAAGAAAGATGGCTCTATTTTCTTTACAGTAAAGAGGAAACAAAATATTTATAAAATTGATCTTTCTGAACTTGCAAAACATGATGTCAAGTGTCTCATGTCTGTTGAAGATGAACAATGGATTTGGCATAAAAGATTGGGTCATGCCAGTTTGAGATTAATCTCAAAACTAAACAAGCACAGTCTTGTTAGAGGCTGACCAAATCTTAAATTTCAATCTGATGTTCTCTGTGAGGCATGTCAAAGAGGAAAATAAGTTAAAACTTCTTTTTATTCGAAAAATGCTGTTTCAACCTCTAGAGCACTTGAGCTTTTGCATCTTGATCTTTTCGGTCCAACAAGGACAGCCTATTTAACTGGAAAGATATATGGATTAGTCATTGTTGATGATTTTACTAGATGGATATGGGTTAGATTCCTTGCCCACAAGGATGAGCCATTCAAAGTATTTACTGTTTTCTGCAAATCAGTTCAAAATGAAAAAGGAATTTCTATTTCTTCAATTAGAAGTGATCATGGGGGAGAATTTGAAAATGAAAGCTTTCAAAAATTTTGTGAAGAAAATGGCATCTCCCACAATTTCTCCTCTCCTAGAACACCATAACAAAATGGTGTTGTACAAAGGAAAAATAGGTCCCTCCAAGAAATGGCCAGGACCATGATCAATGAAGCTAATATTGCAAAACATTTTTGGGCAGAAGCAGTAAACATAGCTTGCCATATTCAAAATAGAATTCTTATTAGACCTATTTTGAAGAAGACTCCATATGAACTGTGGAAAGGTAGAAAACTAAACATATCTTATTTTCATCCCTTTGGTTGTATATGTTATATTCTGAATACAAATGATCAATTTGGTAAGTTTGATTCTGTGAATACATGCCTTGACAGGATGGTTTTGATGATTGACAAAAGGGAGCTTTGCAAATAGTCAACCGTGCAAAAAGTGGAAAAGAATACCAAGACGCGTATCAAGAATGATAGTTTCTCAAGTCTTTGGGTTTTGGGTATTTATTTATTTTTATTAAGACTATTTGTAAGTAGTAATAAAAAGCTCTCAATTAAAATAAAATCACACACTCACAAAATGATTTTTATTCTAAAATTGATTTTATGATAATTTTTCTTAAATTATTTTTAGGCACAAAGTATTTTGAAAAATTCTTAAGTTGTGCTCAAAATATTGTTTGGAAAATATATCAAGTTTTCTTTGGAAAATATTCTCCGTGTCGAGCAGTGATATTTTGACATGCAAGTCGTGTGCCGAGCTGAGGGGAAGTCGCGTGCCGAGCTGAGGTCGCGTGCCGAGCTGAGGTCGCGTGCATCAATCAGGGGAAGTCGCGTCGAGCCGAGGTCTCGTCTTGAGCCGTGTGGAGAGAGGTCGTATGTCGACTGCGGTGGAGAGGTCGTATGCCGAGCTGTGAGGAGGTCGCGTGCCGAGCTGTGAGGAGGTCGCGTGCCGAGCTGAGGAGGTCGCGTGCCGAGCTGTGAGGAGGTCGTGTCTGTGCCGAGCTGTGAAGAGGTCGTATGCCGAGCTGAGGAGGTCGTATGCCGAGCTGGGGAGAGGTCGTATGGAAATACGATGTCGAACTCCAAGTGTGTCCGAGAATCATTTCCGTCTCCGTGTTTTCAAATTCTTCATAATCAAAGCATAGCAGGCTGATTTCCCTTTTAATGCTGCAACGGACAAATTATCCTTTTAATAATCAAAACGCAACGGGCAAATTTTTTAATGCTACACGCTCCTCCATTGCCTATAAAAGCAACAGCACCGGATGTTTTTAAAACAACACACTCACTTACTCTTTGTGCCAAAACTCTATCAAATATTCTCCATCACTCACACTTATTTGAGCAAAATTTTTTTGAGAGTTTTTTTTTTATTCTACATAGTTTGAGTTGTATTATTTGAGCTTCAATTTGTTATATCTGCACTATTGAGTGTATCTTTCTCATCTCATTTTATTTGCGAAAATCATTTCTTTTTGGGTAGGAATCCTAAGGTGTTCATAGAGAGGTGATATCTCTTGAACGTATTGCTCTGGTATAGAGTTGTAAAGGTTTCTAGCTGAACCTGATTTAAAAGCTAGTGATTTAGTGAAAATCCCATAGTGCTTTGCTTTGGGGACAGGACGGAGGCCACAGGGGTGTGTGGTGGCCGAACTCGTATAATTTCTTTGCTGTGTGCTCTTCTTTGCTCTCTGTCTCTTTATCATTCAAGCACTTTATTTATTTTTGTTCTTTATTTATTTTTCGGTCATTTATTTTCTGTCATTTATTTATTGCAATTTATTCTTCAAGTTATTTATCTTTTCGCAAGTTATTTCTTTCAAGTTGTTTTTAATTCAAGAATTTATCTGTAATTTTTTTTTATAAGCACCGCTATCACAATTCACCCCCTCTTGTGTTTGAAGTCACTTGGTAACAAGTGGTATCAGAGCTAGACTCTTGTATAAAGGACTTAACCGTCTCAAGAGAATGACTTCAAACAATAACGAGGGAACTTCCATGAACAGACCCCCATTTTTCAATGGTGAAGGGTATGGTTATTGGAAGGATAGAATGCAAATCTTTCTTGAGGGTGTTGATCTTGATATTTGGGATGCTGTGGAAAATGGTCCATTTGTCCCCACTCAATCAATTAATGATGCAGTGGTAGACAAACCAAGATCACTTTGGACCGAAGATGATAAGAAAAAGGTCCAATACAATTTGAAAACTAAGAACATCATCACTTCTGCTTTAAGCTACGATGAGTTCTATAGGGTCTCAAATTGCAAGACTGCTAAAGAAATGTGGGACACCCTTCTATTGACCCATGAAGGTACTACCGAGGTCAACAGGGCTCGAATGAACACATTAACCCATGAGTATGAGTTATTTAGGATGAAACCAAGTGAAAACATACAAGATATGCAAAAAAGGTTCATCCATATAATAAACCATCTCAGAGCTCTTGGGAAAGTCTGCAAGAATGAAAATTTAATTAATAAAGTTCTTAGATGTTTAAATAGAAACTGGCAACCCAAGGTTACTGCTATATCTGAATCTAAAGATTTATCTACTATATCATTGGCAACCTTGTTTGGAAAATTGCAGGAACATGAACTTGAACTAAATCGACTCACTGAGAGTGAAGAAAGTGATAAGAAAAAGAAAGGAATTGCTCTCAAAGCAATTGTAAATGAAAAAGAGGAATCTGACAACAATGATAGTCTAGATGAGAATGAGGAAGACATAAGTCTGATGGTTCGAAGGTTCAAAAGGTTCATGAGGCAAAAGGGGAGAACGGGCAAGGTACAAAATCCTCAAAAGAAAAATGAGGAAGGAACTTCTTTTAATCCAACTTGCTACAAGTGTGGTCAAAAGGGACATATAAAACCCGACTGTCCTCATGGTCAGAAGAAAAACGAAAAATTTGATAGAAGACCACAAAAGGAATCAAAAGGAAGAAGAGCCTACATTGCCTGGGATGACAATGATATGGACTCGTCTGATGAATCAGAAAATGAGGAGGCCAACTTATGTCTCATGGCAAAACACGAGGAGGATGAGGTAAATGCTCTTGAACTCGAATCTCCTTTAACTTATGATGAGCTGCTTATTACTTGTGAAGAATTAAATAATGAAACGACTAGACTTCGAAATTTTTTTTCTTCTTCTAAGAAAACCATCTCTTCTCTTGAATCTAAAATTATTTTCTTAAACCAAGAGATGGAAGTTTTTAAGGAAAAACAAGTTGTTGTGACTGAAGTTTCTACTTGCACCTTTTGTGAAAACCAAAAGATTGATACTTTCAAGTGTGATGAATGCAATGTTTTGAAAAACAAGATTGAAGATTTGGAAAACACCCTTGCCAAATTTACCAAGGGAAGGGATAACTTAAACATTCTATTGGGAAAACAAAAGGGTACTTTTGGAAAAGCCGGTTTGGGTTATAATCCACAAACGCATGAAAAATCCTTTAAATTTGTCAATCACAACAACACTTCAAGCAAATTTTCATTAAATGCTTTCACCTGTGGTAGAAATGGTCACACCGCCTCCATTTGCAATATTAGAAAGAACAAGAATGTGGTTGGCAAAAGATATGGATTCCAAAGGGTACTTTGCCAAAAACTAACTCATCTGGACCCAACTTAGTTTGGGTACCAAAGGTTAAAAATTAATCTGTTGTTGTAGGTGTGCTTGAAAGCCAAGGACTTAAATTGGTATCTTGATAGCGGCTGTTCAAAGCACATGACACGAGACAAAAGCAAGTTCTCCTCATTGGTACCTAAGAATAGTGGTTATGTCCCAGGTATGGTGACAACAACAAAGGTAAAATTCTTGGGATTGGTTCTATTGGTAAGAGTCCTAATCCCACTATTGAAAATGTTTTGTATGTGGATGGTTTGAAGCATAATTTGCTAAGCATTAGTCAACTTTGTGATAAAGGAAACAAAGTGGTTTTCGATTCTTCAAAATGCATGGTCATGGATTCTATAAATGAAAATGTTATTGTTATTGGACCTAGAATTGGAAATATCTATATGCTTGATTTAGATAAAATACCTTCAAATGATGCATGTTGTCTTATTAGTAAAGAGGATGAATCTTGGCTATGGCATAGAAGAATGGCTCATATTCACATGGATCATCTTAATAAATTGTTTCGAAATGACTTAGTAATTGGCTTACCAAAGCTCCGCTTTGAAAAAGATAAACTTTGCGATGCATGTCAAAAGGGAAAACAAGTAAAGGCTTCTTTCAAATCTAAAAATATTGTTTCAACAAATCGGCCTTTACAACTTTTACATATGGATTTATTTGGCCCTTCTAGAACTAAAAGCTTTGGTGGCAATTACTATGCTCTTGTTATTGTGGACGACTATTCTCGCTATACATGGACCTTATTTATTTCTCATAAAAATGACACTTTTGCTGCCTTTCGAAAACTTGCTAAAGTTATCCAAAATGAAAAAGGAATGAACATAGTATCCATCCGAAGTGATCACGGTGGGGAATTCCAAAATGAGGCATTTGAGGCCTTTTGTACTGAAAATGGAATTGAGCATAATTTTTCCGCACCTAGAACACCACAGCAGAATGGAGTGGTGGAAAGGAAAAATCGGTCTCTTGAAGAGCTTGCGAGGATGATGCTCAATGAGACCAACCTTCCTAAGTATTTCTGGGCAGACGCGGTAAGCACCGCATGTTATGTAATGAATAGAGTCCTCATAAGACCTATTCTAAAACAAACGCCCTATGAAATTTACAAGGGGAGGAAGCCCAACATTTCCCACCTTCACGTATTTGGATGTAAGTGCTTTGTTCTAAATAACGGTAAAGATAACCTTGGTAAATTTGATGCTAAAGCTAATGAAGGTATATTTCTTGCATACTCCACTTCTAGTAAAGCCTTTCAATTTTTAATAAACGATTTTAACTGTTGAAGAATCAGGCATGTTTCTTTTGATGAATCTAACCCCAAATCTTCAGTAGAAGAAAGTGTTGATGATCTTGCAGAAGTGTTAGGAGATACCTATTTAGAGGAACAAGAGAGATCAAAAGTTCAAAAGGAGGATCAAGAGTCCTTGCCTCAACCCTCTCAAGAACTCTCTCACTCAAATCTTCCAAAGGAATGGAGAGTCTCAAAGAACCATCCTCTTGACAACATAATAGGTGATATCTCAATAGGGGTAACGACTCGAAACTCTCTTAATCATGCATGTCATCATATGGCCTTTGTCTCTCAAATTGAACCAAATGACGTCAATGAAGCCATCTTTGATGAGCATTGGACCCTTGCTATGCAAGAGGAATTAAATCAATTTGAGAGAAATGATGTTTGGGAACTTCTCCCTAGGCCTAAAGATCACCTAGTCATTGGGACCAAATGGGTCTTTCGCAATAAGCTTGATGAAAACGGTATCATTGTTAGAAATAAAGCTAGACTTGTTGCAAAAGGCTATAACCAACAAGAGGGCATAGATTTCGATGAAACTTATGCACCCGTGGGTAGATTAGAAGCTATTCGCATGCTTCTCGCATTTGCATGCATCATGGATTTCAAACTTTTTCAAATGGATGTTAAAAGTGCATTTCTTAATGGCTTTATTCAAGAAGAAGTATATGTTGATCAACCTCCCGGTTTTGAAAATTTTGAATTTCCAAATCATGTTTTCAAATTGAAAAAGGCTTTATATGGTTTAAAACAAGCTCGAGAGCTTGAGTACGAGAAGGTTGAGCAAATATTTACTTGAAAAAGGTTTTGAAAGAGGAAAAGTTGATACCACTCTTTTCATTAAACACCAAAATCATGACATTTTACTTGTTCAAATTTATGTTGACGATATCATCTTTGGTGCTACTAATGAGTCCTTGTGTGAAGATTTTTCCAAAATCATGCAAAGTGAGTTTGAAATGTCCATGATGGGAGAGCTCAACTACTTCGTTGGTCTTCAAATCAAACAAACAATGTAGGAATTTTTATAAATCAATCCAAATATTGCAAAGAGTTGCTTAAAAGATTTGGAATGAGCAACGCCAAAGAAATCTCAACTCCAATGAGCACATCATGCTATCTTGACAAAGATGAAGGTGGTAAGTCGGTCGAAGTAAGTAAGTATCGAGGTATGATAGGATCTCTTCTCTATCTCACTGCAAGTCGTCCGGGTATTATGTCTAGTGTTTGTATGTGTGCACGTTTTCAAGCAAATCCCAAGGAATCACATCTCTTAGCGGTAAAACGCATCATGAGATATCTCACTGGCACACAAACTATGGGTTTATGGTACCCCAAAGGTGCTGACTGCACACTTATTGGGTACTCGGATTCTGATTTTGCGGGTTGCAAAATGGACCGAAAAAGCACTAGTGGGACATGTCACTTACTTGGGAATGCCTTGGTTTCATGGCATAGTAAGAAACAAGCCAGTGTGGCTTTGTCCACTGCTGAAGCGGAATACATTGCAGCATGTAGTTGTTTTGCACAGATCATTTGGATGAAACAACAGTTGAATGATTATGGAATCAATCTGAAAACTGTTCCAATTAAGTGCGACAATACTAGTGCCATAAACCTCACGAAAAATCCGGTTTATCACTCCCGGACCAAACACATAGAAATTAGGCACCATTTTATTAGAGATCATGTTCAAAAAGGAGATTGTGTGATTGAGTTTGTGGAAACATCTAAACAACTCATGAGATATTTTTACTAAACCTTTGCCTAAAGAAAACTTCTTTTTATAAGAACCGAGTTAGGAATTTTAGATCAATCATGCTTTGAATGATTTGCGTGTGAGTGCATTTTATTATGAATAAGTTCTAACTGGGCGTTGGAGTGTGCTAACATTTTTATGCAGGTTCCGCTACCAAGACTAAAAGTGGAGAAATGCAACCGCCCTTCCTGTAATCGTTAAAATAAAAGTTTGTGCAGGTTATGTTAATCGCAAACAATTATGCGGGTAATATCGGTGAAGATGAGGAAACAATTGATGATGAGAATGAGTTGAGCGAGGACTAGTAACTCTTATCCTAGTGCTTTATTTTTGCTATCTCCCTGAATAATTTTTACCAAGGATTTCTTATGCTTCATTGAACCCTTGATACTCTATTATTTTTCGCCATCTAGTTACACGTATATGCATCGCTTTACATGCCTTTCCCTCTAATCTTTTCCGCTTTTTGATGTTGACAAAAGGGGGAGAGTTTTATGATTCAAAGTGAGTAAATTATATTATGCATATTGTGAGGGAGTTTTTCTAAATATTGTGCTTAAACTCTGATATCTTTTATTGAAAAACCATGCTTATATCTCATTGCTATATCATGATTATATTTTACTAAATTCTCTCCATGAGATGTTTGTCATCATCAAAAAGGGGGAGTCTGTGAATACATGCCTTGACAGGATGGTTTTGATGATTGACAAAAGGGAGCTTTGCAAATAGTCAACCGTGCAAAAAGTGGAAAAGAATACCAAGACGCGTATCAAGAATGATAGTTTCTCAAGTCTTTGGGTTTTGGGTATTTATTTATTTTTATTAAGACTATTTGTAAGTAGTAATAAAAAGCTCTCAATTAAAATAAAATCACACACTCACAAAATGATTTTTATTCTAAAATTGATTTTATGATAATTTTTCTTAAATTATTTTTAGGCACAAAGTATTTTGAAAAATTCTTAAGTTGTGCTCAAAATATTGTTTGGAAAATATTTCAAGTTTTCTTTGGAAAATATTCTCCGTGTCGAGCAGTGATATTTTGACATGCAAGTCGTGTGCCGAGCTGAGGTCGCGTCTTGGTCGAGCCGGGTCGCGCGGCCGAATCAGGGGAAGTCGCGTCGAGCCGAGGTCGCGTCGGTCGAAAGCCGGGTCGCGTGCCGAATCAGGGGAAGTCGCGTCGAGCCGAGGTCGCGCGGCCGAGCCGAGGTCGCATACCAAACCGTGGGGAAGTCGCGTCTGAGCCGGAGGTCTCGTGCCGAGCTGTGTGGAGAGGTCGTATGTCGAGCTGTGTGGAGAGGTCGTATGCCGAGCTGTGAGGAGGTCGCGTGCCGAGCTGTGAGGAGGTCGCGTGCCGAGCTGAGGAGGTCGCGTGCCGAGCTGTGAGGAGGTCGCGTGCCGAGCTGTGAGGAGGTCGTGTCTGTGCCGAGCTGTGAAGAGGTCGTATGCCGAGCTGAGGAGGTCGTATGCCGAGCTGGGGAGAGGTCGTATGGAAATACGATGTCGAACTCCAAGTGTGTCCGAGAATCATTTTCGTCTCCGTGTTTTCAAATTCTTCATAATCAAAACACAACGGACAGATTTCCCTTTTAATGCTGCAACGGACAAATTATCCTTTTAATAATCAAAACGCAACGGGCAAATTTTTTAATGCTACACGCTCCTCCATTGCCTATAAAAGCAACAGCACCGGATGTTTTTAAAACAACACACTCACTTACTCTTTGTGCCAAAACTCTATCAAATATTCTCCATCACTCACACTTATTTGAGCACAATTTTTGAGAGTTTTTTTTTTTATTCTACATAATTTGAGTTGTATTATTTGAGCTTCAATTTGTTATATCTGCACTATTGAGTGTATCTTTCTCATCTCATTTTATTTGCGAAAATCATTTCTTTTTGGGTAGGAATCCCAAGGTGTTCATAGAGAGGTGATATCTCTTGAACGTATTGCTCTGGTATAGAGTTGTAAAGGTTTCTAGTGAACTCGATTTAAAAGCTAGTGATTTAGTGAAAATCCCATAGTGCTTTGCTTTGGGGACAGGGCGTAGGCCACAGGGGGTGTTTGGTGGCGAACCTCGTATAATTTGTCATGCTCTTCTTTGCTCTCTGTCTCTTTATCATTCAAGCACTTTATTTATTTTTGTTCTTTATTTATTTTTCGGTCATTTATTTTCTGTCATTTATTTATTGCAATTTATTCTTCAAGTTATTTATCTTTTCGCAAGTTATTTCTTTCAAGTTTTTTTTTAATTCAGTAATTTATCTGTAATTTTTTTTATAAGCACCGCTATCACAATTCACCCCCCTCTTGTGTTTGAAGTCACTTGGTAACAGATTCCAAAGCTGACAAAGGTATCTTTTTGGGATACTCTGAAAGATCTAAAGCTTTTAGAATATACAATAAAGCAACTTTGATAGTGGAAGAATCCATTCATGTCAAGTTTGATGACAAGAAGCCTGACACTGCCATGTCAGAGCTATATGAATTATTTTCAGAGTTAAATATTGGTGGTACAACAAATAGTGAACCTGCATCTTCAGCATCTGGTGGTGACCAGAACAGGATTCTACTCAAGCGAAAACTGAAACCAAAAAGTGTTGGAGATACAAAACTAATCATCCTAAGGATCAAATCATAGGAGAACCTGGAGATAGAGTAAGAACCAGATCCTCTTTCAAAAAGCATGTAGATATTGCGCTTCTCTCTGAAATGGAACCTAAGACGATTGATCAAGCATTGGAAGATGAAGGTTGGATTCTGGCTACGCAAGAAGAGTTGAATCAGTTCCTAAGAAATGATGTGTGAAAATTAGTCACTCTACCAGAAGATAAGCAAGCTATTGGTACTAAATGGGTATTTAGAAATGAAGATGGTAAGGTAGTGAGAAACAAAGCAAGATTAGTTGTTCAAGGTTACTCACAAGAAGAAGATATTGATTTTACAGAAACTTTTGCACCTGTTACAAGGTTAGAAGCTATTCTCATTTTACTTTTATTTGCTGCACACCATGAAATAATTCTTTATCAAATGAATGTGAAAAGCGGTTTTTTAAATGGTTTTATATCTGAGGAAGTCTGTGTTAAACAACCTCCTGGTTTTGAAGACATTGAATTTCCAAAACGTGTTTTTAAGCTTAAAAAGGCTCTGTATGGTCTTAAGCAAGCTCCTCGAGCTTGGTATGATAGACTGAGTTCCTTTTTAATGGAAAACGGTTTTATCAGAGGTCAAGTAGACACTACTCTATTTAGAAAAACATCAAACAAGCATTTTATACTTGTTCGAATTTATGTTGATGATATTATATTTGGAGCTACTAATGAAAGCCTTTGCAAAGAATTTTCAAAGCTAATGCAGGCTGAATTTGAAATGAGCATGATGGGAGAATTGAAGTTTTTCCTTGGAATTCAAATCAAGCAATGCAATGATGGTATTTATATACACCAAAGCAAATATATCAAGGAATTGCTAAAGAAGTTCAAGATGGTGGATTGCTAGCCAATGAGCACACCTATGCATCCTACGTGTACTCTTGGTAAAGATGAAACTGGTAAGAAGGTAGATCAGAAAATGTATTGAGGTATGATTTGATCTCTACTTTATCTTACTGCTTCAAGACCTGATATTATGTTCAGTGTCTGCCTGTGTGCTAGATTTCAATCTGATCCAAGAGAATCACACTTGAGTGCTGTTAAAAGAATATTTAGATATTTGTAAGGATCTATTGTCTTGGTTTGTGATAAACAACAAAAATGTGCAATTTACATAAGTATTTTGGGTATAGTTTAGCATATTTTACGATTATTATTATTTAGATACTTACCCATTTTACTTTATTTTGTATAGGAAATGCAAAATACGAAAAGAATGAAAAAAAGAAGAATTTAAAAAAAAAAATATGAATATATTTCACAAATTTTATTTGAAGTGGAATCATCATGTTTTCTAGACTTAAATAAATATAGGGGATGCATCAAAGAGTCGTATGAAAGAAAAATGGGGGTGTCAAAAGCACAAAACATTCTTTGTAAAACATCACAGTACTTCACGCCCCCGCTATTGGATGTACAAGGAAAAGGCTAGCCAATCAAAGGAGAGCAACAATTTAATGGGAACAAACATTACCATGGGAGATGCACGTTGAAAAAGTCAAAAGGTGATGTTAGCAAATGGATGGGTACAATGAAACACAGAAGAAAATTCACGCTGATCCTGAAAAGAAGAAAAGTAACGTGAACAAATTTATGGGCAAGAAATCTCACGCTATCACAGGCTGGCAACGAAAAATCAAAGGCGGTGCACAAATTGGTTTCACGCGGTTTATTTATTTCTTCTATAAATAGAGGATGAGGCTCTTCATTTTGAGGAGTTCGGTTTTTCTGTAGTTCAATTTTCTCTGGAGGTTTCCTCGTCCCGTTTGAAGTGGAACCAATTTCCAGACTCATTTTGCTTTGGTATTTTATTATTTTAGTTTTTGTAATCTTATTTCTATACTTTTAAATATTATTATGGATTATGGAATTAGTGTTGTGTTGTTATTTTCAATTATAATGTGCAACTAATTCTATTATTAAGGAGATGGGAAATCTTTTACTATGCTTATAATCTTAATCTAATTTATAAATACGAGCCTTTAATTCTTATGATTAAATTATTTCTGGTAATATTACTTTAATAAAAGAATTAGCTACTCTTTATACAAGAATTAATTGAGTGGCGATTTAACCTTCAATTAGTTAACTAACTCGGGAATAATTGAATCAGTATGCTTTGAATGACCAAACTGAAGCGTGTTCATTTTCAATACCATTGAATTGACAAATCTATTGACGCTTTATGCTCTTTCTATTTATTTACTTTGAATGACCAAACTGAGTAGTAATTTAGGAGGAAGACTGTTAACATTGCATGACCAAACTGTGTTAATAGCTTTTGAATAGATGATTGGTAATCAGTAAGAATATTTTCTCGGCTCTATTTATGAATTGGTTAAGTGAATAAGTATTAGTATAAAGTGAACCCAGATCCTTAGTATCTCCATACTCATAGTTTTTATTTTCATTCTGATCTTTATTTTCTCTTTAAACCAATTTCACCTCAAATCATTTGTCTAAATAACAAATTAATCTAAGTAGAGCAGTAATCATTTTAATTCCCTGTGGAGACGATAATCTTTTATACTATAACTTGACAAGATCGTATACTTGCGATTTTAACGCAACAAGTTTTTGGCGCCGTTGCCGGGGAATTATTAATGATATTGTTCGAAACAATTAATTGTTAATTTAGACGCTTTTTGTAATTATTTTACTTTCTCTTATTTTTGTTTTTATTTTTGTCTTTTATTTTTTATTTCTCTTTCCTGTCATTTTAAATCTAGTATCACCTCCTGCATGGAAGGTTTTACCTCCTACATGGATGGTTTTATTTTTGCTTTTTATTTTTAATTTATTTTTCTTTTAGTAGTGTCTCCTGGTTGGAAGACTAGATTTTATTTTTCTATTTTCGTCTCCTGGTTGGAAGACTAGATTATTTTCTCTTTTCTTTTAATTTTTCTTTTCTTTTCTCCAGACTAACCTTAAAAAAAAAAAATTAAAAATTTCAGTTTTTGATCACGTGATCCAGCTTTGTTGCAGTGTATGCTAACACGCTCTCAAGATCCTATCCTTCAGTTTGATCCTGAAATTGAAAGAACTGCAAGAGCTCTCAGAAGACAAAGAAGAGCAGTTAGAGGACAAAGAGGAACCATGGCAGAACAGGAATTGACTATGAATGAATACTTCACACCGACTTGTGAAGAACATGATAGTATCCAATATCCAGCAGTGGAAGCCAACAAGTTTGAGCTTAAACCAGGCCTAATTTCTATGGTCAAAGATGTGCAATTTTCAAAGCTTACCACATGAAGACCCAAATGCCCATCTAAAAGATTCCAATGGATTACAAAGACTGTAAAATATAATGGTGTTACTCCTGAAGCCATTAGACTCCGTTTGTTTACTTTTTCTTTACAGGGAAAAGCTCAACATTGGTTGGATTCACTGGAATCCAACTCCATCACAACTTGGGCAGATCTGAAAAGTAAATTTTTAAACAAATACTTCCCACCTGGAAAGTCTGCAAAACTTAGAGCAGATATTTCTGGATTTACCCAAAAAGAGGGTGAAACTATGCATGAGACATGGGAACGATTCCAAGATATACTTTTATGTTGTCCCCATCATGGTTTTAATAAATCTCTGTTAGTTCAAATTTTTTATAATGGACTTTCTTTTCAGAACAAGGCAGCTGTAGATGCAGCATGTGGAGGATCAATAGGCTATAAAACGCCTACTGATTGTTACGAGATCATGGGCAGAATAGCCCAAAATAGTGCGCAGTGGTCGCAAGGGGATAGAAGTGCCATTAAAAAGCCTCAACAATCTGGAATGTATAAAGTGGATGCCACCACCGCTGTAGAGGCCAAGTGGGAGGCTAAGATGGAGGCTTTGACAAAAAAATATGAAGCTCTCTTAGCCCCTAATTCTCAAACAGTTGCCTCAACTTCCCATGAGAAGGATGAATGGGCCACAGGGCGCAATAGCCCCGTTGAAGAGGTAAAAGCCCTTAATAAAGAAGATTCAGACCCAAAAGGTGAGATGCAAGAGGCTATGCTAAAATATATGAACAGGCATGGACACCCCTGCATGGGTGTACTTGCAAGTTACATGGAGAAGGCTGATGAGAGATTTAAGTCTCTGGAAAAAAGGTATGTGCCATCTTCTTGTAATTATTGTGGAGTAATGGGTCACGACACACATGAGTGCACCGAGCAGGTAAATTACGTTGGAAATGGAGTCAAGAATGATCCTTATGCCAAGACTTACAATCCTGGATGGAGGGATCACCCCAACTTCTCATGGAAAGATCAACAGCAAAATCAGGGACAACAACATGCACCCTATAGACCACCTCACATGCAAGGCCAAACCCAAGTACCAAGGAGACCATCTCTTCAAGAGCAAATTGACACCCTGGTAGGTACTGTTAATTCTAACCATAAGAGTTTGGAAAACAACCATAAGAGTTTAGAAAGCCAAATTTCTACTTTAGTACAACTTATGACCAAAAGGGAAGAAGGAGCATTACCTAGTCAAACTGAGAAAAATCCTAGAGAGCAGGCTAATGCTATCATTACTAGAAGTGGTAAAACCCTTGAAAATCCAGTACCTGATAAAGTAGAGCCACCTACCAAACAAACCCCAATAGAGGTTGAGAAAACCATGGAAAAGTTTTCAGATACACCTCTTACAACCCTTCCTGACCCACACATCCCATTCCCACAGAGGCTTAAAGCTAACCAGGATCCTCAGTTCTCAAAATTTTTGTGTATGCTTAAGCAATTGACTGTCAACATTCCTTTTGTGGAAGCCATTGCTAATATGCCAAAGTATGCAAAGTTCTTAAAGGATATGTTATCCAATAAAAAGAAATTGGAGGACTTTGCTACAATTAAACTTAATGAGGAATGTTCTGCTATTGTTTTGAAAAAGTTACCACCAAAGCTTAAGGATCCGGGTAGTTTTACTATCCCTTGTACTATTGGTAACTCTCATTTTGAAAAGGCATTATGTGATTTAGGAGCAAGTATAAATTTGATGACTCTTTCTGTTTTTAGAAAACTTGGCCTGCAGGAACCACAACCAACTAACATCACTTTGCAGCTAGCTGACAGATCTATTGCCTACCCTCGTGGGGTAGTGGAAGATGTTTTAGTGAAAGTTGATAAGTTTATATTCCTTGCTGATTTTATTGTTTTAGACATGGAAGAAGATAAGGAGGTCCCAATTCTTTTGGGACGACCTTTCTTAGCCACAGGCAAGAGCTTAATTGATGTTCAACAAGGGAAATTAACTTTGAGATTTGGGGATGAGGAAATTGTGTTCCAAGTTTTTAATTCATTGAAAACTCCTTCCTCATTTGCTTCCTGTAATTTTATTCAGTCTATGGATATAAATGATGTGGTTACCTCTGATAGTTTTGATGACTTCAGGACGCAAGACCCTCTAGAAAAAATACTAAACTTACAGGGACTTGGTATGTTGGAGGGTGGTGAAGAAGAAGAGCTTTTAATGTTTTTACAAGAACACCACCCCCAAAGAAGTTGGAATAACCATAAATTTGAGGAGTTAGAATGGGATGATATCCCAAAAACTAAACCCTCCATTGAAGAGGCTCTGAGCTTGAATTAAAGCCTCTTCCCCGCAAATATGAAATATGCTTTCTTGTGCCCTCCTTCTTCCTTGCCTGTATTTGTCTCATCGATTTAATAAAGAACCATGGAGGATCAACTTTTGAGAGTATTAAGGACAACAAAGAGGCCTTTGGTTGGTCTATTCATGATATAAAAGGCATAAGTCCCACCATTTGCACCCACAAGATCTACATGGAGGATGATTACCACCTCGAGCATCGCCTCAACGCCTCAATCCAAACATGAAAGAGGTGGTAAAAAGGAAGTAATTAAGCTTCTTGATGCAGGTATTATCTATCCTATTTCGATAGTAAATGGGTAAGTCTCAGTACAATGTGTCCCTAAAAAGGGAGGAACAAGCTGTGATGGAAAATGAAAAAATGAATTAATTGCAGTTAGAAAGACAACCGGTGGCGTATGTGCATTGATTACGTAAAATTAAATGATGCCACCCGAAAGATCATTTTCCACTTCCTTTTATTGATCAAATGCTTGAGAGAGTAGCAGACATGACTATTATTGTTGTTTAGATGGGTATTCCTGTTATTTGCAAATACCGGTGGCTTTACAAGATCAAGATAAAACCACTTTTACTTGCCCTTATGGTACTTTTGCATATAAAAGGATGCCATTTGGATTATGTAATGTTCCCCGCCACTTTCCAACGATGCATGACTGCTATTTTCTCTGATTTAATTGAAAAATGCATCAAGTATTCATGGATGATTTCACGGATTTGGATCCTCTTATGAGGCTTGTTTACTAAATCGAATTTAGTGTTGCGAGAGATGCAAAGACACTAATTTGGTGCTTAATTAGGAAAAGTGCCGGTTATGGTACAGATTGCATTATTTTAGGACACAAGGTGTCCACAAGAGGTATCGAGGTGGATCCCGCCAAGGTAGAGGTCATTGCAAAATTACCCCTCCAAATTCGTGGAAAGGGGTGCGTAGCTTCTTAGGCCATGTCAAGCTTCTACAGGAGGTTTGTTAAAGATTTCTCAAAATTGCAAAACCTATGACTAACCTCTTGATTAAGGAAGCCACCTTTGATTTTTCCGACACTTGTTTGAAAGCTTTTAATTGTTTAAAGGAAAAATTAATTAATGCCCCTGTTGTTGTTGCCCCCGATTGGTCACTTCCTTTTGAAATTATGTGTGATGCTAGTGATACTGCTGTGGGGGCAGTTTTGGGGCAAAGGAAGAATAAGGTATTCTATACCATTTACTATGCTAGTCGCACTCTTGATGATGCTCAAAAAAATTACTCTACCACAGAGAAAGAGTTGCTAGCTGTAGTATTTGCGTTTGACAAGTTTCATCATTAACTTATTCTTTCTAAAGTAATTGTTTTCACTGACCATGCTGCTATAAGATATTTGCTTAAGAAACAGGATGCAAAGCCCAGGTTGATTAGGTGGATTCTGCTGCTGCAAGAGTTTGACTTGGAGATTAGAAACAAGAAAGGCTCAGAGAACTTTGTAGCTGACCACCTCTCGAGGCTTGACTGTAGTGTGATGCAACCCTCAAATGATGGGGAAATTAAGGAAGTGTTCCCTGATGAGAAACTCTTATCCATTTCCACTACTCCTTGGTTTGCAGACATTGTTAACTACTTAGCAAGTAAGGTTGTCCCCCCTCATTTTTCTTATCAGCAAAAGAAGAAATTAACTTCTGATGCTAGACATTACTTGTGGGACGACCCTTACCTGTATAAATTATGTGGAGACAAGGTAATTAGGCGATGTGTGCCTATGAATGAGGTAACTTCTATCCTTGAGCATTGTCATTCTAAAGAGGCAGGTGGTCATTTTGGGCCAACTAGGACCGCATATAAAGTATTGCAATGTGGTTTTTATTGGCCTACTACTTTTAAAGATGCTCATGACTTTGCAAAAGCATGTGATAATTGCCAAAGAAGTGGCAATATTTCTGGGCGTCAAGAGATGCCTTTGAATAATATTTTGGTTTGTGAGATATTTGACGTTTGGGGTATCGATTTTATGGGCCCCTTCCCTAAATCATTTTCAAATCAATATATTCTTGTTGCTGTGGATTATGTGTCTAAATGGGTGGAAGCTGTAGCCTTACCCACTAATGATGCACGGGTAGTAGTGAAATTTTTAAAGAAAAATATTTTTACTAGATTTGGTGTAACGACCCGTTTCCGGACCGCTACCGAGCTCAATATACCGAGCTCGAGTTACCGAGCTCAACACACCAAGCTCAACAAAACCTATATGAGATGTTTTTTAAAAACAAAACTCTTGTGCCTTTTAAAAATGCGATATATATTTTTTTCATATAAAACCAACTCGTGCACATCAGAGTAATTACAGCTTTTCGAAACATGGTGCAACTAAGACACAAGACTTAAATTCAAATAAAACATACATGCATAACATACACATATATATATCACCCGAATAATAATGTATACAAATACAGAGTAGCAAATGTGCAAAGAAAATACACCTAAGGTAAAAGAGCCATCATACTGGGTACTTCCAACTCCCAAAAGTAAGACCACCAACAGAACAAAAACAACACTTCTCGAACATAAAAGAAATACAAGAACGATCCTCGGAAAAACCAACATCCAATAAATAAACAATCACGACGGTGAGACCTCCTCGACATCGCCTGGGTAACCGTCATGGATTGAAGGCACCACGTGGTCAACTTCTCAACAAGTTAAGATAAGCTCGACATAAAAATATAAGCAAACAAAGAAAGTATAACAATCACCGACGTGACTCGACCATCTCACTCTAAACTCGACACAATTCCATTTTCTCGACTGACAATTTTCCTAATGCACACGCCGCATCCTCGCTCTCCCTCAATCTCCGTAAACAAAGGGACCTAGCACCCTCACGGCTCAAAACGCATACGACTCACCTAGCTCGCTCACTCGATGAACAATTAGCATACGATATTCAAAGAGTTAAACACAAGATATTCAACCGCATGTCAAATACAAAGTAAGCTCGACATGAAGAAACGCAATTCAACATGCAATACACACTTCACGACATATATTCAATCACATATTAAATACATGCAAAACTCAATCATATCACAACATTTCAGCTCGACACAAATCAGAAATCCACAATAACATAACCACGTAGAATATAAAACGCCTTACATACTATAACAAGTATAAATGTGATACTATAACAAGTATAAATGTGAAGCGCCTACATACTATAACAAATATACAATAAAGCCTTAGAGATATCTAGAAGTAGCCGAACTCCAAGTTAAATCTTTGCCTTCAAAGAGCTCGACAACGATCTCGACAAGGTTGTCTTCAAAGAGCTCGACGTCCCTTGGATTCGCTTTCCGTACACCTCGATTCGGATTCACTCGATCTCTGAATCGACTTCCTAAAACAAACACAACTCAGATCGATCTATGGTTCTAATACATCTAACTCTCTCTTCCCCAAACTCAACCACAACCCAGAAAAATATGAAACTCAAGAACTAAAAGATATTTTTCCTCTAACACAAAGTTAGGGATTTCGATCAGAATTCATGAAAAGTTATCTGATGCTTCAACAGATAGATCGACAACAACAATAATCAGAAGCAACGAATGAAAATCAAGAAATCGAAACGAACCAAAAATGGAGGTTTCGGGCATTGCCAGAGAAAGAAATTTGTTTTACAAGCCCAATTAATCGGTTAAAAAGATAGGTAATATTGTGAAGAAGAAAACCCATCAATTTGATATGATTTGGAAGCATAAAGCGATTAAAAATGGAAGAAGATTTAGCGCTAAACAAGAGTACGATGAAAGAAAATCGTTTCTTCATACCTCAACGGTGATGTTCGATCGACGAGATATGGGTCGAGAAGTTGATGATGAACAAAATTGATGAAGAAATCTTGTGCAGAATCTTGGAACTCACGGTTTAGTCGATGAAGATTTTTAAGGAAACAACGAAACACGAGCGAAGGAAGGAAGAAGAAAGAAGAAAAGAGAAATGAGTGAAACGGCTGTGGTATACAGAAAGGGGTAAAACGTAACTCCAGCCTATAAGATGCCAATCCCATCAATCATCTACCCGTTAACTCGTTCCTCTCATGATTACCTCTACTGCTTGGCCAACGACAAGCCGACAATGTAATAATTACAAACAATAAAATAATAACGCTGAGTAACGTTCGAAATAATACGAGGTATCATCTCGACACGATGTCGACAAGAGTGCTCGTGCGGATGTACAAAGTTCTAACACGAGTTCGTGAACGCGGTCTCCTCACCGACTTGCGTCCTCATCATTTCGATGCGCGACTTCATCAACTCGACACCCGACCTCCTCACCAAAGGCTAGTGTACGTGGTCTCATCACCGACAAAAGATCTCAACGATCTAGTCACGGGATCTCGACACAAGGTCTTGGTCGAGGTCTCGATACGTCGTCCTAATACGATGTCGATCTCGCCCTCAGGTGTTACAATCTCTCCTCTAAAAATTTCGTCCTCGAAATTGCAAATAAGCTTCTTACCTCGTAAAAGTTCAGTCTTCAATCTTCATCTTCTCCTCCAGCCTCCCAAGTCGCATCTCCCGCCTTCTCGATCCCACACAACCTTGACAAGTTGGATCTCTTTGTTCATCGCTTGGCTTTCCGATCAACGATTCTTGCCGGTGACGCTTCAAAAGATAAGTCGTCCTTGCTTGAATCACATCCGTTCGATGACATGAGAAGGGTCGGAAACATACTTCCGCAATTGTGAGACGTGAAAGACGCCGTGGATGTTCGACAAGAATGGTGGCAATGCACTGATATGCCACCGACCAATACGACGAAGAACTGTAAGGTCCAATGAATTTAGGAGTAAGTTTCTTGGATTTGATCGCCGACCAACTCCAAAGAGCGGTGACTCTAAGAAATACATGTCCTCCTTCCTCGAACTCGAGTGGTCGACGCCGTTGGTCCGCATAACTCTTACATGCGACTTTGAGATGTTCGATCCGATCTCTGGATCAAACGGATCTTCTCAGAGTCCGCTGATCATATCTGGTCCTCGACCGCCGCCTTCGGCCCTGGTACTAACAAAGAGGCGCCTGGACATTTCAGGCCCATACAGCCGCTCAAAAGGTGCCATCCCAATACTCGCGGAAGTCGTTGCGTGAACTCCACCAATGGTAAGACGTCGTCCCAACTTCCTCGGTGATCTAACGTACATAAGCTCGTAACAAATCTTCAAGCGATTGGATCGTTCTCCCGCCCGACCGCCGGATCAGGATGATATGCCGAGCTAAGCTCGAGCTCAGTTGCCCCATCGCTCCTTGCAATTCTCCAAAAATGAGACGTGAACTTTGATTCTCGGCCCGACACGATCAAGATGGTATTCCGCGAAGTCGCACTATCTCCTCGCGATGTAGATCTCTACGTTTTTCCACGCTTGTATGTCGACTCCCACCGGGCAAGAATGAGCGATTTGGTCAATCTACGACGATCACCCAAATCGAATCATTCTTTTTCTTTCGCTTCTGGCAAACCTACAACGAAATCCATGGAAATACTTGTCCCATTTCCATGCGACCGCACGCCGTTGTAGCATTCTGCAGTCGTTGGTGCTCCACCTTCGCTCGACACGCCAAACATGAAGCTACGTGACGGCCACTTGCTTCTTCATTCCGACCACCAAAATGCTTCTTCAAGTCTTGATACATCTTCGAACTCTGGATGAATACTAAAGTCGCTTTCTATGCGCGTCGAGAATCAACTTCTCACCGATACGTTAGGCACGCACACTCGGCCATTGCACTCAAGATGTCGTCCGCCCCGACCAAATTCGCGCTGCCTTGCGCTTATCAATCGACCTCTTGCGTAGCTTCGCCATTTAACTTTGGTCTCTGATCTCGCCCAACAATCTAGGAAATGGTAAGCATACCAAATCTCAAATTTTTTCCTGAAACTTCGACACTCAACTTCAAATCTGAACTTCTCGAGCATCTCCAACTCTTGATCATCATTACCGAGGTTAAAACGCTTCTTCCCGCTCGCATCTGCTACTACGCTAGCCTTACCAGATGGTATTCCAACGTAAAGTCGTAGTCCTTGAAATTTCGTCCATCTACGCTGACGCATGTTGAGCTCCTTCGGTCGAACAGTACTTCAAGCTCGTGATCACGAAAAACAAGAAGAGTGCTCTCGCAAAGCGTAGTGCCTCCATATCTTCACGCAAAAACTACCGCCGCTAGCTCCAAGTCGTGAGAGTAGGATAGTTCCTCTCCGTGAATCTTAAGCTCGTCTTGAAGCATACGCGACCACCTTCCCCGATGTTGCATCAAAGACGCATCCCAATCCCTGGTGTGACGCATCACAATACACCTCGAAGTGCTCTTCGGGTTCCCAGGGGCAAAATCGAGCACAAAGCGCCGTCCAAAAGCTCCTTGATCCGGCCGTTGAAAATCGGCTTCACACTCCTCGGTCGAGCAAAAGGTTGATCCTTCCTGCGTCAATCGTAAAGAGGCGCGACAATCTTCGAGAAACCTTCAATGAATCTTCAGGTAATATCCTCGCTAAGCTTCGACAAAACTCCCCGATCTCGCAGAATCGCCTTCTGTTCCATGCTATTACCGCCAATCTTAATTAGATCCACAGCTATCCCTTCTCCGAAATCACGTGACCAAGAAAATTCACCTCTTCAAGCCAAAATTCACACTTCGACAGATTGGCACAGAGTTCGCTTATCTCGTAATATCTGCGATTTCAAGATGGGTGTTTCATGCGTGCTCTTCCTCGGTTCCTCGAGTAAATCAATATGTCGCCGATGAACACTACAACGAACTCCATCCAAAAACTAATGAAAAATCCTGTTCATGTAGTCCATAAACACCGGGCGATTCATTACCCAAACGGCATCACCAAGTACTCGTGAGGTGACCGTGATCTAGTCCCGAAAGTCGCTTTTGCGACATCTTCCTCCTTCACGCGAATCTGATGGTAGCCCGACTTCAAGTCTATCTTGGAAAGATCGCCGCTTCCACGGTTGGTCCATCAAATCACACGCGGGTAACCTGGATAACCCGGCTTCTTCACGGTGAACCTTGTTGAGCTCGGCGATAGTCCACGCACACGGCCTTGATCGCCCATCCTTCTTAACCAACAACACCGAGCTCCCCACGGTGACACGCTTCTGGTCGATGAATTCGCTTCGACTCCGCGTTCGATCCGGGACTTCAACTCTTTCATCTCGGCAGGAGACATCCTGCATACGCCGCTTAAATCGGCCTGCTCGAATCGGGTCGATGGAGAACTCGACCTCTCGTCTTGGTGGTAATCCCGCACGCCTTCTGAAAACGCCCTCAAAATCACACACCACCGAACATTCTTCACGCCGATCGAAAACTTCCGAACTAGCGAGATACATGTATTCCCTAGTTCCTTCTTTTCAAAGAAACTCCAATACGTTCAGAAAGATAATTGAGACTCTAAGGTCCGAAAATTACGCTTTACGCACACCAAAAGGACATGGTGGTGTGACAACCAATCCATCCCGAGGATAACATCTAAGCCCCAAGAGGCAAACAAACCAAATTGACCACAAACTTTCTACTCAATAATCACTACACAATTAAGACATGCGGTGTTTGTGACTAAGGTTTTAGCGGTTGTAACTACTAATTTAAACGGTAAAGCGATCCAGTCAAGCTCAAAAGGTTCACACAATCGAGAAGAAATGAAGGAATGGGTTGCACCAATCAAAAAGAACGGATAAGGGTTTACCCTCGATCTCACATTCACCTTGGATAAGATCATCACCGACCGCTTCCTCGCCACTCATGCGAGAAAACTCGCCTTTAGCCACTTGACGCTTTCCTTTGGCCTTTGCCGCAAGCATAGTCGGTTCAGCTTTAGGTGTAGGACAATCCTTAGCAAAATGCCCTGGCTTCTTGCGGTTGAAACACACCTCCTCCTCTCGAGTACAATTACTCGCGTAATGTCCCGGCTTTCCACATCGGTAGCAAATCACCTCGACAACTGGACTGACCTCCACTCCCTACTTGGGTCATCGGACGATCTTGTCCCTGTTGTCGTTCCTCCGAGGTCGGTCGTAAGGTCTCTTCTGCGGTAGTTTCCTTCGCAAATCTACGCCCGCACTCGGGTCTCACCGGTCCGCCACACAGTCTTCTTCTTGTGGCTCCTCACTCCTTCTACCTCGACACATCGGTCAATCAGCTCTTGGAGATTTCGGATCCTCAACGACACCACCGACTTGAATGTCGAATCTCAATCCCGTTGGAATCTCTCACTTAACCATCTCTGGTCAACTCGGTCACGAAATGGACTGAAATACCTCGCAACGATTCAAACTTGGCGCATACTCGGACACCGTCGAGTTGCCTTCTTTGCGATTGAAGAAATTCCTCGCTCCTTCTCGCGGCGATCAGGAAGTACTTGTCCAAGAACCTTTCACGAAAAAGCTCCCGTGTCATCTCGCGATGTTCGCTATAAACGCTTGCTTCACTCCTCTCCACCAATACTCTGCGTCTCCTAGCAATAAGTAGGTGGCATAGTCGACCTTCACGTTGTCAGGCAATGAAGTGCCTCAAAGATCTTCTCGATCTCTTGCATCCAAAGATCGACTTTATCCGGATTTGGCTCACCGTAGAACTTCGGTGGATCATGCTTCCTAAAGTCGGCCAATCCTCTTGCTTCAAAGATTACGCTCGCCGCTGTTCTTTGCAAGTTCTCAGTTAACGCCGTCTGTTGAGCCATCGCGTTAGCCTGTTGAGTTGCGGTGATTGTTGAGCCATGGCTGCCGCCATCTCGGTCATAGCTTGAATAGCTCGTTCCATGTCGGCGTTCGGTTGCGGATGTCGTATTCCTACGAGGTGGCATTAGATTCCACAAAGTTCAAAACCCCGTCTGAATCTCACAACAAGGATGTGTTAAAACACACCGCTTCAATCAAGAAACAGTTCAAACAATTTCTCAAGCAATAAGTGCTTCACTTAATCAAATAGCAATCAACACAAAACAACTAGGTACCCAACACATAACCCACAAAGGACTACCCAAATTCCTATGCACACTTCTACGAATCAATCAAGCCTCGATACCAAAGTCAGAACGACCGTTTCCGGACCGCTCGAAGCTCAATATACCGAGCTCGAGTTACCGAGCTCAACACACCAAGCTCAACAAAACCTATATGAGATGTGTTTTAAAAACAAAACTCTTGTGCCTTTTAAAAATGCGATATATATTTTTTCATATAAAACCAACTCGTGCACATCGAGTAATTACGACTTTTCAAACATGGTGCAACTAAGACACAAGACTTAAATTCAAATAAAACATACATGCATAACATACACATATATATATCACCCGAATAATAATGTATACAAATACAGAGTAGCAAATGTGCAAAGAAAATACACCTAAGGTAATGCATAACTTCAAAAGAGCCATCATACCCTGGGGTACTTCCAAGAACTCCCCACGCAGGGTCGCTCCAAAAGTAAGACCACCAACTACCTCAGAGCAACAAAAACAACATCGCCAAACTGGTCACGACCTCGAACATAAAAGAAATACAAGAACAAATTCTCGAAAAACCAACATCCAATAAATAAACAATCACGACAGTAGAGGTCGTCACTCGTCCTCGCCGACCTCCTCCTCGGCATCGTCTCATCGCCGAGTTCCTGCGCCCTCGACATCGCCTGGGTAACCGTCATGGATTGAAGGCACCACGGGAAAGGTCAACTTCTCAACAAGTTAAGATAAGCTCGACATAAAAATATAAGCAAACAAAGAAAGTATAACAATCACCGACGTGACTCGACCATCTCACTCTAAACTCGACACAACTCACAATTCCATTTTCTCTCGACTCGACAATTTTCCGGAATGCACACGCTGCATCAGTATGTCGGAAAGTCCAGCCAACCTTGGGATCCTCGCTCTCCCTAGGACCGATAACTCAGGTCCCGTGGCGTGGCGGCGTCTAGTCAATCTCCGTAAACAAAAGGGACCTAGCACCCTCAGTTATCCGGGTCACGGCTCAAAAACGTCATACGACTCACCTAGCTCGCTCACTCGATGAACAATTCGCCGCATACGATATTCAAAGAGTTAAACACAAGATATTCAACCGCATGTCAAATACAAAGAGTAAGCTCGACATGAAGAAACGCAATTCAACATGCAATACACACTTCACGACATATATTCAATCACATATTAAATACATGCAAAACTCAATCATATCACAACATTTCAGCTCGACACAAATCAGGAAATCCACAATAACATAACCACGTAGAATATAAAACGCCCTTACATACTATAACAAGTATAAATGTGAAGCGCCCTTACATACTATAACAAGTATAAATGTGAAGCGCCCTTACATACTATAACAAATATACAATAAAGCCTTAGAGATATCTAGAAGTAGCCCTTACCGAACTCCAAGTTAAATGCTGCTCGACAACGACCTCGACACAGCTGTCTTCAAAGAGCTCGACAACGATCTCGACAAGGTTGTCTTCAAAGAGCTCGACACGTACGCTTCTCAGTCGACCTCGACACGTACAGTCCTCAATCTGGATTCTGCTGCTTCCGCGTCCTTGGATTCGCTTTCCCGTACACCTCGATTCGGAATTCACTCGATCTCGGGAATCAGACTTCCTAAAACAAACACAACTCAGATCGATCTATGGTTCTAATACATCTAACTCTCTCTTCCCCAAACTCAACCACAACCCAGAAAAATATGAAACTCAAGAACTAAAAGATATTTTTCCTCTAACACAAAGTTAGGGATTTCGATCAGAATTCATGAAAAGTTATCTGATGCTTCAACAGATAGATCGACAACAACAATAATCAGAAGCAACGAATGAAAATCAAGAAATCGAAACGAACCAAAAATGGAGGTTTTCGGCATTGCCGATCAGAGAAAAACAGAGAAAGAAATTTGTTTTACAAGCCCAATTAATCGGTTAAAAAGATAGGTAATATTGTGAAGAAGAAAACCCATCAATTTGATATGATTTGGAAGCATAAAGCTGATTAAAAATGGAAGAAGATTTAGCGCTAAACAAGAGTACGATGAAAGAAAATCTGTTCTTCATACCTCAACTGATGTTCGATCGCATTTAGATATGGGTCGAGAAGTTGATGATGAACAAAATTGATGAAGAAATCTTGTGCGAATCTCTGGAACTCACTTCGCGATGAAGATTTTTAAGGAAACAACGAAACACAGAGCGTAAGGAAGGAAGAAGAAAGAAGAAAAGAGAAATGAGTGAAACGGCCGTGGTATACAAACGAGAAAGGGGTAAAACGTAACTCCAGCTATAAGATGCCAATCCCATCAATCATCTACCCGTTAACTCGTTCCTCTCATGATTACCTCTACTCTCCGGTCAACGACAAGCCGACAATGTAATAATTACGCATAATAAAATAATAACGCTGAGTAACGCTCGAAATAATACGAGGTATCATCTCGACACGATGTCGACAAGAGTGCTCGTGCGGATGTACAAAGTTCTAACACGAGTTCGTGAACGCGCGGTCTCCTCACCGACTTGCGTCCTCATCATTTCGATGCAGCGACTTCATCAACTCGACACCCGACCTCCTCACCGGCTAGTGTATGCGTGGTCTCATCAGCTCGACAAAAGATCTCGGCAAACGATCTAGTCACGGGATCTCGACACAAGGTCTTGGTCGAGGTCTCGATACGTCGTCCTAATACGATGTCGATCTCGTCCTCAGGTGTTACATTTGGCACTCCCCGGGCCATTATTAGTGATGGTGGCACCCACTTTTACAATAAACAATTTGAAAATCTCTTGAGCAAATATGGTGTCACCCATAAGGTAGCAACTCCCTATCACCCACAAACCAGTGGACAAGTTGAAATTTCAAATAGGGAATTGAAAAGAATTTTAGAGAAGACGGTTAATGCATCTAGAAAAGATTGGTCTTTAAAATTAGATGATGCATTATGGGCATATAGAACTGCTTTTAAAACTCCTATTGGGATGTCCCCTTACCGTCTTATTTTTGGAAAACCATGTCATTTGCCTGTGGTACTTGAGCATAAAGCACTTTGTGCTTTAACATTTCTAAACTTTGATACTCAGACACATGAAAATAGATTGCTGCAATTGAATGAATTGGATGAGCTCCGTCTTGAAGCTTATGAAAATGCCAAGTTATACAAAGAGCGAACTAAAAAATGGCATGATAAGCGCATTCAGCATCGTGAGTTCCATGTGGGCGAGAAAGTCTTAATTTATAACTCACGTTTGCGTCTTTTTCCAGGAAAATTGTGCTCAAGGTGGTATGGACCCTACACCATAACTCAAGTTTTTCCTTATGGAGCACTTGAGATTTCTAAAAAGGATGGTACCACTTTTAAAATTAATGGACAGCGAGTAAAACATTATGAGGAAGGGATGCTCCAAGTGAGTCATGTCACTCTCCTCAAGAATTAATCTGTCTTAGTTCCGTCAAGCTCAGGACGTTAAATAAAGCGCTTCGCAGGAGTCAACCTGTGTTTATATTATTATTTCAGTTTATTTTGTTATATTTTATTTTATGTTCACCCTTTTATTTTGTCGACGCTTCTCTTTTCACTTACTTCATCTTACAAACTGTCGTTTTGGGAATAAATTTGCCCTCGCACCTCTCCGTAATATGCTCGTGAAATTTTCTACAGGGAGTAACTTTTCACTCTTTGCTTTTACCACTTAATTTTGTTGTTATATCTTTATGTGCTTATCTTTGTGATTACTAGCATTGAGCACAATGTTAGAAATAAGTGTGGGGGGAAGTTAACCACTTGATTCTTTGTTATCACATTATTTTGAACAACTTGAAGCTACTAATTTTGGGGCGAAAGTGATAAATTTTTTTCAAACAGCTTTTTATGCTTATTAAGATGATATAAATTTCTGAAAAGCTGAAAATTAGAGATGAGTTCTTGATTGAAATTTTTCCGTGAAATAGCTTCTAAACGTGAGGATTTAAGCCTGATTTGGGTTTGCGCATTGTTGCATATTATAACCCTATTCTTCATGAGAGTTGCTTTTCATTGGCTTTGTGTTCTAGAACTTGACATATGACCATTCAAAGCGAAACTAATTTTTAGAAATTTTGAAATATGATTGGGGTATTTAGGATTTGTTTCTAGCCTCCTACACTTTGTGATTAAATTTTACCACTTAGTTGACCACTTTGAGCTAAAAAAAAAAAAAAAAAGAGAAAAAAAAGGGATATTTGTAATGAGGAACTCTGATAAACATAGAAAATGTGAAAAAAAAAAAAGAAGAAGGAATAAAGAAAAATTTGGTGCTTTGTTTAAAGTGATTATACATCTAAAGCTCCATTTTTCAAAAAGGATAGTTGCTCGAATCTGATTATTTTATTATAGCCCTTGAAATATCCTTTCTTTGAATTTCCATACCTTAAATTTTCACCCCCGACCTCATTACAACCATATGAAAGACCCCTTGATTTCAAGTTTTTCTATAAATTGTTAGTCGAGTCTTGGTCTATTGTCAAGCCTATGGTAATATTTTGTCTATGAAAAATTTGTGCGCAATTTCCCTTACCTATTGAAACACTTGAGAATGTGAAAGAGAGTGACATGTTCTTGGTTGATTTGATATCAAGATGTTTACTTTTTCTAAAAAGATGCAAGCAATGAATATTACTTTCTCAAAAGCTTCAAAACTTATCTTTTCAAAAAACACTTGCTCTGCCTCTTAAAAATTGGTTAGCTCTTAATGATCAAATTTTATGATATTCATAAACCAAATTCTTTGCTTGAGGGCAAGCAAAAGTCAAGTGTGGGGGAATTGATAAACCACAAAAATGTGCAATTTACATAAGTATTTTGGGTATAGTTTAGCATATTTTACGATTATTATTATTTAGATACTTACCCATTTTACTTTATTTTGTATAGGAAATGCAAAATACGAAAAGAATGAAAAAAAGAAGAATTTTGAAAAATAAAAAAAAATGAATATATTTCACAAATTTTATTTGAAGTGGAATCATCATGTTTTCTAGACTTAAATAAATATAGGGGATGCATCAAAGAGTCGTATGAAAGAAAAATGGGGGTGTCAAAAGCACAAAACATTCTTTGTAAAACATCACAAATACTTCACGCCCCGCTATTGCATGTACAAGGAAAAGGCTAGCCAATCAAAGGAGAGCAACAATTTAATGGGAACAAACATTACCATGGGAGATGCACGTTGAAAAAGTCAAAAGGTGATGTTAGCAAATGGATGGGTACAATGAAACACAGAAGAAAATTCACGCTGATCCTGAAAAGAAGAAAAGTAACGTGAACAAATTTATGGGCAAGAAATCTCACGCTATCACAGGCTGGCAACGAAAAATCAAAGGCGGTGCACAAATTGGTTTCACGCGGTTTATTTATTTCTTCTATAAATAGAGGATGAGGCTCTTCATTTTGAGGAGTTCGGTTTTTCTGTAGTTCAATTTTCTCTGGAGGTTTCCTCGTCCCGTTTGAAGTGGAACCAATTTCCAAACTCATTTTGCTTTGGTATTTTATTATTTTAGTTTTTGTAATCTTATTTCTATACTTTTAAATATTATTATGGATTATGGAATTAGTGTTGTGTTGTTATTTTCAATTATAATGTGCAACTAATTCTATTATTAAGGAGATGGGGAATCTTTTACTATGCTTATAATCTTAATCTAATTTATAAATACGAGCCTTTAATTCTTATGATTAAATTATTTCTGGTAATATTACTTTAATAAAAGAATTAGCTACTCTTTATACAGTAATTAATTGAGTGGCGACCGAACCTTCAATTAGTTAATGGAACTCTGGGAATAATTGAATCTGTATGCTTTGAATGACCAAACTGAGCGTGTTCATTTTCAATACCATTGAATTGACAAATCTATTGACGCTTTATGCTCTTTCTATTTATTTACTTTGAATGACCAAACTGAGTAGTAATTTAGGAGGAAGATCATAACATTGCATGACCAAACTGTGTTAATAGCTTTTGAATAGATGATTGGTAATTAGTAAGAATATTTTCTCGGCTCTATTTATGAATTGGTTAAGTGAATAAGTATTAGTATAAAGTGAACCCAGATCCTTAGTATCTCCATACTCATAGTTTTTATTTTCATTCTGATCTTTATTTTCTCTTTAAACCAATTTCACCTCAAATCATTTGTCTAAATAACAAATTAATCTAAGTAGAGCAGTAATCATTTTAATTCCCTGTGGAGACGATAATCTTTTATACTATAACTTGACAAGATCGTATACTTGCGATTTTAACGCAACAGTTTGTTTTATAAGAAATCAAAAGATTACAAGTTAGTAGGTTTCTGTGATGCTGACTTTGCTGGAGACCGAATTGAAAGAAAGAGCATAAGTGGAGGCTACCAATTCCTTGGAGCAAATCTTGTGTCTTGGTCAAGCAAAAGACAAAGCACAATTGCACTCTCAATAGCAAAAGCTGAATACATCTCAGCAACAAGTTGCAGCTCTCAACTTCCGTGGATGATATATCAACTTGAAGACTACTTGATAAAAGAGAGTAACATTCCTATCTTTTATGATAATACATCTGCAATTTATCTTACTAAGAATCCAATATTGCATTCTAGAGCAAAGCACATTGAGATTAAACATCACTTTATAAAAAGACTATGTTCAGAAGGGTACGTTGAGAATAAAATCTCACTCCCAAATGTTTTGATGAAACCAAACTCAACGAGATATGAATTAAGTTATCTGATCATTTGGTGGACTAACAAATGCTGTTTGAGTATGATCAGTAAAGAGCAGGATCTATAATCCAAAACTGCACAACAAAATCAAAGGTAAAAATCTGCAAATGATAAAGTGCAGGAAGTTGAGAAGGTACACGCACTGAACCTTCTCAAGATGAGAAGGCAAGCACCAGAAGCAAAATTAAATGCAGCAGAGTCACAAACAGAACAAAATCGAATTTAATGTGATTAAATGCATCTACAAGGAAGTCAATCACTATTAAATGATGTTCTTGCACTGAATAAAAGAAGAACAAAGTGCATTGCTCTGGAGATAGGACAGTCCGAGGATGAAGTGGCTGAGAAGGTTCCAAAAGGGTGACAATACAGCCTGACATAAGTACAGAAGCAGGAAAACTTTATGCAGAAGCTAAGACTACCAACTGCAGACCTGTCTTGAGGTGCAACGGCTCTCTCCAACGAATAAAAACTTGGTGATTCAGTTTATAAACATTGCAAAACTGTTGAATCACTTAGAGATTGAAGCTGCAAACTGTTACATCCATATTCAAGCACACAACTATCATCCTCTCAACACACTCGAGATACTGCAACTGCATAATCATTAGGGATTACCTTAGAGTGTGTTCCAGCTTGTAAACTTTGATTTGTAATTGCCTATACTTAGTTTCCAAGCCAAAAAATCCCAACAAACACCTTTGTAAATCTGAACCTGTTTACTGTCAAGAGTCAAACCAAAATTACTTTGGGTAAGTGAGTGATGGTGAGGATGTCTTGATTCAGTGAGTGTGACTCAGAAGACAGCTTGTAGAGGCTGTAGGAGAAAGCATACTGGAAAGTGTAATTAACTAAGGGTTGGTTAAGCAAGTTATAACTATTTGCCAAATAGTGAAAACATTCACAGGAGGTGAGGAGTGGATGTAGCCCAAGCAACATTTTGGGTGAACCACTATAAATTTGTGTGTGTTATTTACTTGCTTTCCTATTTCTTCTGCATATCATGCAAATCGATTTCTGCTCCCATCATTTCTAAATATTTGTTGCACAGACAAATCATTTGTAAAAGAAGTAAGTTTTCAACGCTCAAACAACATCATCTTGTTGAATAATTATTCTTAAAAAGGAAAGCATACTACTTATTAACTTATATTATTTACATTCAATTCCCAAATACACTTTCACTGCATTATATTTTCAAAGAAAGAATTCTGATTTTGGAGGAGTATATAGAAAATTTTAAAAGGAACACAATTCAATCCCCCCTTTCTTGTGTTTTTATTCACTTCAATTGGTACCAGAGCTCTACCTCTAAAAGGGGCTGAGCACTTAACAGTGTAGGAGAAAAGATCCTGAAAGAAGTAATGCATCCCAACTCAGTGATGTTCCTACCTGAAGGAGCATCCTCAAACAGACCACCTAGCTTCAATGGTGAGCACTACTACTACTAGAAGGGGCAGATGAAGTTGTTCCTAGAATCTCAGGACACTGAGATATGGGATATTGTTGCAAATGGCCCATTCAGTCCAACAACAGTATATGATGATGGAAGAGTTGCTGAAAAACCAAAAGCCCAATGGACTACTGATGAAAAGCACAAGGTTCTGCTAAACTCAAAATCAAAGTACTATCTCACATGTGCTTTGGGAAGGGCTGAGAATGATAAAGTTGCTGGGTGTGAGACAACAAAAGAGATGTGAGACACCTTACAAATAGCACATGAAGGAACCGACCAAGTATAGGAGGCAAAAATAAATATACTTGTTCATCAATATGAACTGTTCAAAATGAATGAACAAGAATCAATTGATGAGATGCTCAGCAGATTTACTATCATCACAAATCATCTGAAATCACTGGGAAAAATCTATCCAAACCAAGATAAAGTCAGAAAACTGCTGAGGAGTTTGCCAAAGCTATGGAGGCCCAAAGTGACTGCAATTCAAGAAGTAAAGGATCTTGCTACTCTCAAAATTGAAGAATTGCTTGGATCGTTCAAAGTATATGAATAAGAAATCATGGAAGAACTTCATCCAAAAAAAGTGAAAACAATAGCTTTGAAGTCCTCTCACAAATCAAGCAAGACTAGTTCAACTAAAGCCAAGGTTGCAACTTTAAAGTCATTAGAAGAAACTGATGAAGACAGTAGCAACAGTGAGAATGAATATTCTAGAGATGAAGAACTTGATTCATATCAAAGAAAATTCAAAGAATGATGAGAAGAAGGAACAACAAAAGATTCCCTCATGGAAGAAAATATTATCAAATGGGAGAATCTAGCAAATCACATCTTGTTTGCTTTGAATGCAACAAACTTGGACATTTCAAAGCTGACTATCCTCAACTCAAGAAGAATCCAAAAAAATATTCCTCAAAGAAAAAGGCAATGATAACTTGGGATGATTCGGATGAGACATCCTCGAACCAGAAAATGAAGCAGCAAATCTGTGTCTGATGGCATATTCAGATGAAGAACATGAGGTAACAGATTCTGAAATGCCTACATGTCCATCATGCTTAGATATTCAACATGCTTTTGATAATCCCTTAACTGACTCAAATACTTTAGCTCAAAAGTGTGTGTTGTTCAAACATCAAGTTGTTGAAGATAAACAGGAAACTGAGAAGTTGCAGGAACAAAATGAAAGTCTTCTTAAAAGTATATACTGCTTACAACAATCCCATTTTAAACTTTCACAACAGCACAAGCTTTTAAGTACAAAGACTTCTGAAAGATAAGATCCTATCAATCTTGATCTTAAAAAGGAGAATGAGTCACTTAAGAGAAGGTTTAATGAACTTACTCATGATCTAACCACATTTCTATATAACACTGAAACTTTTGAGAAAATCATGGGAAATCATGGTAACAGTTTTGAAAAAGCTAGAATTGGTTATGTTCCTAATCATAAACCAATTTTTGAAAATGTGTTGGTTGCCAAAACAACACTAATTAAGAAATGCACATATTGCAAAAACCATGGACATATAATTTCTGAATGTCAGAAAAGACAAAAATCCTCCACTAGGAGGAACACTAACCCTCAAGGACCCAAAAGCATATGGGTACCTAAATCTTTGTTAATTTCTGATGTAGGAACACCTCTTGGCAATAAGGAAAAAGCTGTGGTACTTAGACAGTGGCTGCAACAGGCACATGACAGGAGATAGAGACAAGTTTCTCTCATTAAAGAGAAAAGAAGGTGGCTGTGTCACCTTTGGGAACAATGAGAAAGGATGGATCAAAGGCACAGGGACAGTTGGTAAACCAAACTCTGCATCTATTAAAAATGTTCAATATGCTAAAGGTCTAGAACATAATTTGCTGAGTGTAAGCCAGCTATGTGATAATGGTCATGAAGTTTTATTTAAGTCAAAGGAATGCACGATTAAGGAAACTGAATCAGGAAAAATTTTGTTTACTGGTTCTAGAAATAAAAATCTGTACAGTATATGTCTTGATGATTTATCTTAAGATACATGTCTTATATCTACTGAAAGTGACAAATGGATTTGGCATAGGAGGGTAGGACACACAAATATGAAAACCATCTCTAAATTTTCCAAACTTGAGTTAGTAAGAGGTCTCCTAAAGCTCAAATTTGAAAAGGATAAAGTATGTGAAGCATGTGTTCAAGGAAAGCATGTTAAGTCAAGTTTTAAACCAAAGAACATGATTTCAACACAAAAACCACTAGAGCTTTTGCACATAGATCTTTTTGGTCCAACCAAAACTGCTAGTCTTAGTGGGAAAAAGTATGGTTTTGTTATTGTTGATGATTATTCAAGGTACACTTGGGTTTTGTTTCTAAAAAACAAGGATGAATCCTTTGAAGCTTTTCAAATATTTGCCAAACAAGTTCAAAATGAAAAGGGTTCTAACATTATTGCTGTGAGAAGTGACCATGGAGGAGAGTTTGAAAACTTCTCATTCCAAACCTTTTTTGAAGAAAATGGGATCTCACACAACTTTTCTTGTCCTAGAACCCCTCAACAAAATGGAGTTGTTGAGAGAAAAAATAGGACTTTGCAAGAAATGGCTAGAACAATTTTAAATGATTCCAAAATTGAAAAGTATTTTTGGGCTGAGGCTGTCAATACTTCATGCTATGTTTTAAACAGGGTATCAATTAGAAAAGTTTTGAACAAAACCCCTTATGAACTTTGGAAAAATAGAAAGCCAAATATTTCCTACTTCCATGTGTTTGGGTGTGACTGTTACATCCTAAACAACAAAGACAACTTAGGAAAATACGATTCAAAATATGATAAAGGCATATTTCTAGGATACTCCACTTTATCTAAGACATATAGAATATACAATCTTAGAACTCAAGCTGTAGAAGAAAGCATGCATGTAATGTTTAATGAAACTAACAATGCTGTGAATTTGAGAAATGATGATGAGCTAGATGAACAAAGAGTGATTCCAGAAGAGCTGGAAAATACTGCACAAGCTGAGAAAAAATCAGATTCAGTAACTCAATCAGAACCTACTCAGAACTCTGAAAAAGAAACTTCTCAAGCCACTCCCTCTCACAATCTACCTAGAAGCTGGAAGTTAATGGTTCATCATCCACAAGATCAAATTCTTGGAGAAACTTCAGAACCTATCCGAACTAGATCATCCTTCAGATTGGAACAAACAAACTTGGCACTTATTTCTGAAATTGAACCAAAATACATCAATGAGGCTATAAATGACGAATCATGGGTTGAAGCTATGAAAGAAAAACTCTCTCAGTTTGAGAAGAATGAAGTATGGAAGCTGGTTCCCTATCCTACTCATCAATCTGTCATAGGGACTAAGTGGGTATTCAGAAATAAACTAACTGAAAAAGGTAAGGTTACAAGGAATAAGACCAGATTAGTGGCTCAAGGGTACAATCAATAGGAAGGTATTGATTATGATGAAACTTTTGCTCCAGTTGCTAGATTAGAAGCTATTAGAATACTTCTTGCCTATGCTGCTCATAAAGATTTGAAAATCTTTCAAATGGACGTCAAAAGTGCCTTTCTAAATGGTTTTTTAAATGAAGAGGTTTATGTTAATCAACCTCCTGGTTTTATTAATCAAAGAAAACCCAACCATGTTTTTAAACTCAGAAAAGCTTTATATGGCCTTAAACAAGCTCCTAGAGCTTGGTATGATAGGTTGAGTTCTTTCTTGATTGATAATGGCTTTATTAGAGGCAACATTGACATCACACTCTTCAGGAAAACTCACAAACATGATTTGCTTATTGTTCAAATATATGTGGATGACATCATTTTTGGAGCCACAAATGAAATACTATGTAAAGAATTTAGTGATCTCATGAAGAGTGAATTTGAAATGAGTATAATGAGTGAATTAACTTTCTTTCTTGGTCTACAAATTAAACAACTTGAAGAATGAATTTTTATTTACCAAGAGAAATACACAACTGATCTTCTTAGAAAATATAAAATGAATGAGGCCAAAGCAATGGCCACCCCCATGCATCCATCCATGAGTATTGATAAGGATGAAAAAGGCAAGGATGTCTCTGAAAAAGAGTATAAAGGTATGATAGACTCTCTATTATATCTCACAACCAGCAGGCCTGACATTGTATTTTCAGTAGGATTATGTGCAACGTTTCAAACTGCTCCTAAAGAATCTCATCTAACAGCTGTGAAAAGAATTTTTAGATATCTTGTTGGAACTACAAACATTGGTTTATGGTTCAGGAAGTACACACACTTTGATTTAATTGGTTTTTGTGATGCTGATTATGCGGGTGACAAAGTTGAAAGAAAAAGCACCAGTGGATCATGTCAAATTCTGGGAGAATGACTAGTTTCTTGGTCCTGCAAAAAGCAAAAAACCATAGCACTTTCAACCACTAAGGCCGAATATGTCTCAACCTCATATTGTTGTTAGCAAATTATCTGGGTAAGAAATCAGCTTGAAGATTACTCAATCAGGTACCCCTGTATCCCCATTTATTGTGATAATACTAGTGCAATTAATCTTTCAAAAAATCCTATTCAACATTCTAGATCAAAGCATATTGACATCAAGCATCATTTCATTCGTGATCATGTTCAAAAGAAGGAAATTGAATTGATATTTGTGGATACTAAGCTTCAATTAGTTGATATATTTACTAAACCTTTGCTAGAAGAAAGTTACAATTTTATTAAAGAAAGATTGCATATTGTTAAACTTTCTGAACTTGAGTAAGTTCACATACCTTCTCAACATGAGAAGGTTCAATAGAGTGTAAGAACATTCTCATAATTAGGGCTCTATGTAAAATGAGATTATAGACTATCACTTCTCTTTTTTTAAAAAAAAAAAAACTGTCAGCAAGCTAGCACACGTGGCATGCTCCCATTGGTTCATTTCTTTTTTAAACGACTACTTTTATCTTCCCTCGTTTCTCTTTCATTATTGACGGTTAGTCAAATCACTTCCCTCTATAACCATGACTCTCCATAACTGCTCCCATGTGCAGTTTCTCAAAAACCACTTTCTCTTTATATTCTCATTTTCATTCTCATTCTCGACCCTTGTTGTGTGAAATAATAACACAATTGTGCAAGTATACACAATTGCAACAAGTAGTAAAGAGTAAATCAAGATCGTTCCCACGAGGATTGATTAATTGATTTCACAAGTTTTTCCATTAGTAAGTGAGTTAGTGAGTAAGTAATAAAAACAGAAAATAAAAATCAAGTTTTTGTGGTTTTAATAACTGAACAAAACAGAATTAAACAAGTGATTTGAGGAAAATATGGATAAAGGCAGTTAGGATTCAGTTCATTCATATTTCCACCAGGTTGGTTTCAGTGCCATATGGCACCTGGGCGCAGGGCACTAATGTGTGTGCCTTTCAGCACTTTCACCAGGGTTAAGTAAAGGGTTCCTTACGTCTAAGCCCCCATTATGTTCCCCCTTGTCTAATTAATGTGGACAAGAACACCCTATAAGACAGATTGCCTATGTCTAGTTTAATCTAAATCAATTAAAGTGTCCTTTAATTTGATACCCCTTATATTGCCTCATGAAATCAACATGTTACCACCTTTCAGCACCTAACATACATGTACCTAACTAAAGTTGATCAGGCTCAAGTTAAATATGTAAGCAATGAAGTCGCATGAGACAAAGATGCAAAGGCAAAGACAAATGGACATTCACCAACCAAGTTCAATACAAAGTCACTTCATCCTAACTTAAGAAAGTTAGCTCATAATGAGCCTAAAAATAAAACAACATAAACTGGTGCCAAAAACAGAATCCATGGCACTAGAGTAAGAGTTTAGAAACTATTACAGCTATGAATAAAACTGAAAAAACAGAGTTGCTCCCAGCCTTGTGAGCTTGAAAACCACTCCTTAAGCAGCAATGCCTTGCCGTTTCTGCTTCAATCTGTACTGAGCAAGTTACTTCTCTCCATGGATAAAGTTGATAGCTTGAATCAATGGTGTTTGGAAGAAGAAAGATGAGATGCGGCTGCTTCTATTTTCAGGGGGGACAATTACTGCCCTCGCAGAAAGGAATATCAGAACCAGCCTCTTTTGCTTCATTAGGTCATTGTACTTTTATAGTCTCTCCTCAAAATGGGCTAACCAATGTTAATCCCCAAAAAGATGCTGTCTTTGGGCCCAAAAGTGAGAGCTTTTTGTCATGTAGTGAGCTGAGAGAAAATGCAATAGGACAAGGAGGGACCATCAAAAAGCACGCTGCAGCAGCATACATGAGGACAGAGTCCTTTGTTTAGCTCCATGAAAGATCACACGCTGCTGCTTTACTTCCAGTGGTCATTATCAACACAAAGGTCGTGGCATGGCACCGCACTTGGCACAACAATTCTCATAAAAATCTGCACAATGTCACAAAAACATCAAAATGCTCACGAAGCACCAAAGTGCTTTAAATGACTCAAACCAGGGAAACCACATTATTTACATGAATCTAATAATTAAAGGATCTAAATTACTCTTAAACTCACATGATTCATAGTCATAAAAGCATAAATAACTCTTATTTCTAAGAGTTATCACACCCCCAAACTTGAACCATTGCTTGTCCTCAAGTAATGATACATGAACAACAGCAGAAAACAGAAAAATTATCACAAATGCAGCAGCACTGAAAAGTGAATTCAAACAGGAAACTTTTTATTGGGTGGTTTTCACAAGGTTTCACTTTCAGACTAACACTTTGCAAGCAATCCCTTTGTGCATCATGCTTTCTTGATTTGTTCCACTGAATTCAAGTGTGTGTGTGCACCCCCTATGCTCAATCAAAAAGCTAGTATAGATCCATCAAGTTCAGCTCAGTTTTCCCCCAAAGAATTTTCCTAGTTTGCACCTCCTAATTCTAACAAAGGGGACTAGGCTTACAATTGTAGGAACTAGGGGTTACATGATGAGCACAACAGCACTAAGAAACATGGGATCAATGTACACTCATTCAACTTTTAATCTTTTTGCCTTTTTCTATGATTCATCTCTTTGCCTTTTGACGCGAATAACAACAATTATAATGAAGTTACCCGGTTACTCAACAAAGAGACTTTTTTTTTTATGTATTTTTGGCTTTTCTGATTACTAATGTGTGCATTGTCCTATTCTTTAATTCTTTACAATGAGCATACCCCCAAACTTATCTTTTACCCAATCCTCCTTCATTGATCAAATTTAGCACAAGGTTCAGTCCATTCTAAGGGTTCAACATCAACTAGTTTAAAGGCTACCTATTCTTCCCTCTCAAGCTAAGGGTTTGTGTCAAAAATCAGTGTTCCAACCAATTGCCAATCAGCACAAAGTTCCAACAACACCATGCATAGAATCCTCATCAAGTTAAGCCATTGTGTCAACCAAAGTTTTTTTTTTTATATATTTTTAGAACACTACTGCAATTGCAACAATTAACTCCTAACATATCCCTCCCCCCAACATAATTCCTTGCAGTGTCCTCATTGCAAATACCTTATGTTAGAAACAAGGGATGACACAACACAGACTAATTATGCACCCTACAAACAACAAAATTCAGCAAACATAAAGAAACCTACTAAAAATATTTACTGCAACAAGAATTATTGGTAAAAGAGTAGGGTTAGAACATCCCTGCTTGGAGCCGTGAGCTCCTTCTCCTGGGTGTTCTCATCAGATTAGCAATTGGCTCCTCCTCCTCATCACCAGTGATGGTGATGACTGACTCTTTGGCAACTTCTTTTCTCTTTCTTGTCTGACTCCCTTCAGCAGGGGAGGCTGTCTTCCGTGGTGTATCAGCAGGGGGAGGTGGTGGTTGCCAGCCTTCATCTGCATCAGTGCGACTGCACAGCCTTGGGAGCTTCAAAGAACTCCTTCAGGCTCCTTTCCTTTTCTGGAGCCCCTCTTCTTTTTCGGTGTTAATTCACTGGAGGCAGGCTCCTCATCAGCTGCAGCCTCCTCTTTGTCTCCTAAGATCCAGTCAGGAAACTCAGGGGGAGCATTACCCAATTTCTTGGGGAAGTTAAAATTGAAAATTCTTTTCTGCCATAGGTATTGGTCTTGGGTAAACCTCCAGTATGCCTGCTGTTTCTTCAATAATTGATTCACAATCTCAGCCAGCTCCTCTCTTCCTTCTTCATTTTGGGGAGCAGAAACAGTAGGGCCAGGGGCACCAGTTATGGCATTCCAAGGCTTTGGAACAGGCCATGTGACATCACTGTCAAGAATGGGCACCCCTTCATGCTTGCACAATGCAGTGATCAAACATGAGAAGAATAGACTGCCCTTGGTCCTCTTTGCGCAAGCAACAATTTCCCTACGAATCAACCTGCCAACATCAACCAATTTCCCTTCCAGAATATGATGCAGCAACACAATCCTCTCCTTATCAATGGTTTGATGGTGAGTGGTAGGGAGTAAGCTAGTACCCATGAAAGTGTACCATGTTTTAGCTGCAGGGATTAGGGTGTTTCTCCTTATCCGGTAGTCATCCCCCTGCCTCCTTTCCCATTTGGTGCCTTCAACAGTCAGCTGATGCATTATCTCATTCATCTGCTTCTCTGTTATGGCCTTCATCCTCTTTTCAAAGGCATCTCCCTTCTCCGGCAGAGCAAGGTATTCATTGATTCCTTCTGAAGAGAAAGGGACAGTGACTCCTCTAATGTTGGAGTAGTTTGTTTCAGGCTGACCTTCTTCCTGAGGGGGGATTCCAGCATAAAACTCTCTCACAATAGCCGTGATAGGGCTCTTAGGGTGAGAGCAAAAGTTTTCCCATTTGTACTTCTCAATCAACATCATGATGTCAGGGGAGGCCGTTTGCAACTCAAAACCCCTTTCAGGATGCATAGGCCTTTTTTCCATGCAATTCTCGTACCCTTTTCTTGACTCCTCATTATGAAATCTCTCCTCTGGTGCCAAATTTGGCACTCGTGATTTTGGTCTCTGTGTTACGTGCTTGGTCCTCATGGCTGATAATAGTTGCTTCCAACGTTCTACAGCTGCCGTCTTAATGATTTCTGGGCAAAAGGGAAAACTAGGGTTCGTAGATTTGAGAATTTGGGGGATTTGAAATGAGGGAGAATGTGAGAGTGAGTTTGACGTGTGGGGTTAGGGTTAAAAAGGTGGGCTTTTACGATGGGTAGAGGTTAAGACGAGTGGAGATAGTGGGAGGTTTCTGTAGTTTGGAAGATGGGGGTCGTGGGGGGTTGGTGTTGCTGAAATGGTGAGTGTTTGGGAAATGGAGTGAAGGTTGTGGATTTCAAAGAACTTTCCCGTTGGAACTTAATTCAGGAGGGAGAGAGTGATTTTCTAAATCAGAGTGCAGGAGTTGAGGATGCAAGGTGGCATACTTCCATTGGTACACGTAGGAAAAAGTGTACCTGTGAGGTGCCAAGTCATTTAATGCCTATAAGGATTGCTTTTTCCTTTTACTGCGCAACTGCCCCTTCACCCTTTCTTTCTTAAAAACTCAACACCTGAATTGGTGCCCCCCGTGGTGCCATGGCACCAAATGCACAGCATTCAGAACTTCATACCAGCCACCCCAACTGCAGTACACTTCCAGCACCCAAAATTCAATTTATTCCTGCAAAACAAAATTAAACTAAGTTAAAAAAAAATCTGGGCTGCCTCCCAGTAGAGCTTGGTTTATAAAAGTCCTCAGCCAGACTTATTTTTCACTTCAGCTGTCCTTGAGTTTAGTGGTGACCCTTGTTCTTTCATCAGGGTCACCCCAATACTGCTTTACTCTCTGGCCATTGACCTTAAAGGTTGCACCTGCCTCATCCAGTAATTCCACTGCCGCATATGGATATAGCTTGACTAGCTTGGAAGGACCAGACCACCTTGATTTGAGCTTCCCAGGGAATAATTTCAATCTTGAATTGAACAACAGCACTTGAGATCCTTCTTTTAATTCCCTGGGTTGAATTTTCTTATCATGCCAAGCTTTAGTTTTGTCTTTGTACAGCTCGGCATCTCATAGGCAAAGAGCCTATGCTCTTCTAGTTCATGAAGCTACAGCAACCTTGCTGCATGATGTGATCCTGGCAGCTGTAACGACCCGTTTCCGGACCGCTACCGAGCTCAATATACCGAGCTCGAGTTACCGAGCTCAACACACCGAGCTCAACTAAACCTGTATGAGATGTGTTTTAAAACGAAACTCTTGTGCCTTTTAAAAAGTACGGTCTATTTTTTTTTATAAAACCAACTCGTGCACATCAGAGTAATTACAGCTTTTCGAAAACATGGTGCAACTAAGACACAAGACATAAATTCTAATAAAACATACATGCATATATACCACTCGAAATAATAATGTATACAAAATACAGAGTAGCAATGTATTAAGAAAATACACCTAAGGTATGACGACTTCAAAAGAGCAATCATACCCTGGGGTACTTCCGAACTCCCACGCAGGTCGCTCAAAAGTAAAACCACCACTACCCCAAACGACAAAACAATATCGCCTAACCGTCACGACATACTACTCCAAAAGAAAAACAAGGCAGTCATCAAAAAAAAAAACATCCATCACACAAACAATCACGACAAGTAGAGGTCGTCACTCGGGTCCTCGCCGAGCTCCTCCTCGGCATCATCTGGCCGCCGAGTTCCCCGCACCCTCGACATCGCCTGGGTAACCGTCATGGATTGAAGGCACCACGAAAGGGTCAACTTCTCAACAATACAAGATAAGCACGGCATAAAGAAATAAGCAAACAGCAAAGTATAACATTCACCGACGTGACTCGACCATCTCACTCTAACTCGACACAACTCGCAATCCATTTTCTCTCGACTCGACAATTTTTCCGGAATGCACACGCCGCATCAGATGTCGAAAGTCCAGCCGAAGCCTTGGGATCCTCGCTCTCCCTAGGACAGTCAACTCAGGTCCCATAGCGTGGCGACGTCTAGTCAATCTCCCGTCAACAAAAGGGGACCTAGCACCCTTAGTTATCCCGGTCACGGCTCAAAAACGTCATACGACTCGCTAAGCTCTCTCACTCAATGAACAATTTGCCGCATACGATATTCAAAGAGTTAAACACAAGATATTCAACCGCATGTCAAATAAAAGAGCAAGCTCGACATGAAGAAACGCAATTCAACATGCAATACACAATTCACAACATATATTCAATCACATATTAAATACATGCAAAAACCCAATCATATCACAACATTTCAAGCTCGACACAAATCAAGGAAATTCATTCACAATAACATAAAATAAAGTCTTAATAATGTCTAAAAGCTGCCCTTACGCACAAAACATAAACACGTAAAATATGAAGTGCCCTTACCGAACTCCAAGTTAATGCTGCTCGACAACGACCTCGACACGGCTGTCTTCAAGTGAGCTCGACAACGACTTCTCTTACTCGATTTCGACACGGCTGTCTTCAACGAGCTCGACAACGACTTCGACACGTACCGTCCTCAATCGACCTCGACACGTACACTTCTCAGTCGACCTCGACCCGTACAGTTCTCGATCTGGATCCCACTGCTTCCACGTCCTCGGATTCGCTCTCCCGTACACCTCGAATCGGAAATCACAAGATCTCGGAAATCAGACTTCCTAAAACAAGCACAACTCAGTTCGATCTATGGGTTCTAATACACTTAGCTCTCATCCCAAACTTAACCACAACCCAGAAAATATAAAAACTCAAGAACTTAAATATATTTTTCCTCTAACACAAAGTTAGGGTTTTCGATCAAAAGTTCATGAAAAAGGTTATCTGATGCTACAACAGATAGATCGACAACAACAACAACCAGAAGCAACGATCGACAAACTAAAATAAGAAATCGAAACAAACCAAAAAGGAAGCGTTTTTGCATCACCGATTGCAGAAATCAGAGAAAGAAATTTGTTTTACAAGCTCAAATAATCGGTTAGAAAGATAGGTAATATCGTGAAGAAGAAAACCCATTAGTTTGACATGATTTGGAAGCATAAAAACTAGCTAAAATGGAAGGAAGAAGTAGCGCTAAACAGTAGCACGAAGGAAGAGAAAATCTGTTTTTCCTTACCTCAGATGATGGTCGAGATGGTGAGATATAGGTCGAGAAGATGATGATGAACAAGATTGATGAAGAAAATTTGTGCAGAGTCTCGATGGAACTCAAGGTTTCTTCGATGGAGATTTTGGAGAAAAACAAGGAACTCAGAGCAGAAGGAAGGAAGAAGAAAGAAGAAAAGAGAAATGAGTATCTGAGGGAACCGGTCGTGGTATACAGCTGGTGAGAGAAGGGGTATAATCGTAACTCCAGCTATGAGATGCCAATCCCATCAGTCAATCTACCCATCTAATCGCTACTCTCTCATAATTACCCTCTACTCTATCGGTCAAAGATCTAGACACAGCGACGAGAACGGCAAGCCGACAATGTAATAATTACAAACAATATAATAATAACGCTGAATAACGTTCGTAAGAATACGAGTTATCATCTCGACACGATGTCGACAAGGGTGCTCGTGCAAGCGCACAAGGCTCTAACACGAGTTCGTGCACGCGGCCTCCTCAGCTCGGTACGCGACCTCATCAACTCGACACGCGACCTCGGCAGCTCAGCAGCTAGTGCACACCGTGTCCTCAGCTCGGCAAATGACCTCGGCAAACGATCTTGGCACGGGATCTCGACACAAGGTCTTGGTACGAGGTCTCGATACGTCGTCCTAAGACGATGTCGATCTCGTCCTCAGGTGTTACAATCTCTCCCTCTAAAAAAATTTCGTCCTCGAAATTGCAAATAAGATTCTTACCTCGGAAAAGTTTAGGGTACTGAGTCTTCATCTTCTCCTCCAGCTCCCAAGTCGCATCTCCCGTCTTCTGATCCCACACAACTTTGACGAGTTGAATCTCTTTGTTCCGCAACTGTTTGGCTTTCCGATCAACGATCCTTCTTTGGTGATGCTTGAAAGATAGGTCGCCCTTCGGTTGAATCACATCCGCTCGATGACATGAGAGGTCGGAAATATACTTCCGCAATTGTGAGACGTGGAAGACGTCGTGAATGTTCGACAAGAATGGTGGCAGGCACCGATATGCCACCGACCGACACGACGAAGAATCGATAAGGTCCAATGAATTTAGGGTAAGTTTCTTGGATTTGATCGCCGACCAACTCCAGAGTGGGGGTGACTCTAAGAAATACATGTTCTCCTTCCTCGAACTCGAGTGGTCGACGCCGTTGGTCCGCATAACTCTTCGTCGACTTTGAGACGTTCGCATCCGATCTTTGATCAAACGGATCTTCTCGATGAGTCTGGCTGGATCATATCTGGTCCCACAACGTAACGCCGCCCCTGGTACCAACAAAGAGGTGTCGACATTTCCGCCCATACAAAGGCTTCAAAAGGTGCCATTCCAATACTCGCATGGAAATCGTTATTGTAGGTGAACTCCACCAATGGTAAGACGTCGTCCCAACTTCCTCGGTGATCTAACGCATAAGCTCGCAACAAATCTTCAAGTGATTGGATCGTTCTCGCCGACCGCCACCGAGGATGATATGCCGAGCTAAGCCCGAGCTTCGGTTCCCATCGCTTCTTGCAATTCCCTCCAAAAATGAGAAGTGAACTTTGGATCTGGGTCCGACACGATTGAAGAGGGTATACCATGAAGTCGCACTATCTCCACGATGTAGATCTCGGTCAGCTTTTCCACGTTGTTCCGTCGACCACCGGTAAGAAATGAGCAGATTTGGTCAATCGGTCGACGATCACCCAAATCGAATCATTCTTCTTCTGCGCCTTCGCAAACCTACAACGAAGTCCATGGAAATACTATCCCATTTCCATACCGCACGCTGTTTATCAGAGCATTCCCGCAGTCGCTGGTGCTCCACCTTCGCTTTCTGACACGTTAAACACGAAGCTACGTACTCGGCCACTTGCTTCTTCATTCCGGACCACCAAAAATGCTTCTTCAAGTCTTGATACATCTTCGTAACTCCTGGATGAATACTAAAGTTGCTCTTATGCGCTTCGTCGAGAATTAACTTTCTCAGCTCGGCTACGTTAGGTACACATACTCGGCCATTGCATCTCAAGATGTCGTCCGCTCCGACTTGGAATTCCGTCGCCTTCCCTTGCGCTATCAACTGAACCTTTTCTTGCAGAAGCTCGTCATGAACTTGCTGGTCTCGGATCTCGTCCAACAATCTGTTAGAAATGGTAAGCATACCAAATCTCAGCTTCCCCGGTGAAACTTTGACACTCAACTTCAAGTCTCGGAACTTCTCGAGCATCTCCAACTCCTTGATCATCATCGCCGAGGTTAAAACGCTCTTCCTACTCAACGCATCTGCTACCACGTTAGCCTTACCGGGATGGTATTCCAACGTAAAGTCGTAGTCCTTGAGAAATTCTGTCCATCTTCGCTGACGCATGTTGAGTTCTTTCTGGTCGAACAGGTACTTCAAGCTCTTGTGATCGCTGAAAACAGTAAGAGTGCTCCCATAAAGGTAGTGCCTCCATATCTTCAAGAAAAACTATCACGCCACCCAAGTCGTGAGTAGGGTAGTTCCTCTCGTGAATCTTAAGGCGCCTTGAAGCATACGCGACCACCTTCCGATGTTGCATCAAAGACGCATCCCAATCCCTGGTGTGACGCATCACAATACACCTCGTAAGGCTCTTCAGGTTGAGGCAAAATCAACACGCGCCGCCGTCAAAAGCTCCTTCGCCTTTGAAAACTGGTTTCGCACTCCTGGCCCAGGCAAAAGGTTGATCCTTCCTCGTCGATCGTAAAGAGGCGCGACAATCTTCGAGAAACCTTCAATGAATCTTCGGTAATATCCTGCTAAGCCGACAAAACTCCTGATCTCGGTAACCGTCTTCGGCTGTTCCCACGCTAACACAGCTTCAATCTTAGTTGGATCCACAACTATCCCTTCTTTGGAAATCACGTGACCAAGAAAATTCACCTCTTCGAGCCAAAATTCACACTTCGACAGGTTGGCATAGAGTTGCTTATCTCGTAATATCTGCAGTACTCGACATAAGTGTTCTGCGTGCTCTTCTCGGTTCCTCGAGTAGATCAGTATGTCGTCGATGAACACTACAACAAACTGATCCAAGAACGAATGGAAAATCCTGTTCATGTAGTCCATAAACACAGCTGGCGCATTTGTCACTCCAAACGGCATCACCAAGTACTCGTAGTGACCGTATCTGGTCCTGAAAGCTGTTTTGGGAACATCTTCCTCCTTCACGCGAATCTGGTGGTAGCCCGACTTCAAGTCTATCTTGGAAAAGATCGCCGCTCCACGAAGTTGATCCATCAAGTCGTCAATACGTGGTAACGGATAACGGTTCTTCACAGTAACCTTGTTGAGCTCGCGGTAGTCCACGCACAGCCTTGATCGTCCATCCTTCTTCTTAACCAACAACACCGAGCTCCCCACGGTGACACGCTCTGGTCGTATGAATTGCTTTGACTCCAAGTGTTCGATCCGGGACTTCGCTTCTTTCATCTCGGCAGAGACATCCTGTAGGCGCTTTGGAGATCGGTCTGTCCCTGGAATCGTGTCGATGGAGAACTCGACCTCTCTCGTCGGGTGGTAACCCTGGCACGCCTTCGGAAAACGTCCTCAAAGTCACACACCACCGATACATTCTTCACGCCGATCTGTTGAAAACTTCCGAACTAGCCAGATACATGTATTCCCTAGTTCCTTCTTTCAAAGAAACTCCAATACGTTCGCGAGAAAGATAATTGGAGACTCCAAGGTCTGGAAAAATTACAGTTTACGGCACGCAGTCCAAGAGGACATGGTGGTGTGACAACCAATCCTTCCCGAGAATGACATCTAGGCCCTTAAGAGGCAAACAAACCAAATTGACCACAAACTTTCTACTCAATAACCACTACACAATTAAGACATGCGGTGTTTGTGACTAAGGTTTTAGCAATTGGGGTTGTAACTACCAATTTGAACGGTAAAGCGATCCGCATCAAGTTCAAATGGTTCACACAATCAGAAGAAATAAAGGAATGGGTTGCACCCGAATCAAAAAGAACGGATAAGGATTTACCATCGATCTCACATTCACCTTGGATAAGGTCTTCACTGCTCGCTTCCTCGCCACTCATGCAGAAAACCCTGCCTTTAGCCACTTGCCGCTTCCCTTTGGCCTTTGCCGCAAGCATAGTCGGTTCAACTTTAGGTGTAGGACAATCCTTGACAAAATGTCCTGGCTTCTTACTGTTGAAACACACCTCCTCCTTCGAGTCTGATTACTCGCGTAATGTCCCGCTTTCCACATCGATAGCAAGTCACCTCGACACCGGTCGACCTCCACTCCTCGCTCCTGGGTCATCGGACGATCTTGTCCCTCGTTGTTGTTCCCCGAGGTCGGTCGTAAGGCTTCTTCTGCGGTTGTTTCCGCTTTCAGGCAAATCTACGCCCGCACTCTAGGGTCTCACCGCCCGCCTACAATCTTCTTCTTGTGGCTTCTCACTCCTTCTACCTCGACACATCGATCAATCACTCTTGGAGGTTTCAATCCTCAACGACACCATCGACTTCAATGTCGAATCTCAATCCTCGTTGGAATCTCTCACTCAACCATCTTTGGTCACCGATCACGAAATGGACTGAAATACCTCGCCCGACTTCGAACTTGGCGCATACTGACACCATCATACCGCCTTCTTTGCAGCTTGAAGAAACTCTTGCTCCTTCTCGGCTCGTGCGATGTCACGGGAAGTACTTGTCCAAGAACCTTTCACGGAAAAGCTCCCAGGTCATCTCGCGACGCTCGCTATAAATGTTTGCTTCACTCCTCTCCACCAACACTCTGCGTCTCCTAGCGATAAGTAGGTGGCGTGGTCGACCTTCACGTTGTCCGCAATGGAGTGCCTCGAAGATCTTCTCGATCTCTTGCATCCAAAGATCGCCTTTATCTAGGTTTGGCTCACCGTAGAACTTGGTGGATCATGCTTCCTGAAGTCCGCGATCCTCTCGCTTGAGATTTCGTTACGCTCGTTCTTTGTTCTTTGCAAGTTCTGGCTGAGTTAACGCCGCCGTCTGGCTGAGCCATCGCGTTAGCCTGTTGAGTTCTGCGGTGATTGTTGAGCCATGGCTGCCGCCATCTCGGCCATAGCTTGAATTGCTCGTTCCATGTCGGCGTTCTCGATTCTGGTATCGTATTCCTACGAGGTGGCATTAGATTCCACAAAGTTCAAAACCCTGTCGAATCTCACAACAAGGATGTGTTAAAACACACCGCTTCAATCAAGAAACAGTTCAAACAATTTCTCAAGCAATAAGTGCTTCACTTAATCAAACAGCAATAAACATATTACAACTAGGTACCCAACACACATAACCCGACCACGGTGACCGGTCAAATTTCCTATACCGCGGCTCGGTCGAATCAAGCGCTCTGATACCAACAATGTAACGACCCGTTTCCGGACCGCTACCGAGCTCAATATACCGAGCTCGAGTTACCAAGCTCAACACACCGAGCTCAACTAAACTTGTATGAGATGTGTTTTAAAACGAAACTCTTGTGCCTTTTAAAAAGTACGGTCTATTTTTTTTTATAAAACCAACTCGTGCACATCAGAGTAATTACAGCTTTTCGAAAACATAGCGCAACTAAGACACAAGACATAAATTCTAATAAAACATACATGCATATATACCACTCGAAATAATAATGTATACAAAATACAGAGTAGCAATGTATAAAGAAAATACACCTAAGGTATGACGACTTCAAAAGAGCAATCATACCCTGGGGGTACTTCCGGAACTCACGCAGGGCCGCTCCAAAAGTAAAACCACCGATCTACCCCAAACGACAAAACAATATCGCCTAACCGGTCACGACATACTACTCCAAAAGAAAAACAAGGCAGTCATCAAAAAAAAACATCCATCACACATAAACAATCACGACAAGTAGAGGTCGTCACCGGGTCCTCGTCGAGCTCCTCCTCGGCATCATCTGTGTCGAAGTTCCCTGCACCCTCGACATCGCCTGGGTAACCGCCATGGATTGAAGGCACCACGGGAAAGTGGTCAACTTCTCAACAATACAAGATAAGCACGGCATAAAGAAATAAGCAAACAAAGAAAGTATAACATTCACCGACGTGACTCGACCATCTCACTCTAACTCGACACAACTCGCAATCCATTTTCTCTCGACTGACAATTTTTCCGAATGCACACGCCGTGCAGATGTCGAAAGTCCAGCCGAAGCCTTGGGATCCTCGCTCTCCCTAGGACACCAACTCAGTCCCATAGCGTGGCGACGTCTAGTCAATCTCCCGTAAACAAAGGGGACCTAGCACCCTTAGTTATCCGGTCACGGCTCAAAACGCCATACGACTCGCTAAGCTCTCTCACTCAATGAACAATTCGCCGCATACGATATTCAAAGAGTTAAACACAAGATATTCAACCGCATGTCAAATAAAAGAGCAAGCTCGACATGAAGAAACGCAATTCAACATGCAATACACAATTCACAACATATATTCAATCACATATTAAATACATGCAAAAACCCAATCATATCACAACATTTCAAGCTCGACACAAATCAAGGAAATTCATTCACAATAACATAAAATAAAGTCTTAATAATGTCTAAAAGCTGCCCTTACGCACAAATCATAAACACGTAAAATATGAAGTGCCCTTACCGAACTCCAAGTTAATGCTGCTCGACAACGACCTCGACACGGCTGTCTTCAAGTGAGCTCGACAACGACTTCTCTTACTCGATTTCGACACGGCTGTCTTCAACGAGCTCGACAACGACTTCGACACGTACCGTCCTCAATCGACCTCGATACGTACACTTCTCAGTCGACCTCGACACGTCTGATTCTCGATCCGATCCCACCGCTTCCACGTCCTCGGATTCGCTCTCCGTACACCTCGAATCGAAATCACACGATCTCGGAAATCGACTTCCTAAAACAAGCACAACTCAGCCTCGATCTATGGGTTCTAATACACTTAGCTCTCATCCCAAACTTAACCACAACCCAGAAAATATAAAAACTCAAGAACTTAAATATATTTTTCCTCTAACACAAAGTTAGGGTTTTCGATCAAAAGTTCATGAAAAAGGTTATCTGATGCTACAACAGATAGATCGACAACAACAACAACCAGAAGCAACGATCGACAAACTAAAATAAGAAATCGAAACAAACCAAAAAGGAAGGGTTTTTGGGTACTGCCGATTGCAGAAATCAGAGAAAGAAATTTGTTTTACAAACTCAAATAATCGGTTAGAAAGATAGGTAATATCGTGAAGAAGAAAACCCATTAGTTTGACATGATTTGGAAGCATAAAAACTAGCTAAAATGGAAGGAAGAAGTAGCGCTAAACAGTAGCACGAAGGAAGAGAAAATCTGTTTTTCCTTACCTCAGATGATGGTCGAGATGGTGAGATATAGGTCGAGAAGATGATGATGAACAAGATTGATGAAGAAAATTTGTGCAGAGTCTCGATGGAACTCAAGGTTTCTTCGATGGAGATTTTGGAGAAAAACAAGGAACTCAGAGCAGAAGGAAGGAAGAAGAAAGAAGAAAAGAGAAATGAGTATCTGAGGGAACCGGTCGTGGTATACTTCTGGTGAGAGAAGGGGTATAATCGTAACTCCAGCTATGAGATGCCAATCCCATCAGTCAATCTACCCATCTAATCGCTACTCTCTCATAATTACCCTCTACTCTATCGGTCAAAGATCTAGACACAGCGACGAGAACGGCAAGCCGACAATGTAATAATTACAAACAATATAATAATAACACTGAATAACGTTCGTAAGAATACGAGTTATCATCTCGACACGATGTCGACAAGGGTGCTCGTGCAAGCGCACAAGGCTCTAACACGAGTTCGTGCACGCGGCCTCCTCAGCTCGGTACGCGACCTCATCAACTCGACATGCGACCTCGGCAGCTCAGCAGCTAGTGCACGCAGTCTCCTCAGCTCGGCAAATGACCTCGGCAAACGATCTTGGCACGGGATCTCGACACAAGGTCTTGGTACGAGGTCTCGATACGTCGTCCTAAGACGATGTCGATCTCGTCCTCAGGTGTTACAGCAACCCTCAAGAAATTGCAACAACAATAAAAGGATTCTTCTTTAAGTTATGTTTATTTGCTTTGAATAAAGATTGTAATAAGTCTATTGGGCTGCATTACTTGGGTTTTGCATATTGGCCCAATTGAACTTCTTATTTTCGTTTTTATTTTGTAGTTTATTTTAAGTTAGCTGAATTAGTTTTATTTAAATTAATTAACAAAAAAAGGACAACAGCTGATGGCTATTGAAATGCTCCATTTAGGAGTTGTTAGGAAGTGTAATTGACACTTTAATACACTAGTTAATGGAGAATTGAAGTGCAGCCATTAATATGATCAAGTAGGCATTCAATTGACATTACTAATGTGTCTAGGAAGAGAGAGAGAAGTTGATTTTGCTGTCCTATATATGTAATACGAATTTTATGAATGAAGGCAGAATTTTGTTTGAGAAAAAAACTAGTGTTAAACACTTGTGAGAGCTATGCACTCTTGGGTTCTGGATTGAGCCAAACTGAACTTATCAAGAAGTAACCTTCTTGTGGCGTTCTTCGACTGGCTTATCAATTCCTTAGGGAATTGTGGTGCTTCCATCCCTCATCTTTATCCATTTCTTTTTATTTTATTTAAAAACAATTCTGTTCTGAATATAATTTCAACCGAAGATCGAATTTATCAAAAAGACTACCCACATCAAAGTGGTTGTCATCAAGTGCTATCAAAGCTCAGGTTGAGGTTGAAATTTCTATTTGTTTTTCCTTTCATCTTTTCAGTTTCTATTCACTTCTTCTTCTTCATTCTATTTCAGTTTTTCCCTTTTTTAAAAAAAAAATCGAAATTAAAAAAAAAAGAAAAAAAGTGCAGACCCTTTCTTGTTTTTTGGACAATTCTCTTTTGTGCATTCCTTTGTTTCTTTGACAAACTCACTTCTCAAATTCTGTTTTTGTCACAAGTTTGTTGCTTGCTTGTTTTGTTTGTATTTGACCCTCTAAAGAACTCAAAGAGAGCATTTGCGAGAGAGAGTGAAACATTTGGCAAGTAGAGAAGTCTTTTCTTATTTATCCTTATTATTTACTCTAACTTGATTCTTTGCAACATGTTGAGATCTTCTAGAAATGAATTTGTTGTGGAAGGATATCAGGTTGGTATGTGGCTGAAAAGAAATTGTGAGAGGTTAGACAGAGAAAAGGAGGCAGCAAGAAGAGAAAAAGACAGGTTAGATAGAGAGAAGGAGGCAAGCAAAGAAAAAGAAAGAAGGCATAGAGAAAAGGAGAGGGAGGATAAGGAACGACGTAGAAAAAAAGAGCACGAAAAGATCAACAGTGCCTTTGAGAAAATTTGTGAAGAGTTTAATAAGGAGTTGAAAAACATACAGAGAGAATATTTGAGAGAAAAGAAGATAGTGGAAGAGAAAGAAAAACAACAAAGTGAAATCAATGTTGAGAAAAGAAAAGAGGGTGAGAGAGTAGAAAGAGTTGCAGAGGAAGTCATCTGGGAAACTTGTTTTTATCCTAACCTTTTGCCAAGTTCTGTTGATTCTATTATGCAGGAGATTGAAGATGAAATTCCAAAGGAACAATGTAGTGCATCAAACGGTTAAATTGCAAGAGGAATTTAGTGATGTGTCTCCAAAGGAAGTACATTGCGCCTTTTTCCGCATACGAGAATGAGGCATCAAGTAGACATCATTCCAAGTGCACCACTACTCACTAGGCCGTCTTTTCAAATTCATGAAGAAGTACCTCCAAAGGAAATTGAAGATACGAAAATATTTTTTGATGTTGAAAACAAAGGGGAAGCAAGTGAGGAAAATGTTCAAATTCAGAGTGTCCTTATCATAGAAATTAAGGTGGAGAGAGCATCATTGGCAGGGAAACTTAAGTATATCTTTTTATCTAAAGATGCTTGCTTTACTACTAACGCTAATTTTTTGCATGGTGGTACTGATTCCCTTTTCAAGGCACATATCTTCATAGTTCCAAGAGAAGAACCCCATGGATTCAAAAGAATTATGTTTGATCCCGGAGGATGAAGAGGATTTCTTAAGTCAATAAATTCGAGGACGAATTCCCTTGAAGAAGGAGGGTATGATGTGATCCTGGCAGCCCTCAAGAAATTGCAACAACAATAAAAGGATTCTTCTTTAAGTTATGTTTATTTGCTTTAAATAAAGATTGTAATAAGTCTATTGGGCTGCATTACTTGGGTTTTGCATATTGGCCCAATTGAACTTCTTATTTTCGTTTTTATTTTGTAGTTTATTTTAAGTTAGCTGAATTAGTTTTATTTAAATTAATTAACAAAAAAAGGACAGCAGCTGATGGCTATTGAAATGCTCCATTTAGGAGTTGTTAGGAAGTGTAATTGACACTTTAATACACTAGTTAATGGAGAATTGAAGTGCAGCCATTAATATGATCAAGTAGGCATTCAATTGACATTACTAATGTGTCTAGGAAGAGAGAGAGAAGTTGATTTTGCTGTCCTATATATGTAATACGAATTTTATGAATGAAGGCAGAATTTTGTTTGAGAAAAAAACTAGTGTTAAACACTTGTGAGAGCTATGCACTCTTGGGTTCTGGATTGAGCCAAACTGAACTTATCAAGAAGTAACCTTCTTGTGGCGTTCTTCGACTGGCTTATCAATTCCTTAGGGAATTGTGGTGCTTCCATCCCTCATCTTTATCCATTTCTTTTTATTTTATTTAAAAACAATTATGTTCTGAATATAATTTCAACCGAAGATCAAATTTATCAAAAACCAGCACTCTCCAAGTCAAAATTCAGCTTCTTTGTGGCCCAGAAAGCTTTGTGCTGCAACTCCATAGGCAAATAGCAAGCCTTACCAAACACCAATCTATAGGGAGATGTCCCTAATGGTGTCTTATATGTTGTTCTGTAGGCCCACAGGGCATCATCAAGATGCAAGGACCAGTCTTTCCTAGAAGGATTGACAACCTTCTCAAGAATCCTCTTAATTTCCCTATTGGAGAGCTCAACATGGCCACTTGTTTGTGGATGATATGCAGTAGCTATCTTGTGCTTCACCCCATACTTCAGCAAGAGCTTTTCTATTAGTTTGTTACAAAAATGGGTGCCCTCATCACTGATAATTGCTCGAGGGACACCAAACCTTGTGAAAATATTCTTATGCAAAAACTTGCTCACTGCCTTGGCATCATTGGTAGGCAGAGCTACTGCTTCAATCCACTTAGACACATAATCCACAGCCACTAAAATGTACAGATTTCCAAAGGAAGGAGGAAAAGGGCCCATGAAATCCATGCCCCATACATCAAAGAGTTCAATTTCAAGGATGCTGTTGAGAGGCATTTCTTGTTTGCTTGAAATATTTCCTACCCTTTGGCATCTATCACAATGTTTAACAAATTCATGAGAATATTTAAATAGAAAGGGCCAGAAATAACCAGATTGCAAAACTTTGGCTGCTGTTCTGGCTCCTCCAAAGTGTCCTCCACAAGGTGCAGAATGACAATGTTGCAGGATGCTTCCAACTTCTTCTTCTGCTACACACCTTCTGAATAGCTGATCCACACCCTTCTTGTATAGAAAAGGTTCATCCCAGTAATATTGCTTCACTTGCTGGAAGAATCTCCTCTTTTGTTGGTAATCCATCTCAACTGGAAGGATTTTGCAAACTAGAAAGTTCACTATATCAGCATACCAAGGTGCTGTGAGGGCATCAACCTTGGCACCTGTTACTACCAATAGTTGCTCATCAGGAAACCTTTCTTTAATTTCACCTCTCTGTTGTTCAACACTGTCATTTTCAATTCTGGAAAAGTGGTCAGCTACTTGATTCTCCACTCCTTTTTTATCTCTGATTTCTAAGTCAAACTCTTGAAGTAACAACACCCGTCTTATCAATCTTGGTTTTGCATCTTTCTTGGCAATCAAATACTTGATTGCTGAGTGATCAGTGTACACCACCACCTTTGTGCCAATCAGATAGGATCTGAACTTGTCAAAAGTAAACACCACTGCAAGTAGTTCTTTCTCAGTGATGGTATAGTTCAACTGAGCATCCACCAATGTCTTGCTTGCATAGTAAATTGAATGAAACACCTTGCCATGTCTTTGACCGAGAACAGCTCCTATAGCAAAATTACTTGCATCGCACATCAACTCAAATGGCTTATCCCAGTCTGGGGCAACAATGATAGGTGCTGTGGTTAAGGCTTTCTTCAGTGTCTCGAAAGCTGACATGCACTGTTCATCAAAATCAAATACGCTTCATGTCAGAAGAGTTGGCAAAGGGCTTTGAGATTTTTGAAAATCCTTGATGAACCGCCTATAGAAACCAAAGATGCCCCAAAAACTGCACTTCTTCACACTAGTTGGTGGAGGTAATTTCTCAATGACCTCAATCTTTGCCTTATCCACTTCAATGCCTTTCTTGGAGACTTGGTGACCCGTAACAATGCCCTCTTGCACCATGAAGTGGCACTTCTCCCAGCCAAGATTAGATTAGTCTCCTCACACCTAGACAACACTTGTTCCAAATTATCCAGGCAAGCTTGAAATGTTTCTCCAAAATGTAAAAGTCATCCATGAAAATTTCCATGGATTTCTCAATAAAATCTGAGAATATTGCCATCATGCACCTTTGAAAAGTTGTCGGTGCATTGCACAACCCAAATGGCATCCTTCTAAAAGCAAAGGTGCCATAAGGGCATGTGAAAGTAGTCTTGTCTTGATCCTCAAAGCTATGGCAACTGATTGTAGCCTGAATACCCATCAAGGAAACAAGAAACTCCTTCCCGCCAATTTGTCAATCATCCGTCAATGAAGGGCAATGGGAAATGATCTTTCCTTGTTGCCTTGTTGAGCTTTCTTTAATCCATACAAATTCTCCAACCACCACAGCTCGTGGGAATTAATTCATTCTTGTCATTTGCTATAACAGTCACTCCTCCTTTCTTCGGAACACATTGCACTGGACTAACCCAAGAACTGTCTGAGATTGGGTAAATAATTCCAGCATCCAGCCATTTATTGATTTCCTTCTTAACTACCTCCTTCATCACTGGGTTAAGCCTTTGTTGTGCTTCAATGCTATTCTTAGCATTTTCCTCCAAAAAGATTTTGTGCATACAAAGAGTAGGACTTATGCCTTTTATGTCAGCCATTTGCCATCCTATAGCCTTCTTATGTTTCTTCAAAACAAAGGAGCGCCTTTTCCCTGCTGCAAGCTCAAATCAGAAGCAACAATAACAGGAAGAATGTTGTTCTCACCCAAATAAGCATACTTCAAGTTTGGAGGTAGCACTTTCAGTTCCAGCTCAGGAGGTTTTTAAACAGATGGAATATTGGATTTGGAACTTTTATCACTAAGTTCCAATGACTCATACTTTCTGAACCATAATTGATTTACCGAAGCCTTCTCTTCTGTGTTTTTATCCTGCACTAGTTCATAATCAGGGACATTCAGTTCCTGTTTCAGCACATCTTTGTCCCTCAAGAGTTGATGTTGAACCAATGAATCAATGGTTCTAACAAAGGAACATTCCTCCACATTTTCTGCAGGATACTTGAGAGCATTAAGAACATTAAATTTGATTTCTTGATCATTGACTCTCATGGTAAGTTCACCCTTTTGAACATCAATCAGTGTTTTCCCTGTGGCAAGGAATGGTCTACCTAAAATAATAGGCACCTCAGCATCAGCTTCAAAATCAAGGATAATAAAGTCAGCAGAAAATACCAATTTATCAACTTTGACAAGCACATCTTCGATTTTCCCTTCTGGATAAGCTAGAGTTCTGTCTGCCAGTTGCAGAGTCAGAGTTGTCGGCCTGGCCTTACCAATTCCAAGCTGTTGGAAGATGGACTTAGGCATTAGATTAATGCTGGCCCCTAAGTCACATAGAGCTCTCCCACAATAAGTGTCACCAATAGTGCAAGGAATGGTAAAACAACCAGGATCTTTTAACTTTTGGGGGATCTTGCTTTGCATCAGCATACTGCACTCCTGGGTCATAACAACTGTCTCAAATTCTCCCAACCTCCTTTTCTTGGTTAGAACATCCTTCATGAACTTTGCGTAATTTGGCATCTGTTGCAAGGCATCAACTAATGGAATGTTGATGTGCAACTGTTTCAGTACATCAATAAACTTGTCAAACTGCTTGTCTTGATGGGCTTTTTTAAGTCTCTGAGGGAATGGTGGAGGTGGAAATTTAGGAACTAATCTTGATAAATACCAAGGAAGCTCACATGGAGACCATCCAATGGATGCAAGGCCCAATGATGCTCTACAAGGACTTGGTGGCCCAATGACGAGGTCAAGGACTAAAAAGGCTAAAGAGGCTTTGGACAAAGAAGTCAACTATTTTCTATCTCTCAAAGCAACTCCCGAAGGCCCGACTCTCAAGATAGTCCAAATAATCCAAGTCGATGAAGAACCCATTGTGGGGGCATGATATCACCTAGTTTTTCTTTAATTTATTTAAATTAAGAATTTGAACATTTTTAAATTCAGTTTGGTTGTATTTTCCTTTTGGGATATTTTTTTGTAATGAGGTCCTATTTGTTTTGGGCTAACTAAGCACATAGGACCTTAGGAAGTGGGCAGCTTTGCTAAATTGGGCTTGGCCCATATCTTTGAGCTAGGTTCAGCTTGGAGGGCGCTAACTTGCTGACTCCTCCAAGTAGGTTTGGCCGTCACACTCTATTAGGAAAGAAGGGAGGGAATTGATTACCATTATGGCTATAAAAAACCTTTGTACTCTCCTAATTCAGGACTTTTGAATCAGATTTTATTTGCACTCCATTGTGAGTTTGTGAGAGCTAAGCCTTTTAGGTTCTTGGGTGAACCATTTCTGATTCTTATCAAGAGCTTCCGTTCTCTTGTGGCGAATCTTCACCGGACTTATCACTCTCTTGAGAGTTATGCGCCATCATTGATTCAAGAACAAACCTTGTATTTGTTCTTCCTTCTTCAAATAGAAGTGGGTGCTGGCTTGAGGATTAAGGACTCTAATTCCTAAAGTTCTCATTTTTTTACTCAGTTTTAATCCTTATAACAAGAGTCAATTCGAGGACGGTCCGTTAAAAACTATATGCATCCAACTTGGATCATATCAAATCTATTGCTTGCAGTTGCTGGTATAACTTTCTCAACAGGTGGAGGTGCCAGAATTGGTGCTGGGATGGCACCAGAATTCTGCTCTGTAGTTTTTGGCACTTCAAGTTCGTCTTTTTTTTCTTTTGAGGACTGGCTAGTGGTAACATCAGGCCTTTTAGAAGGACCTGGTAATTCAGTACCACTCCTCAAATATATGGCTTTTATTTGCTCTCCCCCTGCTGGCTTGGTGCTCAACAGAGCAGCAAAGGAACCACTTGGTCTTTGGTTCATAGTCGCTGCCATCCGCCTAACCGATTCTCCAAGTTTTTAATTGCCGCACTCGACTTTGGTACCGGGCTTTGGTTTCATTCATGAAAGCCTTCAAAGATAGCCTCCATTGAGTTGTCGCAATAGGAGCAAAGAACTTTATGAACTGGTCAAGGCGGAAACCAGGGGATGTGTAGGCTTTGCGGAACCAAAGGCCAGTCTGCAGGATTATTGTTACTCCACGAAAAATTTGGATGATTCTTCCACCCAGGGTTGTAGGTGTTGGAGTAAGGATTATTGTTTTTGTTGAAATTCCCTACATAATTGACAGACACAGGGTTGCTAGGGCACTCCTCATATAGATGACCTCCTCCACAATACACACAAGAAATAGCTTTAGCCTGCACCTGTGCAGAATCTGCAGAATTCACAGGTGTTGTGTTGGCTCCAGCAACATTCAGACCTTTCAACATGTTTGCGATTGCAGCCACCTGTAAAGATAAAACTGTCATTTCACTCACTTCATGGACTCCAGCAACCTTCTTCGCAGCACTCAACCTAGCAGTAGGCCACTGATAACTATTTGCAACAATGGTCTCAATTTTCTCATATGCATCATTGTAAGACTGTGCCAAGAGGGCACCACCAGAAGAAGCATCAAACATGTCTCTTGTTCTTCCTGAAAGACCATTATAAAATGTTTCCATTTGAATGCAAATAGGTATGCCATGGTGAGGACACTTCCTGAGCAGCTCTTTAAATCTCTCCCAAGCCTCAAACAGTGATTCCTCTTCATTTTGCCTGAAAGATGTAATTTCATTCCTCATCCTAGCATTCTTGATTGGAGGGAAATACTTGGTTAAGAATTTTTCTGCCATACCATTCCAATCAGTGATAGAGTTGGGCTCCAAGGAATTTAACCAAGCCTTGGCTCTATCCTTCAAGGAATATGGGAATAGCCTGAGTCTGAAAGCATCATCTGTAACTCCAGGAATTTTGAAATTACTGCACACTTCAAGGAATTGTTTCAAGTGCAAGTGAGGGTCTTCTTGAGGTGTGCCACCAAATTGTCCCACAATTTGCAGCATTTGGAACATCATAGGCTTAAATTCAAAATGATTTGCAGTGATGTCAGGCCTTACTATGCCCGTGTGCATAGTCTGAGGATCAAAAACAGCATAGTCCCTCATTGGCCTGTCCCTATCATTGGCTAAGCCTATGATATCAGCATGCAGCACCAAGGCTTGGTACTGACTATGAACACTTTGTTGAAAATGAACACTGCCTTCATCTTCTGCCTCAGGAATTGTTTCTTCAATATGGGGGCCAGTTGCTGCCATATTTGCAGCAGCACCTAATGCAGCAAATGCTTGCCTCTCCCTTAACAACCTTCTGAAAGTTCTGTCAATCTCAGGATCAAACTGATATTCTGGTGCCGTGTGCCTGCGCATGTGCAGAGTTGAGCACTAACAGCTGACACAACACCCAAAAGAATTAGAATATCTCAACTAACAAACCTATAAATTCAAAACTATGTAAATTTAATCAATTCAATCCCCGGCAACGGCGCCAAAAACTTGTTGTGTGAAATAATAACACAATTGTGCAAGTATACACAATCGCAACAAGTAGTAAAGAGTAAATCAAGATCGTTCCCACGAGGATTGATTAATTGATTTCACAAGTTTTTCCATTAGTAAGTGAGTTAGTGAGTAAGTAATAAAAACAGAAAATAAACATCAAGTTTTTGTGGTTTTAATAACTGAACAAAACAGAATTAAACAAGTGATTTGAGGAAAATTTGGATAAAGGCAGTTAGGATTCAGTTCATTCATATTTCCACCAGGTTGGTTTCAGTGCCATAAGTCAGTGCCAAATGGCACCTGGGCGCAGGGCACTAATGTGTGTGCCTTTCAGCACTTTCACCAGGGTTAAGTAAAGGGTTCCTTATGTCTAAGCCCCCATTATGTTCCCCCTTGTCTAATTAATGTGGCCAAGAACACCCTACAAGACAGATTGCCTATGTCTAGTTTAATCTAAATCAATTAAAGTGTCCTTTAATTTGATATCCCTTATATTGCCTCATGAAATCAGCATGTTACCACCTTTTAGCACCTAACATACATGTACCTAACTAAAGTTAATCAGGCTCAAGTTAAATATGTAAGCAATGAAGTCGCATGAGACAAAGATGCAAAGGCAAAGACAAATGGACATTCACCAACCAAGTTCAATACAAAGTCACTTCATCCTAACTTAAGAAAGTTAGCTCATAATGAGCCTAAAAATAAAATAACATAAACTGGTGCCAAAAACAGAATCCATGGCACTAGAGTAAGAGTTTAGAAACTATTACAGCTATGAATAAAATAGAAAAAACAGAGTTGCTCCCAGCCTTGTGAGCTTGAAAACCACTCCTTAAGCAGCAATGCCTTGCTGTTTCTGCTTCAATCTGTACTGAGCAAGTTACTTCTCTCCATGGACAAAGTTGATAGCTTGAATCAATGGTGTTTGGAAGAAGAAAGATGTGATGCGGCTGCTTCTATTTTCAGGGGGGACAATTGCTACCCTCGCAGAAAGGAATATCAGAACCAGCCTCTTTTGCTTCATTAGGTCATTGTACTTTTATAGTTTCTCCTCAAAATGGACTGACCAATGTTAATCCCCAAAAAGATGCTGTCTTTGGGCCCAAAAGTGAGAGCTTTTTGTCATGTAGTGAGCTGAGAGAAAATGCAATAGGACAAGGAGGGACCACCAAAAAGCATGCTGCAGCAGCATACATGAGGACAGAGTCCTTTGTTTAGCTCCATTGAAAGATCACATGCTGCTGCTTTACTTCCAGGGCTGTTATCAATACAGTGCCGTGGCATGGCACCAGACTTGGCACTAAACAATTCTCATAAAAAACTGCACAATGTCACAAAAACATCAAAATGCTCACAAAAGCACCAAAGTGCTTTAAACAGCTCCAAACCAGGGAAACCACATTATTTACATGAATCTAATAATTAAAGGATCTAAATTACTCTTAAACTCACATGATTCATAGTCATAAAAGTATAAATAACTCTTATTTCTAAGAGTTATCAACCCTCATTCTTCTCTTCGCCCTCTACTGTCTTCCTAGTTCAAGAACACCATGGTTAGGCTTAAACTTCCCTGTATTAAGAAAGGATATACAATCTTGAGAGTCTCAAGGAGCATGGCTGGAATATGATGATGTTTTTAAGCAGGCAGAAATGGACAAGTTTTCTTCAAGTTGAAGAGCCTGTGTACAGAAGGTTAGTCAAAATCCTTTATATTAATGTTGTGATTAGCAATAATAGAACCAAAATTTCAAGCAAAGTAAAAGGAATAGACATTGATCTAACCTCTGCAACCCTTAGTGACATCATTAACCTTCCAAACCAAGGAAATAGGTTGTATGAAGATAGATGGTTTCATAAGTCAAGAGCAACGCAGCAGATGGTAAGCTACGGTGCGCCGCTAGGTCAGTCTTAAGTGGTTCTATAAATATAACACTTAAGGTGAAAGTTCAGACAAGGAATTAACCCTAGCCGTACTGAGAGACCTTGGGTGCTTTCGTGATTGCCGGCTCCGTTCGTCAGCTAGCATAGTTTACGGTGGCCGCTCCCATTTGAAGTCTGTTCGTGTGGACTGTGTAGAGGCATTGTCATCAGTACGATGCTCGTGCTCGACTCCAGTTCTCGTCTGCAACGGTCTGCGCTACAAGAGGTAACCAACATAATCCGTGAATCATGACCATTCGCAAGGATCCATGGAAGGGAATTTTTTTTTCTTCCGCTGCGTTTTATCTTTGATTATTGCGCGATTTCCCTACACTGCCATCAATTAATCCAAACATTGCTCCACCATCTCTTGATCCTCCTTACTTAGAACCAGATGTGGCACAACCTGCTGCTTTAGACTCCTCTGGTGGCTCTTCTCCTAGCCAGTAGCAGCCTAATGTATTCCTCTCTCCTCTCTTTTGATAGATGACAAAGGGGGAGAAGAAGAGTAGATTAAGTTTGGCTACTAGCATAGATGAAGTTGGCTACTAATGTCTAGCTACTTAAGACTTTTTGCTATTTTTGTTGGTCTATCTGCTCATTAACAGGAGCTGTTCTGTTTTGCTCTTTTTAGGGTTGTTGTTATTAAATTTCCTTCGAAATTTCCTATGTTTAAGTTATGGTTTATGGTTATATGTTACTGATGTAAGGCCAATGGAAATTAAGGTCTATCCTTGATATGTTATATTGTAATCATTTTTGTAAATGAATGAAATCTTGGCATTATCTACATACCTGTGTATATCATATTTACTATCCTTGAAATTTAAAAAATCAAAAAACTTAATTAACTCTCTAGAGTTTGTCATCATCAAAAAGGGGGAGATTGTCAATAATAAAATCTCACTCCCAAAGGTTTTGATGAAACCGAACTCAACGAGATATGAATTAAGTTATCTGATCATTTGGAGTACTAACAAATGTTGTTTGAGTATGATCAGTAAAGAGTAGGATCTATAATCCAAAACTGCACAACAAAAGCAAAGGCAAAAATCTGCAAATGATAAAGTGCAGGAAGTTGAGAAGGTACACACACTGAACTTTCTCAACATGAGAAGGCATGCACCAGAAGCAAAATTAAATGCAGCAGAGTCACAAATAGAACATAATCGAATTTAATGTGATTAAATGCATCTATAAGGAAGTCAATCACTATTAAATGAAGTTCTTGCATTGAATAAAACAAGAATAAAGTGCATTGCTCTGGAGAACGAACAGTCCGAGGATGAAGTGGCTGAGAAGGTTCCAAAAGGGTGACAAGACAGCCTGACACAAGTACAGAAGTAGGAAAACTTTATGCAGAAGCTAAGACTACCTACTACAGACCTGTCTTGAGGTGCAACGGCTCTCTCCAACAAATAAAAACTTGGTGATTCTGTTTATAAACATTGCAAAACTGTTGAATCACCTAGAGATTGAAGCTGCAAACTGTTACATCCTTATTCAAGCACACAGCTATCATCCTCTCAACACACTCGAGATACTGCAACTGCATAATCATTAGGGATTACCTTAGAGTGTGTTCCAGCTTGTAAACATTGATTTGTAACTGCATATACTTAGTTTCCAAGTCAAAAATTCCCAACAAACACCTTTGTAAATCTGTACCTGTTTACTATCAAGAATCAAACCAAAACTACTTAGGGTAAGTTAGTGAAGGTGAGGATGTCTTGATTCAGTGAGTGTGACTCAGAAGACAGCTTATAGAGGTTGTAGGAGAAAGAATACTTGAAAGTGTAATTAATTAAAGGTTGGTTAAGCAAGTTGTAACTATTTACAAATAGTGGAAACTCTCACAGGAGGTGAGGAGCGGATGTAGCCCAAGTAACATTTTGGGTGAACCACTATAAATTTGTGTATGTTATTTACTTGCTTTCCTATTTCTTCTGCATATCATACAAATCGATTTCTGCTCCCATCATTTCTAAATATTTGTTGCACAGACAAATCATTTGTAAAAGGAGTAAGTTTTCAACACTCAGACAAAATCATCTTGTTGAATAATTATTCTTAAAAAGGAAAGCATACTACTTATTAACTTATATTGTTTACATTCAATTCCCAAATACTCTTTCAATGCGTTATCTTTTCAAAGAAAGAATTCTGATTTTGGAGGAGTATAGAAAATTTTAAAAGGAACACAATTCAATCCCCCACTTTCTTGTGTTTTTATTCACTTCAGGGTATTCTTGAAATAAAATTTGTAGACACTGATCATCAGTGGGCTGACATCTTTACAAAATCCTTTGCTGAAGATAGATTCAATTTTATAAGAAGAAACTTAAATTTTCATCTTATAGAAGAATGATTAATCTCAGCGTCTTATGATATGTCATTCACATCACATAACTCAACGTCCGGTGAATTCGTTTGCGTGCATTCGAGCACACACGTGTCACGCGCGTGTGGAACATAAGCGTCTCATCACGCCTACTCTAAGTCACGATTATTTAGATTTTCAATAAAATCTTTTTCTTGATTTTAACTTTATTTTGGCAACTACATTTAATGAAAAGGAGAATCTTTATTTTAATTTCTTTTTAATTTACTTTTTATTCAAAGGAAATGTGAAGAGTTTTTTTGAAAAAGTAACTGTACTATTTTATCAAAACTTTCCTACTACTCTACCTCTTTCGCTTCACACTCACTCTGTTTTTGTCTGCAAAAACTGCTTTCTCTCTCTCTCTCTGTGTGTGATTTCTTTGAAACCCTAAACCTCCATCATCCATTCTCCAACTGCAACCATGACTAATGTTAAGGTCGGACAATACTCTGCTATCTACGACATCATGAACGAAGCAAGGCTTATGAATGAGAACATGATTGATTTGGAGAAGTTCAAGCTCTATGGTTTTAACTTCGATGAAGGTTTGAACAATCTGGGTTGGAAAAACTACTTCCTTTGGGAACCAGTTGAAGTTATGGCTTATGCCATCAAGGAATTTTGGGGAAACGCTCATGTGCTTCCGGGTGGAACTGTTGAAGGTCATATAAGAGGATTGATCCGTTGTCGCACACGGGTCAAATAATTCAAAACAGTGAATGTAGTAATAAGGTAATTCAACCTTGGTCGTCTCACAAGGATATCTAATTCGAATAATAACCAAGAACAAGAACACACGAGGAAATAAAATGGGGGGTTTCAATTATGAGAAACAGATTATGAAAAATAGAAATATCAATGTATAAAAATGACTAATCCACTGGTTCGGGATAGTTATTACTTGGACCTATCACGGGTTTTCAAAGAATTATTCTCTTTCAGGATTTTATTCTTGTTTGATCACAGAATTAACTAATCAAGCGTTGATTAAACCTTTACGAATTCCTACTGGATTAAACATCACATAATTCAATTAATTATAAATAAGGAACAAGTGTCACAAAAGCATAATTAGTTTAATAACCAAATTTAGTCAAACCTATAACTAAGCGTTATAAATCCTATTGATCTCTATTCGAAATAAACCAAAATAAGCGTTTAACTTATTTCAAATAATCTCAAATCAGAGAGCAAAAATGAAGTTGATATGATTAAGCATCAATACCTAAAACGAATTTGCAAACAGAAATCAAAGAGATGAAAGGTCAAAAGGAAAAGAAATAGAAACACAAAATCGAATTTAACATTAATAACAAACCTCAAGATCCTTATAAAAACTCCCTAACCAGTGAATTAATCTAAAAGGTTTAGCCTTCCATGGAAGGTTTGGCCAAAAACGAGATTAAGAAGGAGAGAAGGAGAAAAGATTGCTAAAAACTCAAAAACGGCAAAAGATTCAATGTAATCAAAAGGTGAATCCTAAGACTCTAAAAATCCTATTTATAATGTCTCCTTAGGTTAACCTAGGTAAACTGAAGTTTATGACCAAAGAAAAGGGCCCAAAAGAGATTAATTAGCCCAATAACAACTAATCACATGAGTAAGTTATCTAGAAATCGCAGTCAGTCCGCCAGCTGCAGTAATTCGCATTTTCGACCATCACAACATCCGAACTGGGCTTCACTGTCAACATAAGAGTTGAAGCTCAGCTTCTTAGATTTCCAACGCCACAAAAAGCACTGCAATCGGATAAGTACAACCCAAGTTATAGCCTGTAGAAGGAGAAAGGGTCAGGATGTAATAAAATCCAAAAATTAACTAAGAATTTCACTAAAGCCCAATTAAGACCCAAAGATATAAAACATGTTAAAAAGTAATTATTGAGCATGACACACATTTAAAAATACAAAGTGCAAAGCTATAAAAAGTGCATTAAAATGCATTGATCAAATTCCCCCACACTTAAGCTTTTGCACTCCGAGCAAAACTCATGGTCAAGACCAAAAAGAAATAAACAAAGCAAAATGCATTTTCAATGAATCCCAAGGATGCAAAGCGGCAAGCAAAATGCTCATTCAAAGTTTCAAGGAAACATGACAATCGTGAATAATATCTTATTACCTTCCAAGCAAACAAGAGGATAGATTAACTAAAGAATGAATCAAAAGTGATAGAATCCTCACAAGAAATAAAGTTCTCTTAAACTCTCAAGTGTCTAGGCTAATGTTTACACTCAAAGCACATCATGAAAGCTTGCACTACCATAGGCTTGACAAGCCTCTAACATCCACCTTGAAACACATGCACACAAAGATCAAAAGGTCTTTGTTAAGGTTATAATAGGGCCAAGGTCAAGGTGAGATAATTGAAAGGGGTAACTAGGCTAAAAAAAATCAAGAGGATAGAGGTGCAATGGAAAACAATTGCTAAATAATCATGGGGGGCAATCCAACCAAGTATGATTTCAATCCATTTCTTCACTTTCACACTTTCCTTCTTTTCCTTTTCTTTTTCTGTTTTTTTTTTGCACTTGCCGAATTTCCAATGAAGCACAACATTTAGATATTCTAACACAACCACATCTTTGAGCACCCCCACACTTATGCAATATTTATTATCAAAATTCTTCGAAAGCAAAGCTCCTTTATACCCTATGATTGGGTCAAAAATTGTTTTTCACTTTTAGGCTTGTAATGAGCTATATAACAAAGAATGGGATAAATAGGCTCAAAAGGGCTAACAAAGGGATAATTGCAAGGTAGGCTTATTTGGCTAGTGGTTTAATAAGAACAAAAATTGCCTAGATCATTTCAATGCATGCATGTGAACAAGAGTTTCAACAAGAGTCAATTCAAGTTGTAGAGTAACCAACAATCATGAGTGAAATCACACAAGAAAGAAAGAGAATGACAAAGTGTATTCCAGTTATTATAAGGCCCAAATCTCACCAAGGACAATGATCTATCACAAATGATGCATAATTTAGTATTCAAATCCAACTTATCATACTAAGAATGCAAGGAAGTCATCCATATCATGCCACAAAACCTATAGTCCTAGAATAGTGAAATCACTCTCAACTCATACAAACCAAGAAATTCAATGAAAAAGCATGCAAAAATAACGATTTTTTTTAAACAAAAAACGCAAAACAAAACTACTATGCTAAAAGATCTCCCCCCACACTTAAATCCCACATTGTCCTTAATGTAAGCAACAAGTATAAAATAAGAGTAGGGAGTATGGAAAGAAATCACCCTCTTCAAGGTGGCTTTTTCAAGGAAAGCTCTTCTACAGTCTCCTCTTCAAGTGCGGGGCTCTCATGGAAAGCTTGAGGCGGTGTCCATTGACTTTGAAGACTTTATTGGAGGCTTCACTTTTTATTCCCATTGCACCATAAGGAACAATGTTAGTAGCAACAACAGGGCCAATCCACTTGGATCGAAGCTTGCCAGCCATGATTTTAAGGCGAGATTTGAACAATAAAACTTTTTGCCTAATAGAGAACCCCTTCGTGGAAATCATCTTATCATGGAAGTGTTTGATTTTCTCCTTCTTCACAGCATCCAAAATCTAGGGATTAAGTCTTCTTTGTGGCTGCTCAACGGATGGAAGTATTCTGGTGGACGGAGTTACATCAGCAGCTTGCAGTGTAGCAACATCATTTATAACTCTAACAGGTACAACATTGCAATTTGTAACATCAAAATAAGTATCTTCAACTAAGTCAGCAAATACTTCTATTTGAAGAAGGGAATGCTCTTCCATGGGATGCTTCATAGCATCAAAGATGTTAAATCTAACTATGCTATCCCCAAATTCCATGGAAATTGTTCCAGCATGGACATCAATCTTGGTTCTTGCAGTTCTTAGGAGTGGTCTGCCTAGGATGATAGGTGCCCTGCTGGATTTTGTCTCTCCTCCATGTCCAGAATGTAAAAATCTGCAGGAAAAATCAAGTCATTAACTTTAACAAGCACATCCTCTACAAGTCCAACAGGGTGAGCATTGCTGCTATTTGCCAACTGAATAACAACACATGTATTCTGCAAAGGTCCAAGAACCAGAGAGTTAAAGATAGATGTAGGCATCACATTAATGGAAACACCTAAATCCAGCATGGCATTTTCAAATTTACTATCCCCTATGGTACATGGAATAGTAAAAATTCATGGATCCTTGCACTTTTGGGGCATCATGGGTTGTATGAGTGCAGAAACATTGCAATTCATGTTGACCTTTTCATTTACCTTCAGCCTTCGCCTCCTTTTGCGTGTGCACAACTCTTTAAGGAACTAAGCTTATCTTGGAATCTGCTTAATCGCTTCAAGGAGAGGTATATTAACTTCAACCTTCCTAAATGTGTCCAAGATTTCCTTGTCTTTATCTGCCTCATCCATCTTCTTAGTTATCACAGCCCTTTGAGGGAAGGGAAGTGGTATTGGTTGTGCATCATCATCATCAGTAGAGGTAGGTACAGAAGGTGGCTTATCATTTTTCCTACCACTTATGTTTTTTTTGCTGGAGGAGTGTAACGACCCGTTTCCGGACCGCTACCGAGCTCAATATACCGAGCTCGAGTTACCGAGCTCAACACACCGAGCTCAACTAAACCTGTATGCGACGCGTTTTAAAAACGGTACTCTTGTGCCTTTTAAAAAGTACGGTCTATTTTTTTTTAAAACCAACTCGTGCACATCAGAGTAATTACAGCTTTTCGAAACATGGTGCAACTAAGACACAAGACTTAAATTCTAATAAAACATACATGCATAACATACATATATATATCACTCGAAATAATAATGTATACAAAATACAGAGTAGCAAATGTACAAAGAAAATACACCTAAGGTACGACGACTTCAAAAGAGCAATCATACCTGGGGTACTTCCAGACTCCCACGCAGGGGTCGCTCCAAAAGTAAGACCACCGCCTACCTCAGAACGACAAAACATAATCGCCCAAACTGGTCACGACCTCGTAACACAAAAGGAAAACGAAGTACGCCATCGTAAAAACAAACATCCAACAAACATAAACAATCACGACAAGTAGAGGTCGTCACTCGGGTCCTCGCCGAGCTCCTCCTCGGCATCATCTGCCGCCGAGTTCCCTCGCGCTCGACATCGCCTGGGTAACCGTCATGGATTGAAGGCACCACGGGAAAGGGTCAACTTCTCAACAATTCAAGATAAGCACGACATAAAGGATATAAGCAAACAAAGAAAGTATAACATTCACCAACGTGACTCGACCATCTCACTCTAACTCGACACAACTCGCAATCCATTTTCTCTCGACTTGACAATTTTTCCTAATGCACACGCCGCGTCAGGTATGTCGGAAAGTCCAGTAAGCCTTGGGATCCTCGCTCTCCCTAGGACGGTCAACTCAGTCCCATAGCGTGGCGACGTCTAGTCAATCTCCCGTAAACAAAAGGGGACCTAGCACCCTTAGTTATCCGGTCACGGCTCAAAACGCTATACGACTCACCTAGCTCGCTCACTCGATGAACAATTAAGATACGATATTCAAAGAGTTAAACACAAGATATTCAACCGCATGTCAAATAAAAGAGCAAGCTCGACATGAAGAAACGCAATTCAACATGCAATACACAATTCACAACATATATTCAATCACATATTAAATACATGCAAAAACCCAATCATATCACAACATTTCAAGCTCGACACAAATCAGGGAATTCATTCACAATAACATATAAAATAAAGTCTTAATAATGTCTAAAAGTTGCCCTTACGCTAGCATACTATGAAAGTATTAATGTGAAGCGCCCTTACCGAACTCCAAGCTAATGCTGGTCGACAACGACCTCGACACGGCTGTCTTCAAAGAGCTCGACAACGACTTCGACACGTACCGTCCTCAATCGACCTCGACACGTACACTTCTCAGTCGACCTCGACACGTCTGATTCTCGATCCGATTCCGCTTCCACGTCCTTGGATTCGCTTTCCGTACACCTCGATTCGAAATCACACGATCTCTGAATCGACTTCCTAAAACAAGCACAACTCGGCCGATCTGGGTTCTAATAACACTTAGCTCTCATCCCAATCTTAACCACAACCCAGAAAATATTAAAACTCAAGAACTGAAATATATTTTTCCTCTAACACAAAGTTAGGGTTTTTGATCAAAAGTTCATGAAAAAGGCTATCTGATGCCACAACAGATAGATCGACAACAACAACAACCAGAAGCAACAAACGAAAAATAAGAAATCGAAATAAACCAAAAATGAAGGGTTTCTGGGCACTGCCGATTGCAGAAAAACAGAGGAAGAAATTTGTTTTTCAAGCTCAAATAATCGGTTAGAAAGATAGGTAATATCGTGAAGAAGAAAACCCATCAATTTGACATGATTTGGAAGCATAAAACTAGCTAAAAATGGAAGGAAGAAGTAGCGCTAAACAGTAACACGAAGAAAAGAAAATCTGTTTTTCCATACCTCAGATGGTGGTCGAGATGGTGAGATATAGGTCGAGAAGATGATGATGAACAAGATTGATGAAGAAAATTTATGCAGAAGCTCGATGGAACTCAAGGTTCTTCGATGGAGATTTTGGAGAAAAACAAGGAACTCAGAGCAGAAGGAAGGAAGAAGAAAGAAGAAAAGAGAAATGAGTATCTGAGGGAACTGGTCGTGGTATACAGCTGGTGAGGGAAGGGGTATAATCGTAACTCCAGCTATAAGATGCCAATCCCATCAATCATTCTACCCATCTAATCGTTCCTCTCTCATAATTACCCTCTACTCGCTTGGCCAACGATCTAGACACAATGATTTAGAACGGCAAGCCGACAATGTAATTATTACAAACAATATAATAATAACGCTGAATAACGTTCGAAAGAATACGAGTTATCATCTCGACACGATGTCGACAAGGGTGCTCGTGCAAGCGCACAAGGTTCTAACACGAGTTCGTGCACGCGGCCTCCTCAGTTCGACATGCGACTTCATCAACTCGACACCCGACCTCCTCAGCTCAGCAGCTAGTGCACGCGGTCTCCTCAGCTCGGCAAATGACCTCGACAAACGATCATGGCACGGGATCTCGACACAAGGTCTTGGTCGAGGTCTCGATACGACGTCCTAATACGATGTCGATCTCGTCCTCAGGTGTTACAAGGAGGTTCTGTAGTGTCAATAGCTTTTCCAGATCTAATAGTCATTGCACAAACATTTGCACTGACATTTGGATTCACTACTGGCTGGGCAGGCCGTTTGTCCGACCTCTAAGAATGTATCTGATTAATGGAAGTTGCTAGCTGTCCAATTTTTGTCTCCAGATTCTGAATGGTTGAATCTGTTCTCTGCTGAAATTGGAGATTTTGGACTGCCATTTGCCTAACAAGGTCTTCCAATGAAGGTTAAAATTTAGCAGCTGGTGTGCTATTCTACTGGGCTGGCAGTGGGGCAGGTTGTGGCCTAGGCTACTGTGCAGAGGCATTTCACCATCTCAGGTTTGGATGGTTTCTACAATTGGGGTTGTACCTATTGGAAGACAAATCATAGTTGGGTTAAGGCCTGTCATTGAATATGTTTGCTGCATAGGCCTGAGGAGTATTAGCATTGTCACCCTCCTGCAATGTAGGACATGCATTTGTAGGGTGCTCTGCAGAAGTGCAAATACCACAAACTCTCGCTGCTTGAGTTTTAGTAACTGCTAACTTTTTGACCAATGTAACAAGTTCATCAAGCTTGCTCTCTAAGTTCTTATGGTCAGTAGCTTGTATCTCGTTGACTACCCTTGTTAGCACCACTGAATTGCTTCTGGTAGTAAACTGCCGAGAATTAATGCCGAGAAGCCTTTCTTGCATCTGCTGGGGTCTTATCCATAAGTGCTCCTCCACTAGCAGCATCCATGATATTTCGATCCATTGGCATCAAGCCTTCATAAAAATATTAGATGAGCAACTGTTCAGAAATTTGATGGTGAGGGCAGCTTGCACATAAATTCTTAATCTCTCCCAGTATTCATGCAAAGATTCTCTATCAATCTGTCTGATGCCACATATTTCTTTTCTGACTGACGCAGCTCTAGAGGCAGGGAAGAACTTTTCCAGAAATAACTTCTTCAATTCATTCCAGCTTGTCACAGAACCTGGTTGAAGGTAGTATAACCAGTCCTTGGCAGTATCTTGTAATGAGAATGGAAAGGCTCTCAGCTTGATGTGATCCTCTGGAACTCCTTGAGGCTTCATGGTAGAGCATACAATATGGAACTCCTTACTTCACTTGCAAGACCATGAAACTTAGGAAGCAAGTGTATCAGACCAGATTTAAGCTCAAAAGATACTTCACCATCAGGGTATTCAATGCATAAAGCATTATAAGTAACATCAGGTGCAGCAAGTTCCCTTAATGTTCTAGCAGCCATGTTATCAACACTAAAATCAGAATCAGAATCAGAATCAAAGAGAGTATGACTGAATATGCTAATGCTAACGCTATCACTATCACTATCACCTTCACCTATATAATCACTACCTATGTTATTACTAGTACTAGCCTTATTAAGTCTATTGAGTGAATGAAAAGTCCTATCTATTTCTGGATGAAAAGAATGCAGAATTTCAGAATTGGACCTAGTCATGCATCATGAGCACATATCAAGGCAGCACAACAAATCAGAAAATACCAACAATGTCCTAATCACTAAAACAAGAAAGAAATTGACAAAACCTATCAAATAAAATCTAAAAAATATAAAAATATCACCGAAAATATCTAAAAATCAAATAAAACTAACACTAATTTTTTTGGATTTTTTTAAGATTACGAAAATTTCAAAAAATTAAAAAGTGGTCTAAACGAAAGAATTTTGGATTTTGAGCCTGTAGTCCCAATATCAGTTCTTGATATGGAAGTATTGTTCCTTGATTTTGTTTGGATTTTCTGGCCAAATTTTGGAGCAATCCGAGCAAGTTGACTGGAAACCGATTTTTTTCCACTAGCTCAATGCAAAATCCAATGTCAGAACCTGAAACACAACTAAAATGCAAAATCAAATGTTAGCAACGTTAGTAGGGTTCTTGGTTTGGCTAATATTGATCAAAGATCCCCGGCAACGGCACCAATTTGATCCGTTGTCGCACACGGGTCAAATAATTCAAAACAGTGAATGTAGTAACAAGGTAATTCAACCTTGGTCATCTCACAAGGATCTCTAATTCGAATAATAACCAAGAACAAGAACACACGAGAAAATTGTAACACCTGTATTTTTACGATACGTTATTTAGCGTTATTATAATAGATTTTTGTCGTATTTATGCTATAATAAGCAATTTCTTTTTCCCTAAGTAAGTGAATTAATTAAATCAAGATCAAACTATATTTGAGAATTAATATTTTATATTAATTCACGGTTCGAATATCGTCGAAAAATTCTAACGAAGTTTCGTCGCGTTTTGAATCACCAGGTAATTTTTATCCGCGAATAAAATTTTAAATGAACCCCGATTTCGATGAAAATCGAATCGTAACTTGTTGAGATTATTTTTGAGTATTTTAGATTGTTTTTATTATTTATGATAATGTAATATCACGCGGTGAATTAATTTCTCGCTAAATTAATTTTCGCGATTTTATCGGCGGGTAATTAATCGGTAACGCGGTTACTCTACGCCGTGTTTTCAGTACCCTTTGACTCTAGGATTAGAGGGTAATCACAAGAGAAGAGAGATTAGATGTTTTAGACTAGTTGATTTGTTTAATGTAACACCCTAACTCTAATTAGGGGATTACGTACTAATTAAAGATTGAAAACTTCACCTGGAAAATTTTCACAAATATAACAACCTTAAGACATAAATAAAACCTTGTTTAAAAGACCTGTTTGACTTGGAAAGAAATATTTCAAAGTCCTAAACATGACACATATATCTATCAGAATTTCAAAAGCGGAACAACTTTATCATTTACATCTCATTTTATAAAATGACCACAAGATAAAACAAATATAACCTATACATTATTTTCTAATTGCAAATGACTCATCCTAGAGATAAGGACTCTGACTCATGATCCGGTGACTCAAAGTCTTGCCGAGGGCGAGACCGAACACGCTTCGTGCTCTAAACCTCCTCCATCAAGTGTACCTGAAAACAACGCCCCAACGGTGAGTTTATAAAACTCAGTAACATAGACTTAAGAGAAAAATGCTTTTACCGTTGTTTCCAGCCATACGCGTGTGCTACGTATGGAAAATCCTCCCTAACAACATATACTTAACATATACTAATACTATGGCTTAATCTTAACATCATCTTCATTCATTCAGTCAAACTCAAACATAACTTGCTTCAAGAGCATTCATTTGCAAGGTAACATAATTCATACACATAACATACAATCACATAATTCAAATCAAACATAATGGGCCTCTTTGTAAGTCTTTTATCGCAACACCCGGGTTACTGGACTTTATTGTCCAGCCCAGTGGCTTACCCCACTGGTGAGCCCGCAATGCCACATCACGTAATTCGTAATACATGACATTAAACTTTATTCGTCATACATCATGGCATAGGCATCTTCAATCTTTTAAGAAAACTCACTAGGTAGTTAAGTGTGAGCAACTTAACCACACCAGTTTAAAAATTTTGATACGGCAGTCAGAGCTCGATGACCACGGTTAGACGTCTCTTTAAACCGCTAATACCGTATCCTAGCCTTTCAAATAGAAAGGACTTACTAAAACAGTTTGGGTCTCACCCACATATATGTGGCCCATGATAGTTAGCCTTTAACGGAAAACATGGTATTTCTCCAGACATAGACTATCCTAAGATTTGGATGCTATGTTATAATGTAAGCGATTCCTTCATCCTTCACAAATGGATAGGAGAATCCAATCATAATTTCAAGACCATAAAAAAATCAAAGTCAAGCCAAGGAATAGACAAGCACATCATAACTAAGCACTCACAAGCACTCAAAAGATAATATAACAATAAGTTGTACGTTGCCATTATCTAGTACAACAAGTAGTACTTATGTTATCTTTAGTAAAAACTTGTTATATCGTGTTTTGGTTCACATATCATTCAACGTTAGCAATATAGTACTTACTATACGTTAAAGTTGATTAACCTACTGGTTCTAGAAACAGAAGCTATGTACACACTACATTACTTAATTATAACACCGTTGTTTAATATGCACACATGCGTATACGATAGCATACAGATACGCACATATCACAGACAATGTATCAGATCACTATTGAATTGTCACGTGTGTTGCATGCGTTGTTTATTAGTACAACAGAACTGACTACACACGTACAAGATCGTTGTCAATTCACAGAGGATGCAATATTATATATTACATTAGTTACATATTTATGCAGACAACATACAACATTCACGCATGCTCATACAAAAACAACGACATAGTAAGTGCATATATAGTTTCTCTAGATTACATACTTAAATTTCCAGAATAAATATTCTTATTATTAAACTGTAATATAACAACAGCAACACGATTATTATATAATAAACATGCATATAATACTACATAATAAGATTTATATGTTATTTCACAAATTCAGGAATCAAACTCTTCTAGGTTCAACAGCAACATCAACAATAATCCTCACGCCTAGGACAACACTCACAAGATTAAATTCATCATATGCCATTCATTGCACCTAAAATAAGTATCTTGGAGCCCAACTCATACAAATAGGCTAGCTCGGGTGTCGAGCCATTTCGGAATCTAATTCATTCATTTTAGTAAACATAACAATCACATAAATAATCCGAGTGAGGCTCGATGGAGCTCACAACAGAACAAACTTCAAACATTGGTTTAGGGGGTTGGGGGTAGCCGTCCAACCCTATTTCAGTCAAACCCCATACAAGACCATTCAGTATGACTAGCAAGCTAATTATTGAACTAATAAAAGTAATAATAAAACCTAGCACACTCTAAGGGAGGTTTTGGGGGAAGTCTATGTTACCTGAGCAACCCCAAGTTAGGGATTTCAATTCCAAAAATCCTCTTTTCCCTTCTTCCTTCATTTTGAGTTCAGCATCATCATCCTCATCACTCAGAACCCACATGCATGTCTTCTTCTTGTTGTTCTAAGCCTTAACCTCCATTAAAGCACTTCCTTGAAGCTTCCAACTTCTTCAATCAAACCCAAACAAGTCTGAAACCATCTTCTCCATTCCATGTTCTCTGAATCACTTTCTCACGAGTTCTCTCTCTGACTCTCAGCCTCCACCTCTTTCTTTCTCTCCCTCGGCCCAACTCTCTCTCACGGTCGTGAACAGTGGCGCGGCCACCTCCCCACACCGCCGCGCCACCACCACCAGCCACCAACCACCACCCTTCGTCCTTCTCCCCCATCGATCGCCCACTTCCTCTCTCGGTTCTCTTTCTCTCGTTCTGGCCGCGCTCTGCTTCTTTCCCCTTCTCCGGCCGAGCATAGTGGCATAGGGAGGTGTGCCGCCACCACTGGCCGTTGCGGCCGCGTCGGAGCTCCCACAGCTCCGCCCCTCCTTCCTCTTCTCTCGCGCGCGACTCCCCTTCTTCTCTTCTTTCCTTTCCTTTCTTTTTCTTTCTTTTTTTCTGATTTTTCTTTCCCCTGCTTTGAGGCTGCTGCTGCTCGAGTGAAGGAGGGAGTATTAAGGTTATGAGAGGGTACTAAGGTGGGTTTAAGTGGAACCTAGTGTATGGTGGGACTTAGGTCTAAAATTAATTAAAAATCTTGCAAACAAGCCCTTAATAAACCTCTTAATCTAACCTTTGGTTTCTAATAACATCTTGAGTAATTTTAATCAATTAAAACTACTCCTAATTAATTAGTCCCATAATTCCTAAATCATTGGGTACAATTACTATTTTACCCCTTTGGTTCCAAATTGGTTTTAAATTACTAAATTAAGGCTATGAACTATTTTTAATCATCGGGATTAAACCCCTTTCTCACTTAGGATTCCTAATAATTAGGCTTAGGGAATTTGGGATGTTATATTTAGCATCTTACTTTATGAAGTTTAGGTGCCACACTTTTGGTGACTAATTATTTTATCCTTATCCTAATTCATTCTTAACCAAGTAAACAATGGTTTATTTAATTTTTTTTTTCTTCTTATCCTCTTTTTCCCTTCACCAGCGTGACCCCCACCCCTTTTTACTCTCACTCTCATTTATCACTCACATTCTTTATTTAATTGATTTCCAAGTGATTAATAATTATTTTATTAAATTTTAATTCCTTGCCTTTTATTGGAAGCATCAGAACGTGACCCCCTTTTTCTATCCCTCATTTCTTTTTCTTCTCTTCTTCTTGTTCAAGTGGAGGAAAGCAAGCAAGCTAAGTTTCCATGACTTCTCACCCACTCCTTCCATGCAAGATTCCTCTTTATTTCTTCCATCTTCTTAGCTCCTAGTTCTTCTTCTTCTTGCTACCATCCTTCCCATCCTAGAAGTAAGTATGGAGACCCATTTTCTTGCCCCCCTTATTCAGCCCCAAGTTGTGGGGTATATATATATATATGCATAGGATTGAGTTTTCTTGCTTTTAATCTTGATTTATGTCTTGTTTATCACTTGATAATGATCAATGGAAGGTATGAGCACAATACCCCAATTTTATTGAACCCTAGGTGCATGACCTAAGGATTTGGGATTTGTGTGATTTTCCTTGTGAATCCTTTAAATTTGATTGTGTTTCTTGCTTCCTAGTGGTTGATAATGTTATTGTACTTGTTAGAATTTAACTTGAATCAAAGAATTGTTGTGTTGTTGAGGAATCCTATTCTTGAAGAGCATAAAAAAATTGAGTTTGAGCTTGATGAGTGCCTATGTTTTGATAATTGATTAGTTGATGATCCTTGTTTCTTGGTTAGTATAATTGTGTTGTGATTGTTGAAATGGTTGAATCAAGGGAGTTAGTAAAATTTGATTGAAAACCTTTGTTCTTGAGAGACTTGAAAACATTTTTGGGACTTGATTAAACTTTGCCTTGAGCTATAGTTTGTTATGTTGTGAAAGGAATTTCAAATAAATTAGTGTTGTTTAATTGTTTTGATAAGTTTGGAAATTGTCTCCAATTTTGGGTGTGAGCGCCGCGAGCCCTATGGAGCATAAGGAAGGAAAATTTGTTTGCAAAATTGTTTTTAATAGTTGTGTTGATGTTTGTTTGAGGTTTGGAAAAAATTAGGGAAATGGTTTGCTAATTTATATTGAAGTCTTGCATTTTAAAAAAAAAAAAGTGGGTCTTTGTTGTATAATCATGTATCCAAGTGTTAAATGATATGTTTTGGGTGATATTAAGACTATTGGAAGTTGTTTGATGATTATTTGAGTTATAGTTTTTGATTAGCATGTTTAACTTGTGATTTCATGATTCTTGGCCTACTCTTGAACTAGTGGAAGTATGGGTTAAAATTGTGAATTTTGTCTTAACGGTTAAATTGAATATTATAGGTAATTTTAAGGTTTTTGGAATAGTTATGCATGAGTTAGCATAAGAGTTAGTTTATGTTTTGTGTAATATTGATGCTTGAAGGATTAGAGTGACATGTAGGACTTGATTTAGTTGTTCTTCAAATTCTTAGCATGATTATGGCCATGATTCTAGTGTTTTGAAAATGGTTTGTTTTGAAAGAACTCTTAAAATTCTTATTTTTGGAAATGTTTTAGTAAGTGATCTATGAAGCTTTGTGAATTGGTCTAATTGAAAGAACTCTTTGAGAACTCTTGTTCTTGAAAGGAAGATTTTAATTGTGAACTTAGATTTAATACTTGTATGTGATATGCTTTAGGCATTAGAAATATTATGAAAAGTGCTAATTGATTATGTTTATGCTTTAAGTTCAAGAAAGTAAGTGTTATGTGATTAGGTAATTTTCAAGAAAAGAAGATTTGCAAATATTTTTGAGGAGAAAAAGAGTTGGCCTAGGTGGTTTTTGGGAAGGAAATTTTAATTTATTAACTTGTATAAATGCTTGTATCAATATGTGTTTAGGCTTTGAAAAATTATGATTCCTTGCACGGTGTTACTTGAAGTTCAAGAGAGATGTTTAGTTTCAAAACCTTACTCTTTTCGAATAAGTTTATGTTTCTAAGTTGTTATGTGTTATGTTACCTTTCCTAGAAGTGTTTTGATTTTAAAACTCCATTTATTTTCAAGTTGCTAATGATTTAAATGCTTGAGTGGGTTTTTGGTTAGAAAAAGGGTAGGTTTGAGAGCTTAAGTTTAGTTAGAATTTATAGATTGTGCTAAGATGCTTGTGGTGATAGGAATTCCGAACTCGAAGATCGTGTAGCGTGGATGCGAAGCTTGCGGTGCTACGCTAGTTAGCATTTGTGGTAAGGGCACTTCTAGATATTTGTAGGCTTTTATTTTTGTATGTCCTTGTGTAAGGGCAACTTTAGTTATTGCTTAGGAATTTAAATTCCAGTTTTTACATCGAAGAAGTCGGACAGCCTCAGGGTTCGAAGTGAGGGTCTTGTACCCCTTCGTTTTACTGCTTTTGATATACTGATTATTTAGTGGGCTTGTCTGCAAGTGGTTGACAGCTGTCCCCAACCCCCCACATTTGTTTGCTCCACTCTGTCAACTCCATCGAGTTGCAGTGGGATGGATTCTGTGATTAGTGGTCGTGATATGATTGGTTGCGATGCGGTTGAATCATTATTCAAATTGTTTCTTGAATTATCATATGCGGTGATTTATTCATTTGAGTGCGAGAGTTTAGTCGAGTCGTCGAGTGTCGTGACATTTTTGGAGTTTCAATCTGAACTACCAAGGTCGGTGTAGAAGTCCGAAGCTATGGCTGGGTGGTGAAGAAGCCCGAAGCCAAAGCTGGTGTGCAGTGGCCCGAACAACCAAGGGTGGTGTGGAAGCCCGATGCCATGGCTGAGGTGGTGTAGAAGCCTGAAGCCACGGCTGGTGTTCAATTGCTCAGTTGACATCTGGTGGTGTAGAAGCCCGAAGACACGGCTGGTGTTCCAATTGCGCAGTGGGCGTCTGTGTTGTCAAGGAACTTAACCTGAATAACCCGGGTGGTGATGAAACCCAAGGCTATGGCTGGTATTCAGTGGATGGATCGACGTTGCTTTTCGGAATTGTCGAGAGTGTCTCAGGAGATATGAGTGGCGTTTTGAGAAATTGTACATCTTGTTATCTTTTGTTTTGTGATTTGTTATTTCTACGATTATTTGAGAAGTTGACCCTTTCCCGTGGTGCCTTCAATCTATGATGGTTACCCAGGCGATGGCGAGGACGCGGAGGACCTGTTGGCGGGCGATGAAGAGGAGGACCCCTTCGAGGATCCGGGCAATGACTTTTATTTATCGTGATTGGCTGTTGCACGCTTGTATTTTGGATGGCTGTAGGATTTTGTTTATAGTGTACAATTGTTGTGGTGACCAGTCAAGCTTTTGGTGTTGTTCTATGTGTACTGCAGGGTAGACTGGTGGCATACTTTTGGAGCAGCCCCCTGTGTGGGTGTCTGCCAGGAGTACCCCGGGGTATGATTGTCCTCACGAGAATTCTCATACTTTAGGTGTATTTTCTTGCACATAGTTATGCACCGCTTTTATTTTGTATGCACTGATTATGTTTTATATGTACTGTTAGGGCTGTCGTGCTTATATATATATATATTGTGTATGTGTTTCCAGTGCATAGTCTTGTGTCTTTAAGATTGCATCATGTTTCGAAACGCTGTGGCGACTCTGAGTGTGTTTTACGGGCGCAGTGTTGTTTTAAAAAAAATAAAAATAATAATAGACCGCTTTTTTCCAAAGGACACAAGAGTACTATTTTAAAAGCACGTCGCATATAGAGTTGGTTCTGTTTAGTAGCGGTCCAGAAACGGGTCGTTACAAAATTAAAATGGGGGGTTTCGATTATGAGAAACAGATTATGAAAAATAGAAATATCAATGTATAAAAACGACTAATCCACTGGTTCGGGATAGTTATTACTTGGACCTATCACTTTCAAATAATTATTCTCTTTCGTGATTCTATTCTTGTTTGATCACAGAATTAACCAATCAAGCGTTGATTAAACCTATACGAATTCCTACTGGATTAAGCATCACAGAATTCAATTAATTATGAATAAGGAACAAGCGTCACAAAAACATAATTAATTTAATAACCAAATTCAATCAAACCTATAACTAAGCATTATAATTCCTATTGATCTCTGTTCGAAATAAACCAAAACAAGCATTCAACTTATTTCAAATAATCAAAAATCAGAGAGCAAAAACGAAGTTGATATGATTAAGCATCAATACCTAAAACGAATTCGCAAACAGAAATCAAAGAGATGAAAGATCAAAGGAAAAGAAATAGAAACACAAAATCAAATTTAACATTAATAACAAACCTCAAGATCCTTATAAAAACTCCCTAACCAGTGAATTAATCTAAAAGGTTTAGCCTTCCATGGAAGGTTTGGCCAAAAACGAGATTAAGAAGGAGAGAAGGAGAAAAGATTGCCAAAAACTCAAAAACGGCAAAAGATTCAAAAGTAATCAAAAGGTGAATCATAAGACTCTAAAAATCCTATTTATAATGTCTCCTTAGGTTAACCTAGGTAAACTAAAGTTTATGACTAAAGAGAAGGGCCCAAAAGAGATTAATTAGCCCAATAACAAACTAATCACATGAGTAAGTTATCTAGAAATCGTAGTCTGTCTGCCAACTGCAGTAATTCGCATTTTCGACCATCACAACATCCGAACTGGGCTTCGGTGTCAACATAAGAGTTGAAGCTCTGCTTCTTAGCTTTCCAACGCCACAAAGATCACTGCAATCAGATAATTATAGCCCAATTTATGGCTTGCAGAAGGAGAAAGAGTCAGGATGTAATAAAATCCGAAAATTAACTAAGAATTTCACTAAAGCCCAATTAAACCCAAAGATATAAAACATGTTAAAAAGTAATTATTAGGCATGACACACATTTTAAAACACAAAGTGCAAAGCTATAAAAGGTGTATTAAAATGCATTGATCAAGGATTCAAGTTGGTGTTCACCATAAACACCATTGCTGAAACGATTAAGTGCCCCTGTGAAGGCATTAGTTTCTATGTTAGTTGGGAATATACTTTCAGAGGAATGGAAAACGTCAACGACGCTCTGTTCGAAAACTATTGCCAGTTGAAGGAAGACAATGTAACTCTTACGGCCAAGGACTTGAAAAGTCATTACAGAGTTCTACGCAAGATTATTGCTAAGAGCGTCATCCTGAAGGCTGGGTCAAGTGACATAGTGAACTATGCGCAGAAGCTCATTATGAGAAATTATATGGCTGGTCACAAAATCAACTTGCCTAGGTTGATTCATTACAATATTATCAATGCAATTGTTGGTTCAAGGAAGGGTTCAGCTGGCAAGAAGAACATTATCAAGGTTATTCCTTATGGAGTTCTTCTTACTACAATGATGGTCAATGATAGAATTGCGAGAAGGCTTGCTGCCTTGACAAACAAAGAAAAAAGGGATAAGTATTTTGGAGTTGGTGCTATTGTTTTCCCTAATGTCTTTGGCGTATATAGCTTGGTAAGAATGAAATAGATCAATGCTAATATGATCAAGAAGGTGAAAAAGGAACAAGGAGAAGGAATAAAAACTAAAGTTAGTGAAGTAGCTGAAACAACTCCCACCAGAAGCTCAGCATCTGGTGTGAAAAGAACTGGTGAGTCTCCAGTAAGGGACACAAGAAGCAAAAAGCAGAAGGTACCTCCTGCACCTAAAAGGAGAGATGATCCAGAAGATGATGAGGACAGAGTCCTCATGAGAAGCATTATGGAGAAAAAAAGAAAGGCAGAAGCTGAAAAACATGTTTCAGCATCTGGCCCCAAGAAGCAACCTCCTCCTCCTCCTCCTGCTGCCCCACAAGGAAAAAGAAAGAGATTGGTTAGGCACTCTGAGCTTAACCCAAAGGTACTGGATTTTACCATTGATGATTCCATTACTACCTTTGGTTCTGATGATACTATTCCTGCACCACCACTCTTTGTTTCATCACCACAAACACACTCCACACAACCATCACCCTCCAAAATACTAGCCAAGAAAACCACAAAAACCAAATCTCAAATCACTGCCCTTATCACTCAACAACCTCCATCAACCGAACCACAAACATCCCAATTAACCACAAAATCCAGAACACTTACATTTCCCTCACCACAACCTTCATCAAACACATCCATCAACATACATTTCATCACTCCACTCTCACCCTTTCAACTTACTCTTCAAAATCCCTCCAAACCAACCCAAAACATACAAAGTCAAGGTGACTTCCCCTCTCCTACTTTCTCTCACTCTCAAACCTACCAACTACTATAGTGCCAAGAAATATGTGTCCCCTATAAACAAACCACGGTTTGTAAGAGAAGAAGTGTATCATTCCATCTATGATCGCCCTTCTCTGTGGCACTTGAAGACATTCACCTCTGGGGTTGCAAGACTAGAGATTGCCCCTCGTTCACGCCTCACTGTCTCTAAAGATGGTGAGATAGTGAAAATGTCATTTGGTAGAAGGTTAAGACCTCTTTCAAACAGGCGAATTATTCCTTTCTCTGTTGATCTTCCTCATGTTCTGCCACAACATGAACCTCTCACTCTAGAGGAATGCGGAAGATGGATTACAGATGAAGAAATGGCATTTATGGCTCACTGCCTGGAGTTGAAAAAGCTTAAGCTAATTCGTCAATACAGAGACCCCTCTTCAACATCTGTAAAGATTGTGCCTGATAGGCAAATGTGTCTACCCTAGTCTATCCCTGATAAAAGGAAGGAACCAACTCCTGGTAAACTTCCAAAATCTATTGGTCTCAAGGAGTATGAAGAAGCTCCTAGGAAATACGATGTCAAAGCATTCTCTGAGCTTCCAGTTAAGAAGCTATCTGAAGACCATGCTCGACGTGTGTATCTAAACCTTCTCATGTGAGATGCTTGGAGAACTAGTTCTTCTGGCTACTGTAATGCAGAAAAGGCAACCATCCCTACTGTTGGCTCTATCAGCAGGGTAACAGACACAAACCTCGCTTTTGTTCATTTTGATGACATGTTTATGTGTTCTATTATTAGGCCTCTAAGTGTTATGAAACTGGAAGATCAATGGGCAGTTATTTGCAAACATTTTGACATTGGATTCTGTTGGAGTCAAATGACTATGTCTTGGAAAGACAAAGTCATTCTACCTCGTCTTAGGCCTCTTAATATTGAAGAAGATGATAAGGAGAATCTGCATAGGTTGTTTCTGGCTGAAAATGAAGGCATCAACTTTATTCTTGATGATATGAGAGCTTTGATAAGATGCAATTTTGGAGAAGCTGCATTTGCAAAATTTGATGCATATGTAGAAGATTTGTTTAAGCACAGAGAAACTATCTTTATGAGTATGCTTTACCCTGAAGAGATTGTGCATAGATGGGAATGGGCTATGGATCTTGAGAAACAGAAGCTGGGAAAAATTATCAAATGGAGCTTACTAAATGATGATTTCTTCCAGAAGGCTCAGGAAAGAAAGGAAAGGAAATTGATTTTGTCACAGGTAGTGTTAGCAGAGCATCAGAAGTTGGAGTCGTAAAGGGTTGTTATTGCTGAACCTGTTCCAGAAGCAGAACCTTCTTCTGCTCCTCCTGCTGCAAATGATGACGTTGTCGTCTTGCCAAGAGCTGAATTTGAAGCCATCTGGGTACAAATCAGAACGTGCATTAGTTGGAAAACATTGTGAATCTCCTCTTGGAACGCTTCAATCAACTTCTTCCTCCTCCTCCACCAAACCCTTAAAAATATTTTTTTAATATTTTGTATTACTGTTAACTTGGTACAAATTTTTTTTTTTTGGTTTTTTTTGCACTTGGTTCATATTTTGAATGATCTAACCTTACTTGATCTAATTTTTGGTACAATTCAAATTTTTCTAGTATCATTACTTACTGTTTTGACTATGATGTGGTTTACGCTCTTTTTGTCAGATGACAAAAGGGGGAGCAAAAGCAAGGTCTGATGAACACGTTGAAAGTCTGATGAATATGCTGAAGTATTACACATTTCATGCATAAATCATACATAGCATATCTTTGAATTGCTCTGATACTCATTAAGATGTGATGTGTTGCTCTGATACTCATGGATATTCATTGTCTGGTGCTTTGATACTCATTAATATCTATTGGCACATTTTTATTATAATTGGTACAATGAATTTCAGCATCTGATCCAAAATAATTGCTTAAGTATATTCATTATTGGTACAATGATCTCAGCATCCGATCTCAATGCTTAATTGAATATATGCTCTGATACTTGTATGCATTTTGCGATCACAAAAATTCTCTCATTATTATAAATCGCCCTGATACCTGAAATATTTAATTTTATCTGAGTTGTTGAACTCAGGGGGAGACCCTTGAAATTATTTTTGAAAGAGCTATTACTCAAGTGAGCAATCAAGTTTCGTGCCAAGTTTCTGGACACCAAGAACTGAACCTCATCGTCTTATATTCTTTCTTTTAGAAAGTTATTATTTTGAGCTTAATCTTTTCATCCCCTATGTGAGAGTTATTTGATTGTATTCAAAAGAAAATTACTTTGTAAAAGTTGTTCTGCCTAGTTAAAGCTTTGTTCCTCAAAGGCTCGAATGTACTGAGTCGTTTTGAGAAGTTAAGAGTATTGTCAAGTTTATGACAGTAGAATACTCTTAAGGAAATTTTTAATCAGTTGATTATAGTGGAAAATCCTTCAGGAACGAAGGAACTAGACGTAGTTACCTGGTTGGTGGTGAACTAGTATAAATCGCTGTGTCTCTTGCTTTACTGCTTTACATTTATTCTTATATTGCGAAGAAACACAAGTTTTCATAAACTGTATTTCCAGCATCTGGTCATACTCCAGCATCCGACAACAAACTGATTTAAAATCAAGTGTTCAAAAGTGTTTTTAACTTAAAGTTTGCGAAAAGTTTTGAACACAATTCAACCCCTTCTTGTGTTCACGTTCAGTTAGAACCTAAACGATTGAGAAGTTTAGACCCTCATTGATTTTGATGATAACAAAGTTTTTGCAAGTGAACAATTTATCTTCTGACAAGTCTTGGAGTGTGCAGGTATTAAAATCACACATGTTTTATAACTCACTCAAGCAAGAAGAAGAAATTCATAAGAGTTTGAATGCATTCCATGTGTGTCTGCATCCGGTTCACTCCAGCGTCTTGTCTAAAGCAAGCGTCTGGTAGTGTTATCTTTTGACACGTGGATTACTCAATTGCTGCGAGCGTCCATCCATTATTCTGAGCGAGCATCTGGTTTATTAATGAATCACGTGATGGTCACGTTTGTGCTCTTCTACCTCAACTATTTTGGAACGGAATTTGAATTTGATTTTGTGCACTCATTTTAATGTACGAGGTATCAAAGGTGACACTTTTAGTATAAGACAAAATTTGTATAAGGTAATTGTGAAAAGCAGATAGTACAAAAACGATATTGTGTACTATTCTGATAATTCTCTGGAAAGGAAGAAAAGGACAGCATTTCAAATTACCTCACTCAATGATATGGAGCTGAAATTTACTGCAATGGTAATGCCCTCAAGGCCTCCTATAAATACCCGAAGGTATTCATTAAAGAAGATGGCCAAAAATTGCTAGAAACTATATTCTGAAAGAGCTATTACCCAAGTGAGCAATCAAGTTTCGTGTCAAGTTTCTGGACACCAAGAACTAAACCTCATCGTCTTATATTCTTTCTTTTAGAAAGTTATTGTTTTGAGCTTAATCTTTTCATCCTCTCTGTGAGAGTTATTTGATTGTATTCAAAAGAAAATTACTTTGTAAAAGTTGTTCTGCCTAGTTAAGGCTTTGTTTCTCAAAGGCTCGAACGTACTGAGTCGTTTTGAGAAGTTAAGAGTATTGTCAAGTTTGTGACAGTAGAATACTCTTAAGGAAATTTGTAATCAGTTGATTATAGTGGAAATCCTTCAGGAACGAAGGGACTAGACATAGCTACCAGTTTGGTGGTGAACTAGTATAAACCTCTGTGTCTCTTGCTTTATTGCTTTACATTTATTCTTATCTTGCAAAGAAAAACAAGTTTTCTTAAACTTCATTTTCAGCGTCTGGTCATACTCCTGCATCCAATAACCTACAGATTTAAAATCAAGAGTTCATAAGTGTTTTTAACTTAAAGTTTGCGAAAAGTTTTCAACACAATTCAACCCTCTTCTTGTCTTCACATTCTGTTAGTACCAGAGCTCGGCCTCTTGGTTGAGCACTTAACAGTGTTGAGAGAAAAGATCCTATACTGTGAACATGTCTTGATGGCCTCCTTGTTGTAGAAATTGGCCATTTGCTTGATTTTCAACATAGAATCTGGTTGTGACTTATGTTTTTGTATTTTTGATATAAAATGAATGAAAAAATGGATAGAGAATGAATGGAATTTCGTGGCTTTGGTGGTAGATAATTAAGGGGACAGATTGTGAAAACACAAAATAGAACAAGAAACAAACAAGGTCTCAAGGATCTGTTTATGAGTAAGTGAAGAAGATGGATGATTGGGAGGCAGGGGCGCCACCTTAGTCTAATCCAAGACAAGGATAAGCCTATGAATGTGAGGATCACCACAAGAAGAGAGTTTCTTGATAAGATCGATAAACCGTCCAATCCGTAACCAAAGAGTATGAACTCAATATTTTTGCTAAGTCTGTGTTGCCTCTTATTGAACTTTCGCCACTATATATAATGAGGGTCTTGTTGTTCCAAAGAGTCAAAGAGACAAAAATCCTTACAAGGAATCCTAGGCTAACATAACTAGCATAACTAAAGGCAATTACAAACAACATAATTGTGGTCGTTCCATAGCCTAAGTGGCGAATCGAAATGAAAGAGACAGCTTCACATTCTGTTTGATTGCTCTTCATGACCAGGGAAGGTTTCACAACCACACATTAATTACTATTAAATGGGTGGTCGCGCTTTAATGTCTTTGTTGGAGCCTTCATTTCTTTGTCTTGTGTAACTCCTTTTTGCCTTGATTGCTTTGAATTCCTTTGTCTTTCTTTGGCAGCAACATTATAGACTCATAAAACTACACAAAGAGCTGTTGAGAGGTGTGGGACCCCTTGCTCCTTGCGCCACACAGCCACTTGAAGTGGATTAAACACACCAAAAAAAAATTAAATAACTTAGTGCCTTGGTCCCAAATAAATCAATTGGTCACTTGCACTTTTATTCAATTAAAAGAAATTAACTTGGCTGCCTTCTTTTATGCAAGTTGCGCCTCCTCCATGGCTTGTATGATAAGCATGGTTTTTGGTGCAATTACATCTTTGCCTCTGTTTGCAATTGTCTTAGTCATGAATTGGACTAAGCTTTCTTGAACCCTCCTTGACATTACCCTAGTCATTGGTCCTCCTAAGCTTTGAATGGCCTCTTGGTGCTCCATGTCCTCATCATGTCTGCAGAAGGTGGTCATATGAACCGTCCTCCTCTATTTACTGGAGAAAAATTTGACTACTGGAATGATAAGATAAAAGCTTTCTTTGGGACACAACAACTTGAGTTGCGGGATATTGTTGAAAGTGGTTACATTCTTCCCACTAATGCTGATGGTGTTGCAATAGCAAGAGAAAATTGGAATGATGAGCAGAAAAAAAGCTATCAAATCAATCAAAAAGCTAGATTTATTCTTATATGTGCTATGTTAGACAAGGAATATGACAAATGTGGAAATTTGATACTGCCAAAGAAATTTGGGATTCTCTTGTTTTGTCTTATGAGGGCTCTGCCCAAGTAAGAGAGACTAAAGTTAGCATGTTGGTTTGCCAATATGAGCTGTTCAAAATGGAAGATAGTGAAAACATTGAATCTATGTTTGGAAGGTTCCAAACACTTGTTCATGGGTTATAGGCCCTTGGAAAAAGTTATACCCACCTGACCATGTGAGAAAGATCCTGAGAAGTTTGACCAAGCAGTGGAGACCTAAAGTCACTGCTATTCAAGAAGCAAAAGATTTAAATGTCTTAAGACTTGAAGATCACTTGAGTTCTTTGAAAGCTCATGAACTTGAACTAAATGAAGAAGAACATGTGAAGAAAAGTATGACTATTGCTTTGAAAATCAACAAACAAAAAGCCAATAGTTCTAAAGCCCTTTAGGCTGAAGAAGAATCAGAAGATGAAGCTTTAGAAGGAGACGTTGATGGGTCGGATGATGAGCTCGCGTTCATATCCAGGAAGATCCAAAGAATATGAAAGAAAAGAAACTTCAAGAAGAAATTCCACAAGAAATATGTCAAGGGCAAGAAGGAAAGCAAAGACAAAAGCCAAGTTGTTTACTATGATGTAAAAAGCCTCAACACTTCAAATCTGAATGTCCTAATCTTAAGAAGAAGCCCACAAGAAGTTCCTTCAAGGGAAAGTGGAAGAGTCTAATGGCCACATGGGAAGATCTGGATTTATCCTCTTCTGAGGATAATAATGAAGAAGAAGCCAATCTTGCCCTCATGGCAAATACTGAATTAGACTCTAAACAAGAAGTTGAAGAGGTGATAATATATGATTCTTATTCTAAACTTCAACTGGCATTTTATGATCTTCTTAAGGACTTTGCCACTCTCTCTACTGAGTACAAAGCTTTGAAAAAGAAATTTTCAAAATTATCACAAGAATTTCAAGTTTTGAAAAATGAAAACTCAAATCTCAGTGAAGAGAATCAGAAGCTGAAAACTAAAAATCAGCGTCTGGTGGATAGTCAGCATCTGGTAACTTATCAGCAACCAGAAGCAGAGAGCTCTCAACCTAAAAGCTCTAAAGCTAAAAACAATCCTAGGTGTAAATGAAATGATTATGAATATGCATTTCAAAAGTTTCTTGCAAAGAGTGTAACTTGAACCAAGCAAGCTTCAATGATTTAGGGTGTCAGTAAAATGACAACTCAAGGTCTTGGTTACATATCAGATGAACCCTCTTTAGAAAATGAAAATCATGCATCTGATAAATCCAATGATCACAGTGATTGCTTGCATTGTACTTATTGCAACAAACCTGGTCATTTGAAAAGTTCATGTACTGTTTTGAAGACTAAGAAGGACAAGTATCCTTCAAGAACAAATAAGAAAGGACCCAAAAAGATATGGGTACCAAAAGATAAAATAGTCTATGTTGCAGACATGCTTTGCAACAAGGTCAACATGTTGGAACCTAAACGATTGAGAAGTTTAGACCCTCATTAATTTTGATGATAACAAAGTATTCACAAGAGAACAATTTATGTTCTAACAATTCTTGAAGTGTGCAGATACTAATATTACATATACTTCTAAGCCACTTAAGCAAGAAGGAAGAAGTTCACAAGAGAAGGATACACTCCATGTGTCAAAGATCCTATCATCCTAGTATATTGTCTTCGTGAGCGTCTGGAATTATCTTTTTGTGACACAAGGCTTATCCATTTGCTACGAGCGTCCAACCTTCCTGTTCTGAGCGAGCGTCTGAACTTCATTTTAAATCACGTGATGGTCACATAGTTGCTCATCCTCTCAAAAGCTTCTGTAACGGATTTCGAATTTGATCTTATGCACTCAAATTGTTGTACGAGGTATCAAAGGTGACACCTTTAGCTAAAGACAAAAATCGTACAAGCATTTGTGAAAAGTAAGGTAGTACAAAAACGGTAATGTGTACTATTGAGATATTCTCTGGAAAGGAAGAAAGAGACAGCTTTTTGAAATCACCTCACTCAATGGAAAGGAGCCATTTTTACTGTAACGGTAATATCCTTTAGAACTCCTATAAATACCCCATGGTATCCATCGAAGAAACTGCCGAAACTCTACAAGAGAATATTGCTTCATTTACTGAGAACAAGCATCAAGCTATACACTACAAAGAGTCAATACTCAAAGCACCGCTTCGTGAGCAACAAGTTTCGTACTCAAGTCTCTGGACTACAAGAATCAACTCGGTCCGACACTTTCTTTTAGAAAGCATTTCTGTATTGAGCTTAATCTTTTATCCTCTCTGTGAAAGTTATTTCTGCTTGTATTCAACTTACTTGTAAAAGTTGTTTTGGCCTAGTTAAGGCTGTACCCTCAAAGGCTCGAATGTACTGAGTCGTTTTGAGAAGTTGAGAGTATTGTCAAGGTTGTGACAGTAGAATACTCTTAAGGTTTTGTAATCAGTTGATTATAGTGGGAAATCCTTCAGGAACGAAGGGACTAGACGTAGCTACCAGTTTGGTAATGAACTAGTATAAATCTCTGTGTCTCTTGCTTTACTGCTTTCTATTTATCTTTATCTTGTTCTGTTAAAAACAAGTTTTCACAAACTGCTTCAAATGTCCCGTTTATTTATTAAATGTCCGATACACAAGCTGTTTTGAAAAACCTGTGTTCTAAGTGTTTTTAACTTAAAGTTTGCGAAAAGTTTTCAACACAATTCAACCCCCCTTCTTGTGTTCACGTTCAGTTGGTACCAGAGCTCGGCCTCTTGGTTGAGCACTTAACAGTGTTAAGAGTAAAGATCCTACTGTGAACATGTCTGCTGAAGGTGGTCATATGAACCGTCCTCCTCTATTCAATGGAGAAAAATTTGATTACTGGAAAGATAAGATAAAAGCATTCTTTGAGGCACAAAATCTTGATTTGTGGGATATAGTTGAAAGTGGATACATTTCTCCCAATCGATGCCCTTGGTGTTGCAATACCTAGGGAAAATCGGATCGATGATCGTAAAAGAGATATCAAACCAATCGAAGGCTAGATTTATCCTCATCCGTGCTATGACAGAAAGAGAATATGATAAATGTGGTAAGTTTGATAACGCCAAAGAAATGCAGGATTCTCTTGTTTTGTCTTATGAGGGTTCTGCCCAAGTAAGAGAAACAAAGGCTAGCATGATGGTTCGCCAGTATGAGCTATTCAAAATGGAAGATGGAGAAAACATTGAAACTATGTTTGGAAGGTTCCAAACACTTATTCATGGGTTACAGGCCCTTGGAAAAAGTTATACTACACCTGACCATGTGAGAAAGATCTTGAGAAGTTTGACTAAGCAGTGGAGACCCAAAGTCACTGCTATTCAAGAAGCAAAAGATCTAAATGTCCTTCGGCTTGAAGATCTTATGAGTTCTTTGAAAGCTCATGAACTTGAGCTAAATGAAGAAGAACCTACCAAGAAGAGTAAGTCTATTGCTTTAAAAGTTAATCAACATAAACCTAGTACTTCTAAAGCTTTTCAGGCTGAAGAAGAAGAATCAGATGATGAAGCTTCACAAGGAGATTATGATGGATCAGACGATGAGCTAACGTTCATATCTAAGAAGATCCAGAGAATGTGGAAGAAGAGAAACTTCAGAAGGAGGTTTCAGAAGAAAGATACAAAGGACAAGAAGGAAAGCAACGACAAGGACAAAGCCCAAGTCATTTGCTATGAATGTAAGAAGCCTGGACATTTCAAGTCCAAGTGTCCTAATCTTAAGGAAAAGTCCACAAGAAGATCCTTCAAGAAAAAGAAGAAAGGTCTCATGGCAACATGGGAAGATCTTGACTTATCCTCCTCTGAGGAAGATAAAGAAGAAGAAGCTCACATTGCCATCATGGCAGACACTGATCTTGATTCAGAAGAAGAAGTTGAAGAGGTAATAATATATGATTCTTATTCTGAACTTCAACTTGCATTTGATGATCTGTTAAAGGACTCTGCCACTCTCTCTATTGAGTATAAGAATTTGAAAAAGAAATTTTCAAAACTATCACAAGATTTTCATTCTTTATACAATGAAAACTCTGTACTCAATGAAGAGAACCAGAAGCTGAAAACTGAAAATTAGCATATGGTGGATAACCAGCGTCTGGAAGCTAACAAGCAACCAGAAGCTGAGAGCTCTCAAGTTCAAAGCTCTGCAGTTACAGGCAATCCTAACTGCAAATCAAATGACTATGAACATGCATTTCAAAAGTTTCTTGCAGAGAGTGTAACACGAAGCAAGCAAGCTTCTATTGAACGTGAACACAAGAAGGGGGGGTTGAATTGTGTTGAAAACTTTTCGCAAACTTAATGTTAAAAACACTTAGAATAAAAGTTTCTCAAAAACTGTTTGTTTATCGGACGGTGAAAATCAGTTTGTGAAAACTTGTTTTTAACTCAACAAGATAGAAATGAATAGAAAGCGAAAGGTGAGACACAGAAATTTATACTAGTTCACTACCAACCTGGTAGCTACGTCTAGTCCCTTCGCTCCTCAAGGATTTTCCACTATAATCGACTGACATAATTTCCTCAAGAGTATTCTCTGTCACAACTTGACAATACTCTCAACTTCTCAAAACGACTCAAGACAATGAGCCTTTGAGGATACAAATTTAAACTAGGCCAAAACAAACTTATACAAGTGAGTTGAAATACGCTTGAAAATAACTCTCACAGAGAGGATAAAAGATTAAGCTCAACTAAAGAAAAACTTTCTTAAAGAAAGGGCCTGACGCTGAATTCGATGAGTCCGTAGACTTGATTGCTCACGTAAGCAAAGGTATGTTCTCGCAGAATTTTAGCAAGCTTTTTCACGTAATGTTCTTTCTCTCTTTCTTCAATGGATACCATGAGGTATATATAGGAGATCCAAGGATATGACCGTTAGAGTAAAAAATGGCTCCTAACCATTGACTAGAGATAATTCAAAAATGTCATCTCTATCTTGCTTTGCAGAGAATGTCCCAAAGCCCATGTTACCGCTTTTTCTTGTCTGCAGACGATTTTTGTCTTGTAGTTAAAGATTTCAACTTTGATATCTCGTACACCGATTTTAGCGCTCAAGATCAATTTTGAGATCCGCTCCAAAGACTTCCGAGAGGTAGAGCGAGAACGTGACTAACACGTGATTTTAAGTGAGGTTCAGACGCCGCCAGAGTTGGAAGTTCTGACGCTGCTCAAGGTTAGAAGTTCGGACGCTTGTAGCAATTTGATAAGCATAGTGTATAAAGAGAAATTTCCAGACGCTCACTAGGATGAGCCGGATGCTGACAAATAGAATGAATCCTTCTCTTGAGAATTACTTTCTTCTTGCTTGAGTGGCTTAGAAAATAGATATTATTAGTATCTCAGACACTTCAAAAAATGTTAGAACATAAATTGTTCTCTTGTGAATATTTTGTTATCATCAAAATTAATGAGGGTCTAAACATCTCAATCGTTTAGGTTCCAAACAATCTCCCTTTTTGATGATGACAAATATCTAAGGTTGATGAACAATTTATTTTCACAAAGACATTAAGTCCGCCTTTGAATTTAACAATTAGATATATAAGAACAATTCAGGTTTTAAGGTTATTGTCGATAAACAAATTCATTTAAGTGATTACGAAAGATTCGTAAATGTATCGTGAGCGTATATTTAATACGCTGAGATCGGATACCAAATAGATTGATTTAATCAAGGTATATTTCATTGTACCAAATAAAATTTATTAAACAATATAAGAGCACTAGATCAAATAATATTAGCGCATACAGATGCTATGTATGAAGTGCTATGCATGATACTTTAGTTCTAGTGTATCCATCGGATGGTGGATAATCGTATTCTCACGTGTTCATTATACCTTTCTTTCGTGTTCATCATACGTTTTCTTGTACTCCCCCTTTTGTCATCAAGCAAAAATAGTGTAAAAACACATCATAGTCAAAATACTACTTAGAAAAATTTGAATAAGAGACAGATAATAAGATCAAAAACAGTTATATATATATATATCAACCAAATAAAATTTATTTTATATCACACAAAAAAATATTTCAAGGGTTTTGAAGAGGTGGAGGTGGGATATTGAGACGTTCGTAGAGAAGCTTCAGTGCAGTTTCCAGCTGAGTAACCTTTAAGTTTGTAGCCTTCATTTCTTCAAATTCTGCTCTTGGAATGGTGACCATCTCAACTGCAGAAGTGGAAGTAGAAGGTCCAGCTTCTGGTACAGACGCAGACTTCAGCTTCTGATGCTCTGCTAGCACCAGGTTGGACAACTCCAGTCTCAAATCCTTCTTCTTTTGAGCTCTTAAGAAGAATCCATCATTTGGTATAACCCATTTGATGAAGTTTCCGAGTCTTCTTAGCTCAGATTCTGTCTGAATCTCCCACTGATGCTTCACATCTTCAGGGTATAGCAAATTCATGAAGATAGTTTCCCTGTGAAGAAAAACATCAGCAGTGTAGGAGTCAAACTTATTTCCAGCGTCTTCTCCCCAAATATTTCTGATGAAGACACTCAACGCTTCACTGGTGAAGGAAAGAGCTTCATTTTCAGCCAGGTAGATCCTTCTTAGATTTTCCCTGTCATAATCTTCTAGCACAAAGGGGTCGAGTCGCGGTAATAAGGCTTTGGCTTTCCAAGATTCAGACCATTGACTCCACGTAAACCCAATATCGAAGAGTTTGGTCACAGCAGCCATTGGTTATTGATCTTCATGCAGTCCAAGGGTCTGATTACCGAGCATCTGAACATATCATCAAAGTATACAGTTCCTAGGTTGATGTCAGTAACCTTGCTGATCTTCCCAACAGTAGGAATGGTTGCCTTTTCAAAGATCACAACAGCTAGAGGAGCAGCTTCTCTGCTCATCTTTCTTCGTGAGAAGACAAGTAGTACCTTCCGCGTGATCCTCGATATCTTTGCAATCGGAAGCTGAGGAAATTCCTTAAGATTGTACCTTGTAGGTGCTGCCTCATACTCCTTCACCGATCCCGCCGATCCTGAAAGGTCGCTTCCGAGCGAAGTTCTTTCCTTTTCCCAGAATAGACCAAGGTAGCCACCTTTGTCTATCCACTATCTTGATAGAGACAGATGATGGGTCTCGATATTGCCTTATAACTTCAAGTCTTTTCTCGCTCAAGGCAATGTACCATGAAGGCAAATTTTCATCATCTGTAATCCACCTTCCACATTCTTCCAATGTGAGAGGTTCAGATCGAGGAAGGGATAGAGGAAGATCGACAGAGAAGGGAATTGCCCGCTTCTCGGTCGGGTCTCAATCTTCCTTTGAAGGACATTTGGACGAGGTCATCTCCATCCTTGAGGGTTGCACTTACAGATCGGCAATCTCCAATCTGGCGACTCCGTATGAAGGTTTTTAGATGCCAGGTTGAGGGCGGTTATAGATCTGTTGTATACCTCATACTTTACAAACCGTGGTTTGTATGAGATATTTTTCTTTTAGCGACTTCTGCTGGTTTAATGGTGAGGGAAAGTAAGGTAGGAGTAGCTTTGGTGACTTTGTAGGCTTTGAATGGATTAATGGGAGGTGTTTTGAAAAGGAGGTTGAAAGGGTGAGAATGAAGTTTGGAAATGTATGTGGTGAGGGAAGTGTTTGGGAAAATTTGGGGTAGGTTAAGATAAAGTGAAGTGGATGATGGTTGGGTAGAATTTGTTTAGGGACAATGGAGGTTTTCTGTGTATGGGTTTGAGGTTGTGGTGGAGGTGCAATAGATATTGGCGGAGCACGAATAGAATCAGCAGATGCAACAACAGATACAGACTCATCAGGAGAATTCAGTACCTTAGGTTCAGGTTCAGATTGCCTGACCGATCTTTTGAGCTTCATGCAGAGGCGGAGATCTTTGGAGGCAGATGCTGAATGTCCTTCTTCTGTAGTCCGGATGCTGAGACTGGCTTCTCAGCTTCTGGTTTGCTCCTCTTCCTCAGAACCTGACTGATGGGAACTCGGTCCTCATCTTCTGGTTCCTCAACAGTAGGTGCAGGAGCCACCTTCTGTTTTGTTCTTCTGGTCTCTCTCGAAGGAGACTCAGCGTGTCTTTTCTCACCAGGCTTTGAGCTTCTGGTGGTTGTCTTTTCTGTTTCCTCTTCCTGTTGCTCAACTTTCACTTTCTTCATCATGGACCCGAAGCAATTTCATTCTTACTAGGTCATTGACTCCAAAAGTGTCGGGAATCACAATGTTATCAAAGACCAAAATACTTTGCCTTTACTTGATCCGTAAAGCCGTCGACTTGTTTATGACCAGATTCTTGTCCATCATTTTGGTGAGCAAGACACCATACGGAATGAACTTGTAGGTGTTCTTCTTGTCAGCAACACCTTTTCTTGAGTTGACAAGAGCATTGACCAGGTTATTGTAGATTAATCTTGGCAGGTTCACCTTGTTGCCAGCCATGAAGTGTCTCAGGATGAATTTCTGCTCGTAGTTGACAATATCACTAGAGCCAACCTTTAACAGGACGCTCTTGGTGATAATCTTATGAAGAACTCTGAAATGACTTTTCAGATTCTTGGCAGTAGGTGTTACACCAGATTCTTTCAGCTGCTGGTAGTTTTCAAACAGATCATTGTTGACCTTCTCAATCCCATGGAATGCGTCGGCCATTCTCAATAGAAGACGATGCCTTCACACGGACACCCAAGAACTTCGTAAATGTTTTTGATGGTAAGGACAAACTTGAATCCTTTCAATGTTCCTTCAATGATACCACCTCTGTAGCCGAACATTTCCCCTGCACTTTAATCGCCGCCACCGTAACCTCAACCGGTTCCGTAAGAAATCTTGTTCCCTCACCATTGCCTTGAATCCTTTGAAGAAGTCGGCCGTAAAGTTTGAAGCTTTCCAAATCGACTCGATTTTCCATCAAGACTTTTCCTTCGCACATGGTGTTATAGATAGTCAGATATTCGTAAGTTGATACTCCACCATGAGTGCGCTTGAGAAATGGAGGCGATGAAGGTTTTAGGTTTAAGCACACAGAGAGAGAGAGGAAAGAGAACGAGCACGCCTTTAGCGTAAAATGCAGAGTGGAGCGAAAGAAGTGGAGTAGTGGGAAGGATATAGACAGAGTACAAAGACATTTTCAAAACCGCTACGTATTTCCACATGAAATTTAAATCAAAAGGAAAAGAAAATAAAAATTCGCTTTTCATTAAATGCGGACTCCAAAATAAAAGTAGAAAATTTTATCGAAGAACGTAAATAATCATGACTCAAGAGGTATGATGAGACGCTGAGTCCGTGAACACGTGTGACACGTGTGGGTGTGCTCGGACGCACGCAAATCGACTTACCGGATGATGAGTTATGATGCGTATGACAAATAAGATGCAGATGCACATACATGCTTACGCCATATCGATGTCAAATATAGCTTATTGTCGACGCCGAGATTAATCATTCTTTATAAGATGAAAGTTTAAATTCCTTCTTATAAAATTGAATCTATCTTCAAGAAGGGGTTTTGTAAATATGTCACCACCGATGATCGTTGTCTACAAATTTTATTTCTAAAATACCCTTCGAACATAGTCTCTTATAAAATGATGCTTAATCTCAATGTGCTTTGCTCTAGAATGCAATATTGGATTTTTAGTCGACATATGGCGGATGTATTATCACGTAAGATAGGAATGTTACTCGTTTATCAAGTAGTCTTCAAGTTGATACTTCATCCACAAGTTGAGAATCGCAACTTGTCACGAGATGTATTCAGCTTTCCGTTGAGAGTGCTATTGTACTTTGCCTTTGCTTGACCAAGACACAAGATTAGCTCCAAGGAATTGGCAGCCTCCACTTGTGCTTTTTCTTTCAATTCGATCTCCAAAGAAAGTCGGCATCACGTAAACCTACTAATTGGTAATCTTTTGATTTCTTATAAAGCAAACCAAGATTAGTAGTTCCTTGTAAATATCTAAATATTCTTTTAACAAAGACTTATGTGTGATTCTCTAGGATCCGATTGAAACCTAGCACACAAAGTGCACGAACATAATATCGTGTCTTGAAGCCGTAAGATAAAGTAAAGATCCAATCATACCTGTATAGCTTCGATCTACCTTCTTACCAATTTCATCTTTCTTGAGAGAGCGGTAGGATGCATAGGCGTGCTCATCGGCTTGCAATCCAAAGATCTTGAATTTCTTCAATAATTCTTTGATGTATTTGCTTTGATGAATATAAATACCATCATTGCATTGCTTGATTTGTATTCCAAGGAAGAACTTCAATTCTCCCATCATGCTCATCTCAAATTCAGCCTGCATAAGCTTAGAAAATTCTTTGCAAAGGCTTTCATTAGTAGCTCCAAAAATAATGTCATCAACATATATTTGGACAAGTATGAAATGCTTGTTTGAGGTTTTTCTGAAAAGAGTTGTGTCAACTAAACCTCTAGTAAATCCATTTTCCATTAAAAAGGAACTTAGTCTATCATACCATGCTTTGGGAGCTTGCTTAAGACCATATAGTGCCTTTTTAAGTTTAAAAACATGTTCAAGAAATTCAATATCTTCAAAACCAGGAGGTTGTTTGACATAAACTTCTTCAGTTATAAAACCATTTAAAAAAGCACTTTTCACATCCATTTGATATAAAGTTATCTCATGATGTGCTGCAAAAGAAAGTAAAATGCGAATTGCTTCTAATCTTGCAACAAGAGCAAAAGTTTCAAGAAATCAATACCTTCTTCTTGTGAGTAGCCTTGAGCAACTAACCTTGCTTTATTTCTCACAACCTTACCGTCTTCATCAAGCTTATTTCTAAATACCCATTTAGTGCCAATAGCTTGCTTATCTTCTGGTAGAGTAACTAGCTTCCAGACATCATTCCTTTGGAACTGATTTAACTCATCTTGCATGGCTAGAATCCACCCTTCATCTTCCAAGGCTTGATCAATCGCCTTAGGTTCCATCTCGCAGAGAAGTGCGAAGTCAAAGATGCTCCTTGAAAGAGGATCCGTTCGTACTTTATCACCAGGTTCTCCTAAGATTTGATCTTTTGGATGATTGGTCTTGTACTTCCAGCTTTTTCTTGCTTCACTTCCGCAGGTAGAATTCTTCGCCTTTTCACCACCGGATGATGAAGATGTATTTTCACCGCCTGGCTTTTCACCTAGGTTTAAATCTGAAAATAACTCATCTAGCTCGACATTGCGATGTCGGGCTTCTTATCATCAAACTTGACTGAATGGACTCTTCAATCAAAGTTTCTTTGTTGTATATTCTAAAAGTTTTAGATCTTTCGTAATATCCCAAAAGATTCCTTTGTCGACTTTGGAATCAAACTTACTAAGTCGATCTTTAGTATTCAAGATATAACAAATACAACCAAAAGAATGAAAGTAAGAAATGTTTGGTTTTCTTCCTTTCCACAGTTCATATGAGTCTTATTCAAGATAGGTCTTATATAAATTCTATTTTGAATATAACAAGTTGTGTTTATCGCTTCGCCAAAAATGTTTCGCAATATCGCCTTCATTGATCATGGTTACGCCATTTCCTGGAGGGACCTATTTTTCCTTTCTACAACACCATTTTGTTGAGGTGTTCTAGAGAGGAGAAATTGTGGGAGATGCCATTTCCTTCACAAAATTTTTGAAAGTTCTCATTTTCAAATTCTCCCCATGATCACTTCTAATAGAGGAAATGCAAATGCCTTTTTCATTTTGAACTGATTTGCGTAAAACAAGAAATACCTTATAAGACTCATCCTTGTGGGCAAGGAATTTAACCCATGTCCATCTAGTAAAATCATCAACAATGACTAAACCGTATTTCTTTCCGACTAAAGAGGCTGTCCTTGTGGGACTAAAAAGATCAAGATGTAAAAGTTCAAGTGGTCTAGGAGGTGAAACAACATTTTTAAATGAAAAGAGGTTTTAACTTGTTTTCCCTTTTGACAAGCTTCACAAAGGGCATCAGATTTGTACTTAAGATTTGGTAAGCCTTTAACAAGATTGTGCTTGTTTAACTTTGAGATTAACCTCAAGTTGGCATGACCTAATCTTTTGTGCCAAATCCATTGCTCATCTTCAACAGACATAAGACACTTGACATCTTGTTTTTCAAGTTCAGAAAGATCAACTTTATAAACATTTTGTTTCCTCTTTGCTGTAAAGAATATTGATGCATCATTTTTGCTCTTTACGAAACATCCAGTTTCTGTAAATATGACTTCATAACCATTGTCACATAATTGGCTTATGCTCAATAGATTATGTTTCAGTCCTTCAACATATAAAACATTATCAATAGAAGGAAGAGAGCCTTTACCTATCCGACCAATTCCAACTATTTTACCTTTCTGGTTTCCTCCGAAACCAACGAATCCAGCTTCTCTAGGTCTTAGTTCTTGGAACATATGCTTTTCTCCCGTCATGTGACGCGAGCATCCACTGTCTAAGTACCAGGACTGGTGTGTTGACTTTGTTGCTAAGCATGTCTCTTCAACATCTTCTTCTGACTCAATGTCCGTGTCTGCCATGAGAGCAATGTGAGCTTCTTCTTTATCTTCCTCAGAGGAGGATAAGTCAAGATCTTCCCATGTTGCCATGAGACCTTTCTTCTTTTTCTTGAAGGAGCTTCTTGTGGACTTCTCTTTAAGATTAGGACACTGATTTAAAATGTCCAAGGCTTTACATTCATAGCAAATGACTTGGGCTTTGTCTTTGCTCTCCTTCTTGTCCTTTGAATCTTTCTTCCAAACTTCCTTCAAGTTTCTTTTCTTCCACATTTTCTGGATCTTCTTAGATATGAACGCTAGCTCATCATCCGATTCATCGAATCTCCTTCCGACGCTTCATCGCTCGATTCTTCTTCTTCACTGCAAGGCTTTTGAAGTACTAGTTTTATGATGATTGACTTTTAGAGCAATAGACTTACTCTTCTTGGTAGGTTCTTCTTCATTTAGCTCAAGTTCATGAGCTTTTAACTAACTCATAAGATCTTCAAGTCGAAGAACATTTAGATCTTTTGCTTCTTGAATAGCGGTGACTTTGGGTCTCCACCGCTTAGTCAAGCTTCTTAAGATCTTTCTAACATGATCGTGTAGTATAGCTTTTTCCAAGGGCTCAGAACCCATGAACTAGTGTTTGGAACCTTCCAAACATAGTTTCAATGTTCTCTCCATCTTCCATTTTAAATAGTTCATCTTGGCGAACCATCATGCTAGCTTTTGTTTCTCTTACTTGGCAGAGCCCTCATAAGACAAAACAAGAGAATCCTGCATTTCTTTGGCGAGATCAAACTTGCCACATTTGTCATATTCTCTTCACATAGCAATGATGAGAATAAATCTAGCCTTCTCTGTTTGATATATCTTCTTCTCGATCATCGCACCAATTTTCCCTAGGTATTGCAACACCAAGGGCATTAGCGGGAGAAATGTATCCGCTTTCAATTATATCCCATAAATCAAGATTTTGTGCCTCAATGAATGCTTTCATCTTATCTTTCCAGTAATCAAATTTTTCTCCATTGAATAGAGGAGGACGGTTCATATGACCACCTTCAGTAGACATGTTCACAATATAGAATCTTTTCTCTTGACACACTGTTAAGTGCTCAACCAAGAGGCCGAGCTCTGATACCAACTGAACGTGAACACAAGAAGGGGGGGTTGAATTGTGTTGAAAACTTTTCGCAAACTTAATGTTAAAAACACTTAGAATAAAAGTTTCTCAAAAACTGTTTGTTAATCGGACGGTGAAAATCAGTTTGTGAAAACTTGTTTTTAACTCAACAAGATAGAAATGAATAGAAAGCAGTAAAGCAGGAGACACAGAAATTTATACTAGTTCACTACCAACCTGGTAGCTACGTCTAGTCCCTTCGTTCCTGAAGGATTTTCCACTATAATCAGACCGACATAATTTCCTCAAGAGTATTCTACTGTCACAACTTGACAATACTCTCAACTTCTCAAAACGACTCAAGACAAATGAGCCTTTGAGGATACAAATTTAAACTAGGCCAAAACAAACTTATACAAGTGAGTTGAAATACGCTTGAAAATAACTCTCACAGAGAGGATAAAAGATTAAGCTCAACTAAAGAAAAACTTTCTTAAAGAAAGTGGCCTGACGAATTCAAAGAGTCCGTAGACTTGATTGCTCACGTAAGCATGTATGTTCTCGCCAGAATTTTAGCAAGCTTTTTCACGTAATGTTCTTTCTCTCTTTCTTCAATGGATACCATGAGGTATATATAGGAGATCCAAGGATATGACCGTTAGAGTAAAAAAATGGCTCCTAACCGCTGACTAGAGATAATTCAAAAATCTTTGTCTCTATCTTGCTTTGCAGAGAATGTCCCAAAGATCCATGTTACCGCTTTTTCTTATGTCTGCACGATTTTTGTCTTGTAGTTAAAGATTTCAACTTTGATATCTCGTGACACCCGATTTTAGCGCCAAGATCAATTTTGAGATCCGCTCCAAAGACTTCCGAGAGGTAGAGCAAAGAACGTGACTAACACGTGATTTTAAGTGAGGTTCAGACGCCGCCAGAGTTGGAAGTTCGGACGCTCGTTCAAGGTTGGAAGTTCGGACGCTTGTAGCAATTTGATAAGCATAGTGTATAAAGAGAAATTTCCAGACGCTCACTAGGATGAGCCGGATGCTGACAAATAGAATGAATCCTTCTCTTGAGAATTACTTTCTTCTTGCTTGAGTGGCTTAGAAAATAGATATTATTAGTATCTGCACACTTCAAAAAATGTTAGAACATAAATTGTTCTCTTGTGAATATTTTGTTATCATCAAAATTAATGAGGGTCTAAACATCTCAATCGTTTAGGTTCCAACATCTATGATTTGGGGTGTCAGTAAAATGACAACTCATGGTCTTGGTTATATATTAGATAAACCTCCTTTAGGAAATGATTCAGCATCTGATGACACCAATGATCATAGTGAATGCTTGCATTGTACTTACTACAATAAATCTGGTCATTTGAAAAATGCGTGTACTGTGTTTGCAACTAAGAAGGACAAGTATCCTTCAAGAACTAACAAGAAAGGACCCAAAAAGATATGGGTACCTAAAGATAAAATAGTCTATGTTGCAGACTTGCTTAGCAACAAAGTCAACACACCTATCTTGGTACTTCGACAGTGGATGCTCGCATCCCATGACGGGAGAAAAGCATATATTCCAAGAACTAAGACCTAGAGAAGCTGGATTCGTTGGTTTCGGAGGAAACTAGAAAGGTAAAATAGTTGGAATTAGTCGCATAGGTAAAGGCTCTCTTCCTTCTATTGATAATGTTTTATATGTTGAAGGACTGAAACATAATCTATTGAGCATAAGTCAATTATGTGACAATGGTTATAATGTTGTCTTTACAGAAAATGGATGTTCAGTAAAAAGCAAAAACGATGGATCTATATTCTTTACAGCAAAGAGGAAACAAAACATTTATAAAGTTGATCTTTCTGAACTTGCAAAACAAGATGTCAAGTGTCTTATGTCTGTTGAAGATGAGCAATGGATTTGGCACAAAAGATTGGGTCATGCCAATTTGAGGTTAATCTCAAAATTAAACAAGCACAATCTTGTTAGAGGCTTACCAAATCTTAAGTTCCAATCTGATGCCCTGTGTGAGGCTTGTCAAAGAGGAAAACAAGTTAAAACTTCTTTTCATTTAAAAAATGTTGTTTCAACCTCTAGACCACTTGAACTTTTACATCTTGATCTTTTTGGTCCCACAAGGACAGCCTCTTTAACTAGAAAGAAATATGGATTAGTCATTGTTGATGATTTTACTAGATGGACATGGGTTAAATTCCTTGCCCACAAGGATGAGTCTTTTAAAGTATTTACTGTATTCTGCAAATCAGTTCAAAATGAAAACGGCATCTGTATTTCTTCTATTAGAAGTGATCATGGGGGAGAATTTGAAAATGAAAACTTTCAAAAATTTTGTGAAGAAAATGGAATGTCCCACAATTTCTCCTCTCCTAGAACACCTCAATAAAATGGTGTTGTAGAAAGGAAAAATAGATCCCTCCAGGAAATGGCCAGGACCATGATCAATGAAGCTGATATTATAAACATTTTTGGGCGATAAAGAACACATTGTTATATTCAAAATAGAGTTGTTATAAGACCTATTTTGAATAGGACTCTTTATGATTTGTGGCAAGGTAGAAAACCAAACATTTCTTACTTTCATCCTTTTGGTTGTATTTGTTATATTTTGAATACTAAAGATCGACTTGGTAAGTTTGACTCCAAGGTCGACAAAGGAATCTTTTGGGATACTCAAAGATCTAAAGCTTTTAGATAATACAACAAAGAAACTTTGACAGTTGAAGAGTCCATTCATGTCAAGTTTGATGATAAGAAGCCTGACACTGCTATGTCAGAGCTAGATGAGTTATTTTTAGAATTAAACCTCGGTGACAAGTCAGACGGTGAACGTGCATCTTCATCATCCGGTGGTGACAAGACGAAGAATTCTACTCAAGCGTGTTGAAGCAAGAAAAAGTCGGAAGTACAAAACCAATAATCCAAAAGATCAAATCATAGGAGAACCTGGTGATAAAGTACGAACCAGATCCTCTTTCAAGGAGCATGCTGATTTTGCACTTCTCCGAAATGGAACCTAAGGCGATTGATCGATCAAGCATTGGAAGATGAAGGGTGGAATCTAGCAATGCAAGATGAGCCAATCGATTCAAAGAAATGATGTATGGAAGCTAGTCACTCTACCGGAAGATAAGCAAGCTATTGGTACTAAATGGGTATTTAGAAATAAGCTTGATGAAGATGGTAAAGTTGTGAGAAATAAAACAAGGTTAGTTGCTCAAGGTTACTCACAAGAAGAAGGTATTGATTTCACTGAAACTTTTGCACCTGTTGCAAGACTAGAAGCTATTCGCATTTTACTTTCATTTGCAGCACATCATGAGGTAACTCTATATCAAATGGATGTGAAAAGTGCTTTTCTAAATGGTTTTATAACTGAGAAAGTTTATGTTAAACAACCTCCTGGTTTTGAAGATATTGAATTTCTAGAACATGTTTTTAAACTTAAAAAGGCTCTATATGGTCTTAAGCAAGCTCCCAGAGCATGGTATGATAGACTAAGTTCCTTTTTAATGGAAAATGGATTTACAAGAGGTTTAGTTGACACTACTCTTTTCAGAAAATCTTCTAACAAGCATTTCATACTTGTTCAAATCTATGTTGATGATATCATTTTTGGAGCCACTAATGAAAGCCTTTGCAAAGAATTTCTAAGCTTATGCAGGCTGAATTTGAGATGAGCATGATGGGAGAATTAAAGTTTTTCCTTGGAATACAAATCAAGCAATGCAGTGATGGTATCTATATACATCAAAGCAAATATATCAAAGAATTATTGAAGAAATTCAAGATGCTGGATTGCAAGCCTATGTGTACACCTATGCATCCTACCTGCACTCTTAGTAAAGATGAAATTGGTAAGAAGGTAGATCAGAAAATGTACAGAGGTATTATTGGATCTCTACTTTATCTTACGGCTTCAAGACCTGACATTATGTTTAGCGTCTGTCTGTGTGCTAGATTTCAATCAGATCCTAGAGTATCACACCTGAGTGCTGTTAAAAGAATATTCAGATATTTGCAAGGAACTACTAATCTTGGTTTGCTTTATAAGAAATCAAAAGATTACAAATTAGTAGGTTTCTGTGATGTTGACTTTGCTGGAGACCGAATTGAAAGAAAGAGCACAAGTGGAGGCTGCCAGTTCCTTGGAGCTAATCTTGTGTCTTGGTCAAGCAAAAGACAAAGCACTATTGCACTCTCAACAAATGCCAGGTCGGATACATCTCAAAGACAAGTTGCGCTTCTCAACTTCTGTGGATGAAGTATTAACTTGAAGACTACTTGATAAAAGAGAGTAACATTCCTATCTTTTGTGATAATACATCTGCCATTTGTCTTACTAAAAATCCTATATTGCATTCTAGAGCAAAGCACATTGAGATTAAACATCATTTTATAAGAGACTATGTTCAGAAGGGGACACTTGAAATCAAATTTGTAGACACTTGTAACACCCTATCTCCGGAGTGCTACTAAGTGAACATTCTAACAAAAGTTGACATGTTTCCGAAAGGTGGAATACTATGCTCGTAGGGTTTTCGAGAAATGTGGTCCTATTTTTTTTATATTTTTTTTTAAAGGTTCTTTAAAGAAGCAGTCAGAGCATCACAGCGACCTTTAGAAATATGGCGGGAAATAATTTAAGACACCACATAGACCACATTCATTTATTCTGTCAAATCATATATAACAAATGTGTCACGAAACATAACAGAGATTTATTACAACACTGAAATAAATGACAAATATCCTATAGCTGGTCCATAAGCTATACTCTTCACTAGACTACTAGTAAATTCCACAAACATAACGCAAGTAAAAAGCTGGACGACTATCCTCAGCTGCTCCTCTCTGCAGTTCCAAATGCTTCACTTGCTTCACCATCTGGGTTACATTCATCAATTGAAAGAACCACTGGCAAGGGTCAACTTCTTAAAATAAAAGAGGCAGATACACATATTCGACAACACACTCGGCAATAAAACATGTAATAGCACAACATATTACGGAAAATAATAAATCATGACAATAGGCAAACAACAGTGTATACAATTCACAAGCGCGACTCAGGACCCAAATCAAGACTCATTCTCTCAACACTTTCGCCACATACCGGAAGTAATGCGGATCCATCCACTGAATACCAGCCGTAGCCTTGGGCTCTCTCCTCACCCTAGGACATTCAGCTCAGGTTCCATTAGCATTACGACGCCTAGCTATTCCCTGTCGAACACCAACCGTAGCCTTTTAGGGGATTCTCGCACCCTAGGTGAATCGACGCAAGCTCAAAAACGTCCCGGCAAAACTAACGTCTAGCCATTCCCTACCGAACACCAGCCGTAGCCTTTTAGGGGATCCTCGCACCCTAGGTGAATCGGCTCAAGCTCAAAAACGACTCAACGACTCGACCAACTCTCGCACTCCGATGAACAATTCGCATAATTATAACAATATAATTCAGTTCAACAGCATAAGCAACATAGCAATACAACTCAATCCATCAGAGATAAATAACATAAGCATCTCATCTCAAATAATCACACTTAGCAAAGAATAAATGACAATCAATATGGAATCCATCCCTCTACAATTCGATGGAATTGACAGAGAGGAACAAACAAGTGTGGGGGGTTGGGGACAACTTCCAACCACTTGCAGACAAGCCCACTAAATAATCAGCATATATAACAAAAATAAAGCGAAGGGGTACAAGACCCTCACTTCGAACCCTTAGGTTCTCAGACTTCTTCGCATGAACACTTGAAATTAAATTCGTATCTAAATTGCCCTTACACAAGGACATATACAATAAAAGCCTACGATGTCTAGAAGTGCCCTTACCGAACTCCAAGCCTCGCGTCCACGTACTCCTCGATTTCTATACCGCACGATCTCGGATTTACTCAAGGCCTAACACAGCAAACAAACTTAGCACAATTCTAAGGGCCTAATTCTATAACCCTTAGCCTCTCAACGTAACCCTTTCCTAACCAAAAATTCATTCAAGCATTTCAATACTAGCTACTAGAAAAGAAATAAGGTTTTTGAACTAAAACACTTCTAAAAAAAAAAGTAACACATAACATTTACTTTAGAAAATGCTAACTTATTTGAAAGGAGTGAAGTTTTGAAACTAAAAACTTTTCTTGAAACTTCAAAATAAACAATCATGCAATTAGCCACTTTCATAAATTTCAAGGCCTAAAACATATACTCATGCAAACATTTAGAGAAGTTTACAAACAAAATTCCCCTTCCAATACCTCCTAGGGCCTCTCGGCCACAACCTCCTTCCTTTCAAAAAAAGAATTTGCAAAACTTCCTTTCATGATCTACAAACCACAAATCACTTCCTAGTCATCTTCAATTATACTACAAGGCAATACACATCAAGTTAATACAAGACATGACTCAAGCACATTCAAAGATATGTTTCTAAAACCTTTTCCATAAACAAGAGTTTCAAGAGTTCTTTCAATCCGCCAAACACTTTTTACTTAAAAACTAGTTTGAAATACTAAGTCACATACTTGAAGCATTTGTGTAAAGAATCATCTCTTGAGAACTAAAACACAACACACAATTTAAAGGCTAGCTTTTGAAGAATTATTTTTCTACATTTCTAAAATCCTAATTATCACACCCCAAAGAAAATGGTTCCCACAAAATCAATTACCAATTCAAGCTTACAATAAAATACACAATTTCCTTTCAAATGGCAAGTCATGTTTAAAACCAAATTTACTAAGTTTCATACTCTTTCACCAAAAACAATTTCAAAGTAAAATTTCCAAAGCATCCTCCAAACAACAAGCTAGTGCCATTTTCCATAGCATTGTTTCCTTTTAAAGATAAGTCATGATCAAATCCAATTTCATAAAGTTTCATGATTCACTTACCAAAACATTTCCAAATTCTTTTGCTTTCCAAAACATTTTCATCATGGCCATAGAAATGCTAAAAATTAGAGAATCACTTAATCAATTTCCACATGCTATTTTAGTCCTTCAAGAATCAATTTTTTATAATTAACCTACTAACTCTCCTACTTCAACATGCATAACAAATCCAATAGCAATTAAATCCATCAATACATGTTATTCATCAATTAAATACATGATTCAACTATCAAATCCTTCATTTTTCCTACTTCAAGAATAGGTTTTCTTAGCAAAAACAATACCCAACAATTTCTAGTTCCAACTATCAACCAATATAACAACAACAACATCAATTAAATACAACTAATTTAAAAGCTAGGAACACAAAAACTTTGCCTCTCAAGCCTTAAGGAGCTCGCGGCCTACACGCTTTCTTCCCCAAAAAAATTTGCATTACTTCCAATCTACTAAAACAACTCCCTTCAATACTTAATTTCCTTCACAAAACAACAATTATTTCCAAAACAAAGACACTATCAAATTTAAAAACCCAAATCAAGGCTCTTTTAATAATTCAAGAGCTTCACAAAATTCATCATTTCCTTGATTCAAATCAAAATTTACAACTACAACAACAATAATAATTTATAAGGATCAAGAAACACAAATTAATTGGAGGATTCACATGGAAAATCTCATTACCCCTTTTCCTTAGGTCTAGTGCCCTAGGGTTTCAAACATTTGGGGATTTATATGTTCATCTAATCCATGATCATGATCAACTAACATACAAGCATTAAAACAAGAATTTAATGAAAAAGAGCTCCTCTTATACCTTTAATGAGGCCCACGGCTGGAAAGGAAATAGGGAGGGAATATAACTTGATCTTTCTCACTTCACCACACATGAGTAATTTGGAGAAGGAAGTAAAAAAAAATGAAGGAGTAGAAATGGGGGAAAGGGAGGCTATGGCCAACAGGAAAAAAAAGAAAGAAAGGATGGGTCTTCATTTCTTCCTTTCTCACCAACACTTGCACACTTGTGAAATAGAAATAGAAATAGAAGTAGAATAGGTGAATGGAGGTGGGGGAGTGCTTCGGCTGGCCATTAAAGGGGAAAGGGGAAAATAATTCTTGAACAGAAAAACACCAACCCAAGAATATATTTTTTTTGGAACAAGGAGGTAAAAGAAAAATGAAGAAGTGTGGAGGAGAAAGGGCTATGGCCTGTTCCTGAAAAAGGGAAGAAGGTTGGCTTGGTTTCTCCTAATTTACCAACACTTGCAACTAAGAGAAAAGTAAAATGAAAAAGGATGGTAAAATAAGGGAAGAAGCTTCGCTGCACAAAAGAAGAAGGGAGCAGAAAAAAAAAAAATGGAATGGAGGGGGAGGACCTACGCTGGACAAGGTAAAGGAGAAAGGAAATTAAACTTGCATTTGTTTAATATCACCAACACTAGGATTTTAGGGAAAAAAATCTTAATGAATAGAGAGAATGAGGAAGGGGCTACGGGCTGAGGGAGTAAAAAGGAGAGGATAAAAAAATATTAACAAAAGACATTTTACTTGGCTCAAATGGTTTAGGAAAAAAAAATCTAAATTAACCACAAAAACTTGACACCTAGATACTTAAAAGTAAGATTCTAATCTAATCAATAAGTCTAACCCATCCAATCTCTTATTTCTCATGATTACCCCCTAATCCTAGAGTCTAACGCGTACTAAAAACACGGCGTCGAGTAATCGCGTTACCGATTAGTTCTCTCGCCGATTAATTCGTGAAAATTAATTTACCGAGAAATTAATTCACCGCGCGATAATAAATTATCATAAATAATAAAAACAATCAAAGACACTCAAAAATAATCACAGCAAGTTAAGATTCGATTTTCATCGAAATCGGAGTTCGTTTTAAATTTTAATGCGGATAAAATTTACCCAGCGATTCGAAACGCGACGAAACTTCGTTAGAGTTTTCCGACGATTTTCGAACCATGAATTAATAAAAAATATAAATTCCTATTTTTAATTTCATCTTGATTTAATTCAATCATTTTCTTAGTCAACAAAAATACGTGTTACCGCGTCACTCAGAAAACTTCTAATAAGCATAATTGATGAATTCTCTTTAAAAGCAGCATACGTCTACACTGTCAATTAATTCGAATTGACATCATGAATAATAATTATTTATAATAAATAAATTATTCAAAATGACTCAAAATAATTTCCCGTACTCTCAGTAAACCATTGAGGTGATCAATCTCTATGACTTATCTTAAGTATTCAGGATTTTATTGCTAAAATCACTTTTCTTAAAAATTGGGATGTTACAACACTGATCACCAGTGGGCTGATATTCTTACAAAACCCCTTGCTGAAGATAGATTCAATTTTATAAGAAGAAATTTAAATTTCCATCTTATAAGAGAATGATTAATCTCAGCGTCTTATGATAGATATCATTTGAGCATCTGGTATGACATCATCATCATACGAGTAAGCATTTTTATATGCCAACTGCATCATAACTCAGCATCCGATGAATCAGCTATGAGCATCCGAAACACACACGTGGTAAGCTCGTGTGGAACTTAAGCGTCTCATCACACCTAATCTGAGTCATGATTATTTACGTTTTCAATAAAATCTTTTACTTTATTTTGGCAACTGCATTTAATGAAAAGAGGTATCTTTATTTTAATTTCTTTTTAAATTTATTTTTATTACTCGGATAATGAAGAGGTTTTTGAAAAGTAATCATACCAATTACAAAACCTTCCTACTACTCCTTCTTTTCGATCCACAATCACTCGCTCTATTTTCATCGAAAAATGCTTTTTCTTCTCTTCGTGGACTGCTCAAACCCTAAACCTCCATTTCTCTATCTCTCAACTGCAATCATGTTTGGTGTAACAACCTCTGAGTATACTGCTATTTACGACACCATGGCTGAAGGAAAGGTTCTGTTGGAAAATCGAATTGATTTAAAGAACTTCAAACTCTATGGCTTCGATTTCTACAGTGGTTTCAAGGCAATGGGTTGGGAACACTACTTCTTTTGGAAACAGGTTGAGGTTCTAGTTACTGCTATCAAGGAATTTTGGGGTAATGCTCGTTTATACCAAGGTGGTATCTTTGAAGGAACTGTGAGAGGCTACAAGTTCATTTTTACCATTACCAACATTTCTGAAGTCACTGGTTGTCCCTGTGAAGGTATCGTTTACTACACAGATTGGGCTGATGCATTTCATGGCCTTGAGAAGGTCAATGAGGATTTGTTTGAGAATTATAAACAGCTGAAAGAATCTGGTGAAACCCCTACTGCAAAGCATTTGAAGAGTCATTACAGAGTTCTTCACAAGATAATCACTAAGAGCGTCTGGTTGAAGGCTGGTTCTAGTGACATAGTCAACTATGAACAGAAGTTCATTATGAGGCACTACATGGCTGGTCACAAGGTAAACCTACCAAGATTGATCTACAACAACCTGATTAATGCACTGGTTAATTCGAGGAAAGGTGTTACTGACATGAAAAACACCTACAAGTGCATTCCTTATGGTGTTCTTCTCACTAAGATGATGGCCAAGAATCTGGTCGTAAACAAGCTGACTGCTTTGCCAGATCAAGAAAAGGTGAAGTATTTTGGCACTGAGAGTGTTGTGATTCCTGACACCTTTGGAGTTAACAGCTTGGTCAGAATGAAATTGATCACTGGTGAACAGATGAAGAAGGTGAAAAAAGAACAGGGAGTAGAATCTGGTCCCTCTCTTAGCAAGAAGTCTACTACTGACAAAACCACTAGAAGCTCAGTAACTGGTGTGAAAAGGACTTCTGATTATCCAGAAGAGGAGACAAGAAGCAAGAAGCAGAAGGTGGCTCCTGCACCTAAAGAAAGATCAATCGTAAGATGAGGACCGCGTTCCCATCGATCGGTCTCGAGGAAAAAGCAAGCCGGCGAGAAACAAGTTTCAGCATCCGGTGCACAGAAGAAGGCAATTCACCGTCCGCCTCCAGCTGTTGCCCCTAGACAGAAGCTGAAGAGATTGGTCAGGCAGTCTGAGCTTGAACCAAAGGTACTGAATTTTACCGATGATTCTCAGATCTGCTTTTGAAACCGATGATACCATTCTGCTCCACCTATATACGCTACACAACCATCAACCATTCAAACTCACGCACGTAAAGCCGAACACAACCATAGCCCTCAAACAACCTACCCAAACACAGACCAATACACTCACCATCTCCTCACCTCAAACATCCACATATACCTCCCTCACTTCATACATTTCCAAACTTCATTCTCATCCTTTTAACCTCCTTTTCAAAGTCCCTCCATTTAATCCTTTCAAACCCTACTTTCCCCCCAAGTACAATATCACAGTAATGACACCAAAAACTACTGCCCTAATTCCAAAGAAACCTGTCCCTCTTGACATTAGACCAAAATTTGTTAGAAATGAGTCATATAACTCTATCTACAATCACCCATCTTTATGGCAGTTGAAGACCTTCACCTCTGGAGTTTCAAGACTAGAGATACCCCCTCCAATGAATGTTGTCTTCAAGGATGGCAAAGACAATGTTGAGATATCCTTTAAAGGAAGGCTGAGACCCAAACCAAACAGCAGGGCTATTCCCTTTTCTGTTGATGTACCAAGGTTCCTGCCCCAGAATGAACCTCTTACATTAGAGGAATGTGGTAGGTGGATCACAGAAGCTGAAGCCTGTATGATGGCTCATTGTTATGAGCAGAAAAGGCTTGAAGTCATTGGCGAATATAGAGACCCGTCATCTGTCTCTATAAAGATTGTTCCAGATAGGAAAAGGTGGTTATCTTGGTCTATTCCTGGAAAAAGAAAGGAAGTTGCATCTGGCAAAATGCCATTCAGTAAGATAGGCCCTAAGGAATATGAGAAAGCTCCCAGAGACTACAAGGTCAAGGAGTTCACCCAGCTTCCGGTAAAGAAAATTTCTGAAGATCATGCCAGAAGGTATTATCTGAGTGCTCTGAATAAAGATCAATGGAGAACTGGATCTTCCAACTGCTGTAATGCAGAGAAGGCAACAATCCCTACTGTTGGTATCATCGAGAAGGTACCTGAATCCAATCTTGGATCTGCTTATTTTGAAGATATGTTCATTTGTTCTGTGATTAGACCGCTCAACTTGGTGAAGCTATATACTCCATGGGATCTAGTCTGGAAACACTTTTGCATTGGATTTGGCTGGATGCAATGGTCTGCGTCTTGGAAAGACAAAGCCATTATGCCTTGCTTTAAGCCCCTGACTATTGACAAAGATGACAGAGAAATTTTGAGGAGACTATTTATTGCTGAAAATGAAGGCCTCAACTTCTCCTTTGATGCCCTAAGTGTCTTCTTAGGCAATGTGTTTGGAGAAGCCGCTGCTGAACAATTTGATGGGTATGCCAGAGACATTCTTCAAAACAGAGAAATGATCTTCAATTATCTTCTGTTTCCTGATATTGTTAAGCAAAGAAATGAAGCTCTATATGAGTCTGAAAGAAGAAAACTTGGAACTATTATCAAATGGTTTCCACCAGAAGATAATTATTTCCAATGGGCAAAGGATAGGAAGAAGATAAAATCTGATTTGTCTCAAACTGTTCTTGAAATCCATAAGAAGATGAATTCAGAAGCTGCAGGTGTTGCTAGTGTGCCGTGGTTTGAATCTGCTCCCTCCACATCTTCAGTGGAAATGATTACAATTCCTAAGGAGGAATTTGAAACCATGAAGGCAACCTGTTTGAAAGTTCCTGAGCTTGAAATGCAGCTGAAACTCATCATGGAACGAATCAACCTGCTACCTCAAAACCCTTAAACTTTGTTTTGTTTTAATTTTTTTTTTGTACTGAGTGATATTACTTAATTTTTGGTACAATTATATTGTGAATTTATTACTCAAATTTTTCTTCTATTTTGTTTTTTGACTATGATGTGTTTTTACACTCTTTTTGTCTGATGACAAAAGGGGAAGTAAAAGAAAGGCTTGATGAACGCTAAGATAAGCACGCTAAGGATAGATATACATGCTAATCAATCATTCATAACATGCTTGATGAACGCTAAGATAAAAACGCTATGGATAGATATACATGCTAATCAATCATTCATAACATCATTTCAGCATCCGATCTCAGCGTCTTTTATTGCTATACTTATCTAAGTTGTTGAACTCAGGGGGAGACCCTTAAAACTCCTATTTGAAACTTAAAATTGTTCATCAACCTTGGATATTTGTCATCATCAAAAAGGGGGAGATTTTGGAAACCTAAACGATTGAGAAGTTTAGACCCTCATTAATTTTGATGATAACAAAGTATTCACAAGAGAACAATTTATGTTCTAACAATTCTTGAAGTGTGCAGATACTAATATTACATATACTTCTAAGCCACTTAAGCAAGAAGGAAGAAGTTCACAAGAGAAGGATACACTCCATGTGTCAGCATCCGGCTCATCCTAGTATATTGTCTTTGTGAGCGTCTGGAATTATCTTTTTGTGACACAAGGCTTATCCATTTTCTACGAGCGTCCAACCTTCCTGTTCTGAGCGAGCGTCTGAACTTCATTTTAAATCACGTGATGGTCACGTAGTTGCTCGTCCTCTCAGAAGCTTCTGGAACGGATTTCGAATTTGATCTTATGCGCTCAAATTGTTGTACGAGGTATCAAAGGTGACACCTTTAGCTAAAGACAAAAATCGTACAAGCATTTGTGAAAAGCAAGGTAGTACGAAAACGGTAATGTGTACTACTGAGATATTCTCTGGAAAGGAAGAAAGAGACAGCTTTTTGAAATCACCTCACTCAATGGAAAGGAGCCATTTTTACTGTAACGGTAATATCCTTTAGAACTCCTATAAATACCCCATGGTATCCATTGAAGAAACTGCTGAAACTCTACAAGAGAATATTGCTTCATTTACTGAGAACAAGCACTGTTGCTATACACTACAAAGAGTCAATACTCTGAAAGCACTGCTTCTGTGAGCAGTCAAGTTTCGTGCCAAGTCTCTGGACTACAAGAATCAACTCATGTCCGATACTTTCTTTTAGAAAGCATTTACGTATTGAGCTTAATCTTTTATCCTCTCTGTGAGAGTTATTTCGCTTGTATTCAACTTACTTGTAAAAGTTATTTTGGCCTAGTTAAGAATTTGTACCCTCAAAGGCTCGAATGTACTGAGTCGTTTTGAGAAGTTGAGAGTATTGTCAAGGTTGTGATAGTAGAATACTCTTAAGGTTTTGTAATCAGTTGATTATAGTGGAAAATCCTTCAGGAACGAAGGGACTAGACGTAGCTACCAGTTTGGTAGTGAACTAGTATAAATCTCTGTGTCTCTTGCTTTACTGCTTTCTATTTATCTTTATCTTGTTCTGTTAAAGACAAGTTTTCACAAACTGCTTTTCCAGCGTCCGGTTTATTTACAGCGTCCGATACACAAGTTGTTTTGAAAAACCTGTGTTCTAAGTGTTTTTTAACTTAAAGTTTGCGAAAAGTTTTCAACACAATTCAACCCCCCTTCTTGTGTTCACGTTCACAACACACCTATCTTGGTACTTAGACAGTGGATGATCGCGTCACATGACGGGAGAAAAGCATATGATCCAAGAGCTAAGACCTAGAGAAGAAAGATTTGTTGGTTTCAGAGGAAACCAGAAAGGTAAAATAGTTGGAATTGGTCGCATTGGTAAAGGCTCTCTTCCCTCTATTGATAATGTACTGTATGTTGAAGGACTAAAACATAACTTAATAAGCATAAGTCAATTATGTGACAACAGTTATGATGTCATTTTTACAGAAATTGGGTGTTCAGTAAAAAGCAAAAAAGATTGCTCTATTTTCTTTACAGCAAAGAGGAAACAAAATATTTATAAAATTGATCTTTCTGAACTTGCAAAACAAGATGTCAAGTGTCTCATGTCTGTTGAAGATGAACAATGGATTTGGCATAAAAGATTGGGTCATGCAAATTTGAGATTAATCTCAAAATTAAACAAGCACAGTCTTGTTAGAAGCTTACCAAATCTTAAATTCCAATCAGATGCTCTCTGTGAGGCATGTCAAATAGGAAAACAAGTAAAAAAAAAATCATTCTAAAAATGTTGTTTCAACCTCTAGACCACTTGAGCTTTGCATCTTGATCTTTTTGGTCTAACAAGGACATCCTCTTTAACTGGAAAGAAATATGGGTTTGTCATTTTGATGATTTTACTAGACGGACATGGGTTAGATTCCTTGCCCACAAGGATGAGTCATTCAAGGTATTTACTGTTCTCTGCAAATCAGTTCAAAATGAAAAAGGAATTTGTATTTCTTCAATTAGAAGTGATCATGGGGGAGAATTTGAAAATGAAAGCTTTCAAAAATTTTGTGAAGAAAATGGCATCTCCCACAATTTCTCCTCTCCTAGAACACCACAACAAAGTGGTGTTGTAAAAAGGAAAAATAGGTCCCTCCATGAAATGGCCAGGACCATGATCAATGAAGCTGATATTGCAAAACATTTTTGGGTAGAAGCAGTAAACACAACTTGCTATATTCAAAATAGAATTCTTATTAGACCTATTTTGAAGAAGACTCCATATGAACTGTGGAAAGGTAGAAAACCAAACATATCTTATTTTCATCCTTTTGGTTGCATATGTTATATTCTGAATACCAAAGATCAACTTGGTAAGTTTGATTCCAAAGCTGACAAAGGAATCTTTTTGGGATACTCTGAAAGATCTAAAGCTTTTAGAATATACAATAAAGAAACTTTGATGGTGGAAGAATCCATTCATGTCAAGTTTGATGACAAGAAGCCTGACACTGCCATGTCAGAGCTAGATGAATTATTTTTAGATTTAAATATTGGTGGTACAACAAAAAGTGAACTCAAGATCTTCTTGCCTGGTGGTGACCGGACACAGATTCTACTCAAGCGTGTTTGAAACCGTAAAAGTTGGAGATACAAAACCAATCATCCTAAAGATCAAATCAAAGGAGAACCTGGAGATAGAGTAAGAACCGGATCCTCTTTCAAAGATGATGTGATCCTGGCAGCCCTCAAGAAATTGCAACAACAATAAAAGGATTCTTGTTTAAGTTATGTTTATTTGCTTTGAATAAAGATTGTAATAAGTCTATTGGGCTGCATTACTTGGGTTTTGCATATTGGCCCAATTGAACTTCTTATTTTCGTTTTTATTTTGTAGTTTATTTTAAGTTAGCTGAATTAGTTTTATTTAAATTAATTAACAAAAAAAGGACAGCAGCTAATGGCTATTGAAATGCTCCATTTAGGAGTTGCAGAGGAAGTCATCTTGGAAACTTGTTTTTATCCTAACCTTTTGCCAAGTTCTGTTGATTCTTTTATGCAGGAGGTTGAAGATGAAATTCCAAAGGAGCAATGTAGTGCATCAAATGAAGTTAAATTGCAAGAGGAATTTAGGGATGTGTCTCCAAAGGAAGTACGTTGCAACTTTTTGCCAGACATGAGAATGAGGCATCAAGTAGACATCATTCCAAGTGCACCACTACTCACTAGACCAGCTTTTCAAATTCATGAAGAAGTACCTCCAAAGGAAATTGAAGATACGAAAATATTTTTTGATGTTGAAAACAAAGGGGAAGCAAGTGAGGAAAATGTTCAAATTGAGAGTGTCCTTATCATAGAAATTAAGGTAGAGAGAGCATCATTGGCAGGGAAACTTAAGTATATCTTTTTATCTAAAGATGCTTGCTTTACTACTAACGCTAATTTTTTGCATGGTGGTACTGATTCCCTTTTCAAGGCACATATCTTCATAGTTCCAAGAGAAGAACCCCATGGATTCAAAAGAATTATGTTTGATCCCGGAGGATGAAGAGGATTTCTTAAGTCAATAAATTCGAGGACGAATTCCCTCGAAGAAGGAGGGTATGATGTGATCCTGTCAGCCCTCAAGAAATTGCAACAACAATAAAAGGATTCTTGTTTAAGTTATGTTTATTTGCTTTGAATAAAGATTGTAATAAGTCTATTGGGCTGCATTACTTGGGTTTTGCATATTGGCCCAATTGAACTTCTTATTTTCATTTTTATTTTGTAGTTTATTTTAAGTTAGCTGAATTAGTTTTATTTAAATTAATTAACAAAAAAAGGACAGCAGCTAATGGCTATTGAAATGCTCCATTTAGGAGTTGTTAGGAAGTGTAACTGACACTTTAATACACTAGTTAATGGACAATTGAAGTACAACCATTAATATGATCAAGTAGGCATTCAATTGACATTACTAACGTGTCTAGGAAGAGAGAGAGAAGCTGATTTTGCTGTCCTATATATGTAATACGAATTTTATGAATGAAAGCAGAATTTTGCTTTGAGAAAAACTTGTGTTTATCACATTTTGAGAGTCATGCACTCTTGGGTTCTGGATTGAGCCAAAAATTGAACTTATCAAGAAGTAACCTTCTTGTGGCGTTCTTCGATTTGCTTATCAATTCCTTAGGGAATTGTGGTGCTTCCATCCCTCATCTTTATCCATTTCTTTTTATTTTATTTAAAAACAATTCTGTTCTGAATATAATTTCATCTGAAGATCGAATTTATCAAAAAGACTACCCACATCAAAGTGATTCTACTCAAGCAGAAGCTGAAACCAGAAAAAGTTGGAGATACAAAACTAATCATCCTAAAGATCAAATCAAAGGAGAACCTGGAGATAGAGTAAGAACCAGATCCTCTTTCAAAGAGCATGCAGATATTGTACTTCTCTCCAAAATGAAACCTAAGACGATTGATCAAGTGTTAGAAGATGAAGGTTGGATTCTGGCTGTAACACCCCGTTCCCGGAGCGCTACTAAACTAGGACAACTCTAATGCAATAAAATTTTGTAAAGTGATACTCTTCTTGTCTTTTGGAAATTGCAGTAAATTTTTTTTTCTTTTTATAAACACAAGTCTTTCGTAAAAACAATCGGATTATCCACAGCATTTTCAAAACATGATGGAATTCTAAATGCAAAAGACCTTTTGCAACGGATTATAACCATCTACACAACTTCCAAAAGATATGTACTGACAAGTTTTACATACAAAAAAAATAGTAAATTAATATTTACAGGAGGAATACACCTAAAGTATGAAGACCCTAACAAGAGTAGTCATACTACTGAGGTACTCCCGGCAGTTACCCACACAGGGGGCTGCTCCAAAACGAACCACCAGAACTATACAACTACTACCACCAAAAGACTAACAAGTTCAACGACTGTTCACCACCCAGAACTATTTACAAAAGAGATAGACGTCACCAACTACACAACTACACAACTATACATCACTATCAAGGTCTTTTGACAGGTCCTCCTCTTCCTCCTAGTCATCCTCCTCGTCGCCAGTCAGGTCAATAAACGATGCAGGTGCAGGTACTCCCTCTAGCCTCTCCGTCTCCACCCGTACACCACGTAATCTTCTATCCTGTCGCCAGTCCATTCACACGAGTCGTCTCTAACATGTCCCCTCTATATACAACTCGACAAGAAGTGGGGTTGAACTCCATGGTCGAGGGAATCTCCATGTCTGGGAAGTCAAATACCACCCTCAGCAACGTCGACATCGCCGGGATCTCCACAGTCTTCTCCATGGTCTGGGTTACATTCATTGATTTAAAGAACCACAGGCAAGGATCAACTTTTTAAAATAAGCAAATATAACACAGTATAACAGAACATACAATTCAGTAAGAATGCACCAATGCCTGCCAATGCAACTACATGCCACTGTTTATGATCTCAGAATACCCCATGCAGTGGTCAATCGCTTAGTATACCCCAACCCGATAATATTCCACACGATGGATCAAGACTATCCTGACGACACTGAGCTCCCTTGAGATATACTTCACCCTAGGACATTCATGTCTAGGATTAACACCGACACTAAACTCCCTTGTGATATACCTCACTGATATGATCCAAGTTGGATGCATATAGTTTTTAACGGACCGTCCTCGAATTGACTCTTGTTATAAGGATTAAAACTGAGTAAAAAAAATGAGAACTTTAGGAATTAGAGTCCTTAATCCTCAAGCCAGCGCCCACTTCTATTTGAAGAAGGAAGAACAAATACAAGGTTTGTTCTTGAATCAATGATGGCGCATACAAACAGTAGTACAAGAAGAATGAAATGCTAGGGTGCAAGTTTAAAGAATAATGGCGCAAAAACAAAGAACTCAGCAATAGAATTAAAATAAAAAGATGGAACTAAGACAGAAATGAAAGAAGACACCACACTCTCAAGAGAGTGATAAGTCCAGTGAAGATTCCCCACAAGAGAACGGAAGCTCTTGATAAGAATCAGAAATGGTTCACCCAAGAACCTAAGAGGCTTAGCTCTCACAAACTCACAATGGAGTGCAAATAAAATCTGATTCAAAAGTCCTGAATTAGGAGAGTACAAAGGCTTTTTATAGCCATAATGGTAATCAATTCCCTCCCTTCTTTCCTAATAGAGTGTGACGGCCAAACCTACTTGGAGGAGTCAGCAAGTTAGCGCCCTCCAAGCTGAACCTAGCTCAAAGATATGGGCCAAGCCTAATTTAGCAAAGCTGCCCACTTCCTAAGGTCCTATGTGCTTAGTTAGCCCAAAACAAATAGGACCTCATTACAAAAAAATATCCCAAAAGGAAAATACAACCAAACTGAATTTAAAAATGTTCAAATTCTTAATTTAAATAAATTAAAGAACAACTAGGTGATATCATGCCCCCACAATGGATTCTTCATCGACTTGGATTATTTGGACTATCTTGAGAGTCGAGCCTTCGGGAGTTGCTTTGAGAGATAGAAAATAGTTGACTTCTTTGTCCAAAGCCTCTTTAGCCTTTTTAGTCCTTGACCTCGTCATTGGGCCTCCAAGTCCTTGTAGAGCATCATTGGGCCTTGCATCCATTGGATGGTCTCCATTTGAGCTTCCTTGGTCTTCATCACTCACCCTAGGACATTCAGGTCTAGGATTAACGTCGACACTGAACTCCATTGTGATATACCTCACCTTAGGACATTCAGGTTGAAGTTACCCTTATGCATGTCAATGCATTTCACCAACTCCAATAATTATATCAATGCATATGTTATCCAACATGGCATAATTAAATAACATTTAATTATCCAACACCACTTTCACAGCATATATCTTAACCCAATTCAAGCATACATGCACCCACATCATGTTATCAAATTCAAGATCACCACAATTCAGTTTAAACAACAACTCAAATATTAGAAATCATCACATTAATCAAACTCAGTCATTAATAGGCACAATTCGTCCCTTTAATGCTCCGTGGAACTAACAAAGAGGTAAACATACAAGTGTGGGGGGTTGGGGGCAGTCGCCAACCTCTTGCAGACAAACTTACTAATTAATCAAGTATAAAGCTTAGGAACAATAAAATCAAAGGGGTACAAGACTCTCACTTCGAAACCTGAGGTTCTCAGACTTCTTTGATAGGAAAACAAATAAAATCCTAAGTGGCCATCGCCTAAACGTGTCTAGAAGTAACCCTTACGCTAACATACTATACAAGTATGGAATGTGAAGTGCCCTTACCAAAGTTGTCAGGTCGCGTGCCAAAGCACGTCTTGATCTCACGCAGCACGAACTCGGATTCTCAAATCCTAACATTAGCACAATCCTAGGCATATATTAATTCTAATTCCTTAGGCTCTCAAACCCCAAAAATCTCGTAGATAACCAAAATACTTACACTTGAATACACACAAATTAAAATTAAATGTTTTAAAGACATAAATTCCTCTTTAGTAAAACACACCCACTTGCAATAATAAGAAAAGTTGAAAATAAATAGTTTAAAGACTAAGAAATTCATTTTCATCTAAATCTTAAAATCATAAAGTAAATACTAAAATCTAATACTTCTAAACTTAAATTTATTTCATAACAATATTTAATTAAGGCTCCACTTGGCCTTAGGATTACAAACAATCCACTATGCCTTAAGTGTTTCATTGCCTTACAATCAAAACAACTTCAATTTTCAATCCAATCACTTCCATAATTTTGCAAACTTATGCTACAATACTATACAACTAATTTAAATGCTAGGAACAGAAAATACTTTGCGTCTCAAGCGTGGAAAGCTCGCTGCCAACACTTCCTTTATCAAAAAATTTTTTGCAAAACTTTAAACTAATTAAACAACACCATCCTATAATTCAATTCTTTCACAAAACAACAAATAATTTCACAAACTAAAGCCTAATCAAGACCCAATCCTAATCTCAAGTCTCTTCAAGAGTCAAGGGTTTCATAAAAATCCTTCCATTCTTTGATTCAAATCAAAACTAACAATTTCAATAGCAATAATAGCAACTAATAAGCAAGAATCACAAGCTAATTTACAAGATTCACATGAAGATCACACAAATCTCTCTTTCCCCCTAGATTTAGCGCCTAGGGTTTTCAAGAAGGAATGGAGCCCAAATTGGTCAACTACTTGAGTCTACATGAAAGAGGGCTGGGCGCATGACATGCTGCCCATTTTTACTTGTCTATTTTAAATAAGTTGTAATAAAATGTGTTGGAGCAGAACTTTTAATTAATTAGGCCCAACACTTAAGTTTATTTTTCATGTGTGTTTATTTTGAATGGAGCAAGGGCTGTTACATGTGTTATGTGCTGCCCAAGCCCAAATGTTGAGTTATTTTTGTTGTTTTTGTTGGTTTGAGTGATGTTTGGGCTGAAATATGGGGGAGGACGAAATGGAGCTGCAAGGGGGGGTGCAAGAGCACTTATTTGGAGTTAGAAGAAGCATTTCTTTGATGCCTTTTGAGATGCCTTCTTTGAAGCATCAGTTTTGAGAACTTGTAACCACTATCCCATTAAGAGTCCACAAAGTCATAAATAGGGAGGTTACAATTACCATCAAGAGTAATGCTAATTAAGTGGCTTGGCCCCATCATTGTAATTCAGTTGAGAGGGTCCTTACCTCTATATATATTTCACCCAAAATCAATAAAATGGTTAGCTTGGAATTTTCAGAAAGTTGATACCTTGTGTATTGTTGAGAGTATGTCTCTCTTGGGTTCTTCATTGGACCTGCCCTTTTGATCTTATCAAGAAACCAAGTTTTCTTGTGGTGATCATTCCCTAAGGCTTATCATCTATTCTTCTTTCCCATAGAAGCAAGAGTGTGGCGCCATCCCCATTTCTGTCTACTCCATCTTTTTCATTTCTTCTTTGTTCTAGTTTCCTTAATTCTGGTTCTTTTCTATTCAGCCTTTGCATTTCCTTGTTTATTTAAATTCTTGCAATTTACAATTAATTGTCTAATTTATCTTCTCCAATATAATCTTGTGAATTGCAACTGAATTACACAAGGGTTGATAACCATGCAAATTGGATAGTCATCAGAACATGTTTTTAAGCTTAAAAAGGCTCTGTATGGTCTTAAGCAAGCTCCTCAGCATGATGGAAGAATTGAAGATTTTCCATGGAATTCAAATCAAGCAATGCAATAATGGTATTTATATATATCAAGGAATTGCTAAAGAAATTCAAGATGGTGGATTGCAAGCCAATGAGCACACCTATGCATCCTACATGTACTCTTGGTAAAGATGAAACTGGTAAGAAGGTAGATCAGAAAATATACAGAGGTATGATTGAATCTCTACTTTATCTTACTGCTTTAAGACTTGATATTATGTTCAGTGTCTGCCTGTGTGCTAGATTTCAATCTGATCCTATAGAATCACACTTGAGTGCTGTTAAAAGAATATTTAGATATTTGCAAGGATCTACTAATCATGGTTTGCTTTATAAGAAATAAAAAGATTACAAGTTAGTAGGTTTCTGTGATGCTGACTTTGCTGGAGACCGAATTGAAAGAAAAAGCACAAGTGGAGGCTGCCAATTCCTTGGAGCAAATCTTGTGTCTTGGTCAAGCAAAAGACAAAGCACAATTGCATTCTCAACAGTAGAAGCTGAATACATCTCAGCAGCAAGTTGCAGCTCTCAACTTCTGTGGATGAAATATCAACATGAAGACTACTTGATAAAAGAGAGTAGCATTCTTATCTTTTGTGATAATACATCTGCAATTTGTCTTACTAAGAATCCAATATTGCATTCTAGAGCAAAGCACATTGAGATTAAACATCACTTCATAAGAGACTATGTTCAGAAGGGTATTCTTGAAATAAAATTTGTAGACACTGATCATCAGTGGGCTGACATCTTTACAAAACCCCTTGCTGAAGATAGATTCAATCTTATAAGAAGAAACTTAAATTTTCATCTTATAGAAGAATGATTAATCTCAGCGTCTTACGATATCCATCATTCAGCATCTGGTATGACATAAGCATTCACATGTGTACACATATGATATGTCATTCACATCACATAACTCAGCGTCCAGTGAATTCGTTTGCGTGCGTCCGAGCACACACGTGTCACGCGCATATGGGACTTGTAACGACCCGTTTCCGGACCGCTACCGAGCTCAATATACCGAGCTCGAGTTACCGAGCTCAACTAAACCTGTATGAGATGTGTTTTAAAACGAAACTCTTGTGCCTTTTAAAAAGTTCGAGCTCAACACACCGAGCTCAACTAAACCTGTATGAGATGTGTTTTAAAACGAAACTCTTGTGCCTTTTAAAAAGTACGGTCTATTTATTTATTTATTTTTATAAAACCAGCTCGTGCACATCAGAGTAATTACAGCTTTTCGAAACATGGTGCAACTAAGACACAAGACATAAATTCTAATAAAACATACATGCATAACATACATATATATATATCACTCGAAATAATAATGTATACAAAATACAGAGTAGCAAATGTATAAAGAAAATACACCTAAGGTATGACGACTTCAAAAGAGCAATCATACCCTGGGGGTACTTCCGGCAGACTCCCACGCAGGGGGGGCTGCTCCAAAAGTAAGACCACCAGTCTACCCTGTAACGACAAAACATAACCGGCCCAAACTGGTCACGACCTCTGAACACAAAGAAAAACGAAGTACAATCACCAGAAAAACAAACATCCAACAAACATAAACAATCACGACAAGTAGAGGTCGTCACTCGGGTCCTCGTCGAGCTCCTCCTCGGCATCATCTGTTTGTCGAAGTTCCTCGCACCCTCGACATCGCCTGGGTAACCGTCATGGATTGAAGGCACCACGGGAAAATGTCAACTTCTCAACAATTCAAGATAAGCTCGACATAAAGGATATAAGCAAACAGCAAAGTATAACATTCACCGACGTGACTCATGCAGAAAACTCTGCCTGTAGCCACTTGACGCTTCCCTTTGGCCTTTGCCGCAAGCATAGTCGGTTCAGCTTTAGGTGTAGGACAATCCTTGGCAAAATGTCCCGGCTTTCCACATCGATAGCAAGTCACCTCGACACCGGTCTGACCTCCACTCCTCGCTCCCTGGGTCATCGGACGATACTGTCCCCTGTTGTTGTTCCCCTGAGGTCGGTCGTAAGGCTTCCTCTGCAGTTGTTTTCCTTTCTGTGCAAATCTCTGCCCCGCACTCTGGGGTCTCACTGGTCCGCCTACAACAGTCTTCTTCTTGTGGCTCCTCACTCCTTCTACCTCGACACAGCGATCTATCAGCTCTTGGAGGTTTCGGATCCTCAATGACACCACTGACTTCTGAATGTCGAATCTCAATCCCCGTTGGAATCTCTCACTCAACCATCTTTGGTCAGCTCGATCACGAAATGGACTAAAATACCTCGCCAACGACTCGAACTTGGCCGCATACTCGGACACTGTCGAGTTGCCTTGCTGCAATTGAAGAAATTCTTGCTCCTTCTCGGCTCGTGCAATATCTGGGAAGTACTTGTCCAAGAACCTTTCACGAAAAAGCTCCCAGGTCATCTCGCAGCGTTCTGCTATAAATGTTTGCTTCACTCCCCTCCACCAATACTCTGCGTCTCCCTAGCAGCAAGTAGGTGGCATAGTCGACCTTCACGTTGTCAAGCAATGGAGTGCCTCGAAGATCTTCTCGATCTCTTGCATCCAAAGATCGACTTTATCTGGATTTGGCTCACCGTAGAACCGGTGGATCATGCTTCTGAAGTCGGCCAATCCTCTCGCTTGACATTTCGTTACTGCTTTCGTTGCTATTCTTTGTAAGTTCTGTGAGTTAACGCATTGCCGTCTGTTGAGCCATCGCGTTAACTGTTGAGTTCTGGCCGGTGATTGTTGGGCCATGGCTGCCGCCATCTCGGTCGTAAGCTTGAATTGCTCGTTCCATGTCGGCGTTCTCGGTTGCGGTATGTCGTATCTCGGCGAGGTGGCATTAGATTCCACAAAGTTCAAAACCACATCGAGAATCTCACAACAAGGATGTGTTAAAACACACCGCTTCAATCAAGAAACAGCTTCAAACAATTTTTCAAGCAATAAGTGCTTCACTTAATCAAGCGACAATCAACATATTACAATTAGGTACCCAACACACATAACCCAACATAGTGACCGGTCAAATTTCCTATGCACTCGGTCGAGCCGAATCGCTCGATACCAACAATGTAACGACCGCTTCCGGACCGCTCACAGAGCTCGATATACTGAGCTCGAGTTCTGAGCTTCAACACACCGAGCTCAACTAAACCTGTATGAGATGTGTTTTAAAGCGAAACTCTTGTGCCTTTTAAAAATGCGGTCTATTTATTTTTTTATAAAACCAGCTCGTGCACATCGGAGTAATTCTGACTTTTGAAACATGGTGCAACTAAGACACAAGAGATAAATTCTAATAAAACATACATGCATAACATACATATATATATATCACTCGAAATAATAATGTATACAAAATCTGAGTAGCAAATGTATAAAGAAAATACACCTAAGGTATGGCGACTTCAAAAGAGCAATCATACCACTGGGGTACTTCCGAACTCCCACGCAGGGGGGGCTGCTCCAAAAGTAAGACCACCAGTCTACCCTGTAACGACAAAACATAACCGGCCCAAACTGGTCACGACCTCTGAACACAAAGAAAAACGAAGTACAATCACCAGAAAAACAAACATCCAACAAACATAAACAATCACGACAAGTAGAGGTCGTCACTCGGGTCCTCGTCGAGCTCCTCCTCGGCATCATCTGCTGTCGAGTTCCCTGCACCCTCGACATCGCCTGGGTAACCGTCATGGATTGAAGGCACCACGGGAAAATGTCAACTTCTCAACAATTCAAGATAAGCTCGACATAAAGGATATAAGCAAACAGCAAAGTATAACATTCACCGACGTGACTCGACCATCTCACTCTAACTCGACACAACTCGCAATCCATTTTCTCTCGACTCGACAATTTTTCCGGAATGCACACGCCGTACCGTATGTCGGAAAGTCCGGTAGAAGCCTTGGGATCCTCGCTCTCCCTAGGGCCGATCGGCTCGGGTCCCATAGCGTGGCGGCGTCTGGTCAATCTCCAGTAAACAAAAGGGGACCTAGCACCCTTAGTTATCGGTCACGGCTCAAAAGCGTCATCACGACTCACCTAGCTCGCTCACTCGATGAACAATTAAGCGCATCACGATATTCAAAGAGTTAAACACAAGATATTCAACCGCATGTCAAATAAAAGAGCAAGCTCGACATGAAGAAAGCATAATTCAACATGCAATACACAATTCACAACATATATTCAATCACATATTAAATACATGCAAAAACCCAATCATATCTCAATATTTCAAGCTCGACACAAATCAGGAACTCATTCACAATAACATATAAGATAAAGTCTTAATAATGTCTAAAAGCGCCGCTTACGCTAGCATACTATGAAAGTATTAATGTGAAGCGCCGCTAGAACTCAAGTTAATCTTTGCTCGACAACGACCTCGACATTTGTCTTGAAAGAGCTCGACAACGACTTCTCTTACTCGATCTCGACACGGCTGTCTTCAGAGCTCGACAACGACTTCTCTTACTCGATCTCGACATCTTCAGCGACTTCGACCGCGATCCTCAATCGACCTCGACACGTCACTGATTCTCGATCTGGATTCCCGCTTCCACGCGTCCTTGGATTAACTTTCCGTACACCTCGAATCGGAAATCACACGATCTCGGAAATCGGACTTCCTAAAACAAGCACAACTTCGATTCGATCTATGGGTTCTAATACACTTAGCTCTCATCCCAAACTTAACCACAACCCGGAAAATATAAAAACTCAAGAACTTAAATATATTTTTCCTCTAACACAAAGTTAGGGTTTTCGATCAAAAGTTCATGAAAAAGGCTATCGATGCTACAAATGATAGATCGACAACAACAACAACGAAGCAACAAGCGAAAAACAAGAAATCGAAACAAACCAAAAATGAAGGGTTTACAGGCGCTTTGGGATTGCGAAAAAGCGAGAGGAAGAAAATTTGTTTTACAAGCCCAATTAATCGGTTAGAAAGGAGGTAATATCATGAAGAAGAAAACCCATCAGTTTGACATGATTTGGAAGCATAAAGCGGCTAAAATGGAAAGAAGAAATGGCGCTAAGCGATAACATGAAGAAGAAAAATCTGTTTTCCTTACCTCGGATGGTGGTCGAGATGGTTAGATATAGGTCGAGAAGATGATGATGAACAAGATTGATGAAGAAAATTTGTGCAGAGTCTCGATGGAACTCAAGGTTTCTTCGATGGAAATTTTGGAGAAAAACAAGGAACTCAGAGCAGAAGGAAGGAAGAAGAAAGAAGAAAAGAGAAATGAGTATCTGAAGGAATCGATCGTGGTATACAGCTGGTGAGAGAAGGGGTATAATCGTAACTTCAGCTATAAGATGCCAATCCCATCAATCAATCTACCCGTCTAATCGCTACTCTCTCATAATTACCCTCTACTCTGTCGGTCAAGGATCTAGACACAGCGACGAGAACGGCAAGCCGACAATATAATTATTACAAACAATATAATAATAACGCTGAATAACGTTCGTAAGAATACGAGTTATCATCTCGACACGATGTCGACTAGGGTGCTCGTGCAAGCGCCGCAAGGCTCTAACACGAGTTAGTGCACGCGGCCTCCTCGATTCGACATGCGACCTCCTCATTTCGATGCAGCGACTTCATCAACTTCGACACGCGACCTCGGCGGCTCGGCGGCTAGTGCCGCGCGGTCTCCTCATTTCGGTAAATGACCTCGACAAGCGATCTTGACACGGGATCTCGACCCAAGGCCTCGACGCGAGGTCTCGATACGTCGTCCTAAGACGATGTCGATCTCGTCCTCAGGTGTTATAGGACTTAAGTGTCTCATCACACCAACTCTGAGTCATGATTATTTAGTCCTCGAAATTGCAAATAAGTTTCTTACCTCGGAAAAGTTGAGTCTTGAGTCTTCATCTTCTCCTCCAGCTCCCAGTCGCATCTCCCGTCTTACGATCCCACACAACTTTGTGAGTTGAATCTCTTTGTTCCATTTGTTTGGCTTTCCGATCAACGATCCTTCTTTGGTGATGCTTGAAAGATAAGTCGTCCTTGAGTTGAATCACATCCAGGTTCGATGACATGAGAGGGTCGGAAATATACTTCCGTAATTGTGAGGCGTGGAAGGCGTCGTGGATGTTCGACAAGAATGGTGGCGAGGCAATCGATATGCCCTTTGGACCAATCTGACGAAGAATGCGGTAAGGTCCAATAAATTTAGGGGTAAGTTTCTTGGATTAGATGGGTAGAATGATTAATGGGATTGGCATCTTATAGAAATACGATTATACTCCTTCCTCACTCGGTGGTATACCCGCGACCGGTTCCTCGAGCACTCGCTTTCTCTTTTCTTATGCGACTTTGAGACGTTCGCATCCGATCTCGATCAAGCGGATCTTCTCGGTAGTCTGTTGGATCATATCTGGTCCTCTGACAGGCGGCTCGCCGTCCTGGTACCAACAAAGAGGCGTCGACATTTACGTCCATCTGCGCTTCAAAGGTGCCATTCCAATACTCGCATGGAAGCTGTTGTGTAGGTGAACTCCACCAATGGTAAGGCGTCGTCCCAACTTCCTCGGTGATCTAAGGTACAAGCTCGCAACAAATCTTCAAGCGATTGGATCGTTCTCTCGATCGGCCGTCGATGCATGGATGATATGCCGAAGCTAAGCCTGAGCTTCGGTTCCCATCGCTCCTTGCAATTCCCTCCAAAAATGAGGCGTGAACTTGGATCTCGGTCGACACGATCGAAGAGGGTATACCATGAAGTCGTACTATCTCGCGATGTAGATCTCGGTCGGCTTTTCCACGTTGTATGTCGACCTCATTTGGTAAGAAATGGCGATTTGGTCGATCGGTCGGCGATCACCCAAATCGAATCATTCTTCTTCTGCGTCTTGGCAAACCTACAGCGAAATCCATGGAAATACTATCCCATTTCCAAGCGCACGTCAGCGATTGTAGCATTCCGCGGTCGTTGGTGCTCCACCTTCGGCTTTACGACCGCGTTAAACACGAAGCTACGTACTCGGCCACTTGCTTCTTCATTCCGGACCACCAAAAATGCTTCTTCAAATCTTGATACATCTTCGTAACTCCTGGATGAATACTAAAGTTGCTCTTATGCGCTTCGTCGAGAATCAACTTTCTCAGCTCGGATACGTTAGGTACACATACTCGGCCATTGCATCTCAAGATGTCGTCCGCTCCGACTTGGAATTCTGTCGACTTCCCTTGCGCTATCAACTGAACCTTCTCTTGCAGAAGCTCGTCATGAACTTGCTGGTCTCGGATCTCGTCCAACAATCTGTTAGAGATGGTAAGCATACCAAATCTCAGCTTCCCTGGTGAAACTTGACACTCGACTTCAAGTCTCGGAACTTCTCGAGCATCTCCAACTCCTTGATCATCATCGCCGAGGTTAAAGCGCTCTTCCTACTCAATGCATCTGCTACTACGTTAGCCTTCAGGGATGGTATTCCAGCGTAAAGTCGTAGTCCTTGAGAAATTACGTCCATCTGTTGATGCATGTTGAGCTCTTTCTGGTCGACAGTGCTTCAAGCTCTTGTGATCGCTGAAAGCGATGAGAGTGCTCCCGTAAAGGTAGTGCCTCCATATCTTCAGCGCAAAAACTCTGCTGCCCGGCTCAAGTCGTGAGTAGGGTAGTTCTCTCGTGAATCTTAAGCTATCTTGAAGCATCTGCGACCACCTTCCGATGTTGCATCGTACGCATCCCGATCCCTGGTGTGACGCATCACAATACACCTCGAAAGGCTCTTGGGTTGAGGCAAAATCAGCCTGGTATTTGTCGTCAAAAGCTCCTTGATCTTTGAAAAGCGGCTTCACACTCCTCGGTCCAGGCAAAGGTTGATCCTTCCTCGTCGATCGTGTAAGAGGCGCGACAATCTTGAGAAACCTTGATGAATCTTCGGTAATATCACGCTAAGCGACAAAACTCTGATCTCGATGGCAGTCTTGGTGTTCCCACGCTAACACGACTTGATCTTAGTTGGATCCACGGTATCCGCTTCTTTGGAAATCACGTGACCAAGAAAATTCACCTCTTGAGCCAAAATTCACACTTGACGAGGTTGGCATAGAGTTGCTTATCTCGTAATATCTGCGATTGCTCGACATAAGTGTTCTTCGTGCTCTTCTCGGTTCCTCGAGTAGATCGATTATGTCGTCGATGAACACTACAACAAAGCGATCCAAGAAGCGAATGGAAAATCCTATTCATGTAGTCCATAAACCACGGTGGCGCGTTCGTCGCTCCAAGCGGCATCACCAAGTACTCGTAGTGACCGTATCTAGTCTGAAAGCTGTTTTGGGAACATCTTCCTCCTTCACGCGAATCGATGGTAGCGGGCTTGAGTCTATCTTGGAAAGATCGCGCTCCACGAAGTTGATCCATCAGTCGTCAATACGAGGTAGCGGATAACGGTTCTTCCACGGTAACCTTGTTGAGCTCGCGATAGTCCACGCCTGACCTTGATCGTCCATCCTTCTTCTTAACCAACAACACTTTGGAGCTCCCCACGGTGACACGCTCGGTCGTATGAATTGCCGACTCCAAGTGTTCGATCACGGGACTTGACTCTTTCATCTCGGCGGGAGACATCACGTATGGCGCTTTGGAAATCGGTCTGTCCCTGGAATCGGTCGATGGAGAACTTCGACCTCTCGTCTTGGTGGTAACCACAGCGCGTCTTAAAGCGTCCTCAAAGTCACACACCAGCTGGAACATTCTTCACGTCGATCTGTTGGAAAACTTCCGAACTAGCGGATACATGTATTCCCTAGTTCCTTCTTTCAAAGAAACTCCAATACGTTGGCGAGAAAGATAATTGGAGACTCCAAGGTGCAGGAAAAATTACGGTTTACGGGCACGCAGTCCAAGAGGACATGGTGGTGTGACAACCGATCCATCCGAGAATGACATCTAGGCCGCCAAGAGGCAAACAAACCAAATTGACCACAAACTTTCTACTGTGAATAACCACTACACAATTAAGACATGCGGTGTTTGTGACTAAGGTTTTAGCGGTGGGGTTGTAACTACCAATTTGAGCAGTAAAGCGATCACAATCAAGTTCAAATGGTTCACCTGATCGGAAGAAATAAAGGAATGGGTTGCACCGAATCAAAAGAAACGGATAAGGATTTACCCTCGATCTCACATTCACCTTGGATAAGATCTTGACTCGATCTGCTTCCTCGCCACTCATGCGAAAACTACGCCTTTAGCCACTGATGCTTCCGCTTTGGCCTTTCGCCAAGCATAGTCGGTTCGACTTTAGGTGTAGGACAATCCTTGGCAAAATGCCACAGCTTCTTGCGGTTGAAACACCTCCTCCTTACGAGTCTGATTACTCGCGTAATGTCCGACTTTCCACATCGATAGCAAGTCACCTCGACAGGTCGACCTCCACTCCTCGCTCCTGGGTCATCGGACGATCGTCCCTGTTGTTGTTCCCCTGAGGTCGGTCGTAAGGCTTCCTCTGCGGTTGTTTTCCTTTACGTGCAAATCTACGCCCGCACTCGGGGTCTCACCGGTCGCCTACAGTCTTCTTCTTGTGGCTCCTCACTCCTTCTACCTCGACACAGCGATCTATCGGCTCTTGGAGGTTCGGATCCTCAATGACACCAGCGACTTGAATGTCGAATCTCGATCCTCGTTGGAATCTCTCACTCGACCATCTTTGGTCATTTCGATCACGAAATGGACTAAAATACCTGCGCCAGCGACTTCGAACTTGGCGCATACTCGGACAACTGTCGAGTTGCCTTCTTTACAATTGAAGAAATTCTTGCTCCTTCTCGGCTCGTGCGATATCTGGGAAGTACTTGTCCAAGAACGCTTTCACGAAAAAGCTCCCAGGTCATCTCGCGGCGTTCGCTATAAATGTTTGCTTCACTCCTCTCCACCAATACTCTGCGTCTCTAGCGATGAAGTAGGTGGCATAGTCGACCTTCACGTTGTCAGAGACGTGGAGTGCCTCGAAGATCTTCTCGATCTCTTGCATCCAAAGATCGACTTTATCTGGATTTGGCTCACCGTAGAACCGGTGGATCATGCTTCTGAAGTCGGCCCGATCCTCTCGCTTGACATTTCGTTACGCTCGTTCTTTGTTCTTTGTAAGTTCTGGCGAGTTAACACGCCGTCTGTTGAGCCATCGCGTTAACTGTTGAGTTCTGCGGTGATTGTTGAGCCATGGCTGCCGCCATCTCGGTCGTAGCTTGAATTGCTCGTTCCATGTCGGCGTTCTCGGTTGCGGTATCGTATCTCGACGAGGTGGCATTAGATTCCACAAAGTTCAAAACCTGTCGAATCTCACAACAAGGATGTGTTAAAACACCTTTGCTTCAATCAAGAAAGCTTGATTCAAACAATTTTTCAAGCAATAAGTGCTTCACTTAATCAAGCGACAATCAACATATTACAATTAGGTACCCAACACACATAACCGAGCATAGTGACCGGTCCAAATTTCCTATGCACGGCTCGGTCGAGCCGAAGCGCTCACGATACCAACAATGTAACGACCGGTTTAGGACCGCTCACCGAGCTCGATATCTCAGCTCGAGTTCTGAAACTCAACACACCGAGCTCAACTAAACTGTATGAGATGTGTTTTAAAGCGAAACTCTTGTGCCTTTTAAAAAGTACGGTCTATTTATTATTTTTTTATAAAACCAGCTCGTGCACATCGAGTAATTCTGACTTTTGAAACATGGTGCAACTAAGACACAAGACATAAATTCTAATAAAACATACATGCATAACATACATATATATATATCACTCGAAATAATAATGTATACAAAATACAGAGTAGCAAATGTATAAAGAAAATACACCTGGGTATGGCGACTTCAAAAGAGCAATCATACCACAGGGTACTTAAGCGGAACTCCCAGCGGCTGCTCCAAATAAGACCACCGATCTACCTGTAGCGACAAAACATAACAAGCCCAAACTGGTCACGACCTCGAACACAAAGAAAAAGCGAAGTACAATCACCGGAAAAACAAACATCCAACAAACATAAACAATCCACGACAAGTAGAGTCGTCACTCGGGTCCTCGTCGAGCTCCTCCTCGGCATCATCTGGCTGTCGAGTTCCTGCACCCTCGACATCGCACGGGTAGCAGTCATGGATTGAAGGCACCACGGGAAAATGTCAACTTCTCAGCAATTCAAGATAAGCTCGACATAAAGGATATAAGCAAGCGGCAAAGTATAACATTCACCGGCGTGACTCGACCATCTCACTCTAACTTCGACCTGACTTCGCGATCCATTTTCTCTCGACTCGACAATTTTTCCGAATGCACCGCCGTCAGGTATGTCGGAAAGTCCAGCCGAAGCCTTGGGATCCTCGCTCTCCCTAGGGCCGGTCGGCTCGAGGTCCCGTAGCGTGGCGGCGTCTAGTCGATCTCCAGTAAACAAAGGGGACCTAGCACCCTTAGTTATCAGGGTCCACGGCTCAAAAAGCGTCATACGACTCACCTAGCTCGCTCGCTCGATGAACAATTAAGCGCATCACGATATTCAAAGAGTTAAACACAAGATATTCAACCGCATGCCACATAAAAGAGCAAGCACGACATGAAGAACCGCAATTCACCATGCAATACACAATTCACAACATATATTCAATCACATATTGAATACATGCAAAAACCCAATCATATCTCAATATTTCAAGCTCGACACAAATCGGGAACTCATTCACAATAACATATAAGATAAAGTCTTAATAATGTCTAAAAGCGCCGCTTACGCTAGCATACTATGAAAGTATTAATGTGAAGCGCCCGCTACGAACTCCAAGTTAATCTTTGCTCGACAACGACCTCGACACGGTGTCTTCAAAGAGCTCGACAACGACTTCTCTTACTCGATCTCGACACGGTGTCTTCAGCGAGCTCGACAACGACTTCTCTTGATCTCGACACGGTGTCTTCGCGACTTCGACACGCGTCTCGATCGACCTCGACACGTCTGATTCTCGATCTGGATTATTTGCTTCCACGTCCTTGGATTCGCTTTCCGTACACCTCGAATCGGAAATCACGATCTCGGAAATCGGACTTCCTAAAACAAGCCTGACTTCGATTCGATCTATGGGTTCTAATACACTTAGCTCTCATCCCAAACTTAACCTGACCCGGAAAATATAAAAACTCAAGAACTTAAATATATTTTTCCTCTAACACAAAGTTAGGGTTTTCGATCAAAAGTTCATGAAAAAAGGCTATCGATGCTACAACGGATAGATCGACAACAACAACAACGACGAAGCAACAAGCGAAAAACAAGAAATCGAAACAAACCAAAAATGAAGGGTTTACGGAGCGCTGCCGATTTGAAAAAGCGAGAGGAAGAAAATTTGTTTTACAAGCCCAATAATCGGTTAGAAAGATAGGTAATATCATGAAGAAGAAAACCCATCAGTTTGACATGATTTGGAAGCATAAAGCGGCTAAAAATGGAAAGAAGAAATGGCGCTAAGCGATAACATGAAGAAGAGAAAAATCTGTTTTCCTTACCTCGGATGGTGGTCGAGATGGTGAGATATAGGTCGAGAAGATGATGATGAACAAGATTGATGAAGAAAATTTGTGCGAGTCTCGATGGAACTCAAGGTTTCTTCGATGGAAATTTTGGAGAAAAACAAGGAACTTCAGGCGAGAAGGAAGGAAGAAGAAAGAAGAAAAAGAAATGAGTATCTGAAGGAATCGATCGTGGTATCTTTGGTGAGAGAAGGGTATAATCGTAACTTCAGCTATAAGATGCCAATCCCATCAATCAATCTACCCGTCTAATCGCTACTCTCTCATAATTACCTCTACTCTGTCGGTCGAGGATCTGAACCACGGCGAAGCAGCGGCCGACAATATAATTATTACAAACAATATAATAATACTTGAATAACGTTCGTAAGAATACGAGTTATCATCTCGACACGATGTCGACTAGGGTGCTCGTGCAAGCGCACAAGGCTCTAACACGAGTTCGTGCACGCGGCCTCCTCAGTTCGACATGCGACCTCCTCAGCTCGGTACGCGACTTCATCAACTCGACACGCGACCTCGGCAGCTCAGCAGCTAGTGCACGCAGTCTCCTCAGCTCGGTAAATGACCTCGACAAACGATCTTGACACGGGATCTCGACACAAGGTCTCGACGCGAGGTCTCGATACGTCGTCCTAAGACGATGTCGATCTCGTCCTCAGGTGTTACAGGACTTAAGCGTCTCATCACACCAACTCTAAGTCATGATTATTTAGGTTTTCAATAAAATCTTTTTCTTGATTTTAACTTTATTTTGGCAACTGCATTTAATGAAAAGGGGAATCTTTATTTTATTTTCTTTTTGATTTATTTCTTATTAAGAGGAAATGTGAAGATTTTTTTTAAAAAAGTAACTGTACTATTTTATCAAAACTTTCCCACCACTCCACCTCTTTCGCTCCACACTCACTCTGTTTTTCTCTACGAAAACTGCTTTCTCTCTCTCTCTCTCTGTGTTTGTGTGATTTCTCTAAAAGCCTAAACCTCCGTCACCCATTCTCCAACTACAACCATGACTAATGTTGATGAGTGTAACACCTGAGGACGAGATCGACCTCGTATTAGGACGTCGGATCGAGACCTCGCGTCGAGATCTCGTGTCGAGACCTCGTACCAAGACCTTGTGTCGAGATCCCGTGCCAAGATCGTTTTTAGGGTCATTTGCGGTGAGGAGACGCGTGCACTAGGCTCTTTGGTGAGGAGGTCGGGTGTCGAGTTGATGAAGTCGCGTCTGCGAGAGTCGCATGTCGAGGAGGCGGCGTGCACGAACTCGTGTTAGAGCCTTGTGCGCTTGCGAGCACCCTTGGTCGACATCGTGTCGAGATGATAACTCGTATTCTTTGAGCGTTATTCAGCGTTATTATTATATTGTTTGTAATAATTATATTGTCGGCTTGCCGTTCTCGTCGCTGTGTCTAGATCTTTGGCCGAGAGAGTAGAGGTAATTATGAGAGAACGATTAGATGGGTAGAATGATTGATGGGATTGGCATCTTATAGCTGAAGTTACGATTATACCCGCCTCTCACCGGTGTATACCACGACCGGTTCCTCGAACACTCTCTTTCTCTTTTCTTCTTTCTTTCTTCTTCCTTCCTTCTGCTCTGAGTTCCTTGTTTTTCTCCAAAATTTCCATCGAAGAAACCTTGAGTTCCATCGAGACTCTGCACAAATTTTCTTCATCAATCTTGTTCATCATCATCTTCTCGACCTATATCTCACCATCTCGACCACCATCTGAGGTAAGGAAAAGCAGATTTTCTCTTCCTTCGTATTCTTGTTTAGCGCCATTTGTTCCTTCCATTTTTAGCTAGTTTTATGCTTCCAAATCATGTCAAATTGATGGGTTTTCTTCTTCACGATATTACCTATCTTTCTAACCGATTATTTGAGCTTGTAAAACAAATTTCTTTCTCTGATTTACGATAAGCGTGTGCCAGAAACCACTTTCTTTTGGTTTGTTTGATTTCTTGTTTTTCGTTTGTTGCTTCTTGTTGTTGTTGTTGTCGATCTATCTGTTGTAGCATCGGATAACCTTTTCATGAACTTTTGATCGAAAACCTAACTTTGTGTTAGAGGAAAAATATATTTAAGTTCTTGAGTTTTTATATTTTACGGGTTGTGGTTAAGTTTGGGATGAGCTAAGTGTATTAGAACCCATAGATCGAGGCGAGTTGTGCTTGTTTTAGGAAGTCGATTTCAGAGATCGTGTGATTTCGATTCGAGGTGTCTGCGGAAGCGAATCAGGGCGTGGAAGCGTGGAATCGGATCGAGAAGCTATGCGTGTCGAGTCGGTGAGAAGTGTCGTGTCGAGGTCGATTGAGGGCGATGCGATGTCGAAGTCGTTGTCGAGCTCGTTGAAGGCGGTAGTGTCGAGATCGAGTAAGAGAAGTCGTTGTCGAGCTCTTTGAAGGCAGCGTGTCGAGGTCGTTGTCGGCGGCATTAACTTGGAGTTCGGTAAGAGGCGCTTCACATTAATACTTTCATAGTATGCTAAGCGTAAGAGCGACTTTTAGACATTATTAAGACTTTATCTTATATGTTATTGTGAATGAGTTTCTGATTTGTGTCGAGCTTGAAATGTTGTGATATGATTGGGTTTTGCATGTATTTAATATGTGATTGAATATATGTTGTGAATTGTGTATTGCATGTTGAATTGCGTTTCTTCATGTCGAGCTTGCTCTTTTTATTTGACAGCCGGTTGAGGATCTTGTGGTTAACTCTTTTAATATTGTATTGGGGGAATTGTTCATCAGTGGCGAGCTAGGTGAGTCGTATGGCGTTTTTGGCCGTGACCGGATAACTAAGGGTGCTAGGTCCCCTTTTGTTTCTGGAGATTGACTAGGCGTCGCCACGCTATGGGACTGAGTTGGTATCTAGGGAAGCGAGGATCCCAAGGCTTGGCTGGACTTTCCGACATCTGATGCAGCGTGTGCATTCGGAAAAATTGTCGGTCGAGAGAAAATGGATTGCGAGTTGTGTCGAGTTAGAGTGAGATGGTCGAGTCACGTCGGTGAATGTTATACTTTGTTGTTTGCTTATATCCTTTATGTCGAGCTTATCTTGAATTGTTGAGAAGTTGACCACTTTCCGTGGTGCCTTGATCCATGGCGGTTACCCAGGCGATGTCGGTGCGAGGAACTTCGGCGGATGATCTTAGGAGGAGCTCGGCGAGGACCAGTGGCGACCTCTACTTGTCGTGATTGTTTATGTTTGTTGGATGTTTGTTTTTGATGGCTGTACTTGTTTTTCTTTGTGTTGGGTCGTGACCAGTTTGGGCGGTTATGTTTTGTCGTTCTGAGGTAGGCGGTGGTCTTACTTTTGGGCGACCCCTGCGTGGGAGTCTGCCGGAAGTACCCCCAAGGTATGATTGCTCTTTTGAAGTCGTCATACCTTAGGTGTATTTTCTTTATACATTTGCTACTCTGTATTTTGTATACATTATTATTTAGAGTGATATATATATATGTATGTTATGCATGTATGTTTTATTAGAATTTAAGTCTTGTGTCTTAGTTGCACCATGTTTGAAAAAATTTGTAATTACTACGATGTGCCAGTTGGTTTATAAAAATAAATAAATAAATAGTACTTTTTAAAAGGCACAAGAGTTTAGTTTTAAAACACATCTCATCTGAGTTTAGTTGAGCTCGGTGTGTTGAGCTCGGTAACTTTCGAGCTTCGGTATATTGAGCTCGGTAGCGGTCGAAGCAGTCGTTACATTGTTGGTATCGAGCTGATTCGGTTACGGCCAGAAGTGTGCATAGGAAATTTGGGTAGTCAGCATGTCGGGTTATGTGTGTTGGGTACCTAATTGTAATATGTTGATTCTTTGTTTGATTAAGTGAAGCACTTATTGCTTGAAAAATTGTTTGAAGCTGTTTCTTGATTGAAGCGGTGTGTTTTAACACATCCTTGTTGTGAGATTACGGGGTTTTGAACTTTGTGGAATCTAATGCCACCTCGTAGGAATCTGACGGTACTGGCAAACGTCGACATGGAGCGAGCAATTCAAGCTATGGCCAGAGATGGCGGCGCCATGGCTCAACAATCATGCTGCAACTCAGCCAGGCTAACGCGATGGCTCAGCGGAGGCGGCGTTAACTCAGTGAACTTGCGACAGCGACAGCGGCGAGCGAAATCTTTGAAGCGAGAGGATTGGCGGACTTTAGGAAGCATGATCCGCAGAAGTTCTATGGTGAGCCAAATCCAGGATAAAGGCGATCTTTGGATGCAAGAGATCGAGAAGATCTTGAGGCACTCCATTGCGGGACAGCGTGAAGGTCGACTATGCCACCTACTTCTTGCTAGGAGGCCTTGAGTATTGGTGGAGAGGTGAAGCAAACATTTATAAGCGGAGCGTCGCGAGATGACACAGGAGCTTTTAGTGAAAGGTTCTTGGACAAGTACTTCCCAGATCTTGCCGCGAGCCGAGAAGGAGCAAGAATTTCTTCAATTGCGGCAAAGCAACTTCGGCGATGTCAGTATGCGGCCAAGTTCAGTCGTTGGCGAGGTATTTGATCCATTCGTGATCGAGTTGACCAAAGATGGTTGAGTGAGAGATTCCAGCGAGGATTGAGATTCGACATTGAAGTCGATGGTGTCGTTGAGGATCAGAAACCTCGAAGGTGATTGATCGATGTGTCGAGGTAGAAGGAGTGAGAGCCACAAGAAGAAGCGTAAGCGGACGGTGAGACCCGAGTGCGAGGCGGAGATTTGCCTGAAAGGAAAACAAGCTGCGAGAAGAAGCCTTCTGGCCAGGCCTCGAGAGCGACAACGAGAGGGCGATGTCGTCCAGATGACCCAGGAAGCGAGTGGAGGTCGAGGCCGGTGTCGAGGTGACTTGCTTGCTCGATGTGGAAAGCGGGACATTCTGCGATGGCGTACTCGAAGGAGGAGGTGTGTTTCATTGCGTAAGCCAGGGCATTTTGCGAGGATTGTCCTACACCTAAAGGCTGAGCCAAGTATGCTTGCGGCAAAGGCCAAAGGAAGCGTCAAGTGGCTAAAGCGAGTTTTTACGCATGAGTGGCGAGAAGCGGTCGGTGAAGATCTTATCCAAGGTGAATGTGAGATCGAGGGTAAATCCTTATCAGTTCTTTTTGATTGGTGCAACCCGTTCCTTTATTTCTTGATTGTGTGAACCATTTGAACTTGATTGTGTAGCTTTGCAGTTCAAATTGGTAGTTCTGACCCAATTTGCTAAAACCTTAGTCACTGAAACCTTTGCATGTCTTAATTGTGTAGTGGTTATTGAGTAGAAAGTTTGTGGTCAATTTGGTTTGTTTGCCTCTTAAGGGCTTAGATGTCATTCTCGGGATGGATTGGTTGTCACACCACCATGTCCTCTTGGGTGTGCCAGTAAAGCTGTAATTTTCCAGGACCTTGGAGTCTCGATTATCTTTCTGCCGAGCGTATTGGAGTTTCTTTGAAAGAAGGAACTAGGGAATACATGTATCGGCTGGTTCGGAAGTTTTCAGCGGATCGGCGTGAAGAATGTTCGGTGGTGTGTGACTTTGAGGGCGTTTTCGAAAGGCGTGCCAGGGTTACCACCGATGCGAGAGTCGAGTTCTCCATCGACACGATTCGAGGGCAGGCCAGATTTCAGCGCCATCTGACGGGATGTCTCTGTGAGATGAAAGAAGTGAAGTCCCGGATCGAACACTTGGAGTCGAAGCGATTCATCTGACCGGCGTGTCGCAGTGGGAGCTCGGTGTTGTTGGTTAAGAAGAAGGATGGGCGATCGAGGCGTGCGTGGACTATCGCGAGCTCAGCAAGGTTCTTGTGAAGAAGCAGATTATCCGTTACCTCGTATTGGCGACTTGATGGATCAACCGTGGGCGGCGATCTTTTCAAGATAGACTTGAAGTCGGGCTACCATCAGTTCGGCGTGAAGGAGGAAGATGTTCCCAAGCGACTTTCCGAGGACTAGATCACGGTCACTCTGAGTACTTGGTGATGCCGTTTGGAGTGGCGAATCGCCCGGTGTGTTTATGGACTACATGAGCGAGGATTTTCCATTCGTTCTTGGATCGGTTTGTTGTAGTGTTCATCGGCGACATCTTGATCTACTCGAGGCAGAGAAGAGCGAAGAACACTTATGTCGATCTGCGGATATTACGAGATAAGCGACTCTATGCCAGCACTGTCGAAGTGTGAATTTTGGCTTGAAGAGGTGAATTTTCTTGGTCACGTGATTTCCAAGAAGGGATAGGTGTGGATCGACTAAGATTGAAGGCGTGTTAGCGTGGGAACAGTAGAAGGCGATTCTGAGATCGGGAGTTTTGTCGCTTAGCGAGGATATTACAGAAGATTCATTGAAGGTTTCTCGAAGATTGTCGCGCCTCTTACGGTGACGAGGAAGGATCGACCTTTTGCCTGGGCCAGGAGTGTGAAGCGATTTTCAAAGGCGAAGGAGCTTTTGGCGGCGGCGCTGTGCTGATTTTGCCTCGGCAGAAGAGCCTTTCGAGGTGTATTGTGATCGTCACACCAGGGGATTGGGATGCGTCTTTGATGCAACATCGGAAGGTGGTCGCGTATGCTTGAGCGACTTAAGATTCACGAGAGGAACTACCTACTCACGACTTGGAGTGGCGGCGATGGTTTTTCTTGCGAAGATATGGAGGCACTACGCTTTATGGGAACACTCTTCTTTGTTTTCGGCGATCCACGAAAGCTTGAAGTACTGTTCGACGGAAAAGAGCTCAACATGCGTCGGCGTAGATGGGCGAAATTTCTCGAGGACTACGACTTTACGTTGGAATACCATCCGGTAAGGCTAGCGTAGTAGCGGATGCGTTAGTAGGAAGGAGCGTTTTAACCTCGGCGATGATGATCGAGTTGGAGATGCTCGAGAAGTTAGAGACTTGAAGTTGAGTGTCGAAGTTTCACCAGGGAAGGCGAGATTTGGTATGCTTACCATTTCTAGCAGTTGTTGGGCGAGATCAGAGACCGGCAAGTTCATGACGAGCTCCTGCAAGAAGGTTCGATTGATAAGCGCAAGGAAAGCGACGAATTCCAAGTCGGGCGGACGACATCTTGAGATGCAATGGCCAGTATGTGTACTAACGTATCCAGTGAGAAAGTTGATTCTCGGCGAAGCGCATAAAGCAACTTTAGTATTCATCCGGGAGTTCTGAAGATGTATCAAGACTTGAAGAAGCATTTTTGGTGGTCAGGAATGAAGAAGCAAGTGGCGAAATGCGTAACCGTGTTTAACGTGTCGAAGCGAAGGTGGAGCACCAGCGACTGCGGGAATGCTCTGATAAACGGCGTGCGGTTTGGAAATGGGATAGTATTTCCATGGATTTCGTTGTAGGTTTCTTGCGAAGGCCTTGAAGAAGAATGATTCGATTTGGGTGATCGTCGGCCAGATTGACCAAATCTGCTCATTCTTACGGTGGTCGACATACAGCGTGGAAAAAGGCGGCCAGAGATCTACATCGCGGAGATAATGCGACTTCATGGTATACCTCTTGATGCGTGTCGGACCAGAGATCAGTTCACGTCTCATTTTGGAGGAATTGCAGGGCGATGGGAGGCAGAGCTCGAGCTTAGCTTCGGCATATCATCCCGGTGGCGGTCGGTGAGAGCGATCCAATCGCTTGAAGATTTGTTGCGAGCGTGTACGTTAGATCACCAGGAAGTTGGGGCGGCGTCTTACCATTGGTGGAGTTCACCTACAATAACTTGATTTCCATGCGAGTATTGGAATGGCACCTTTTGAAGCCTTGTATGGGCGTAAATGTCAGGCGCCTCTTTGTTGGTACCAGGGCGGCGGCGTTACGTTGTGGGACGGATATGATCCGGCCAGACTCACGAGAAGATCCGTTTGATCGAGAGATAGGATCACGAGCGTCTCAAAGTCGGCGAAGAGTTATGCGGACCAACGGCGTCGACCACTCGAGTTGAGGAAGGAGAACATGTATTTCTTAGAGTCACCCCCACTCTGGAGTTGGTCGGCGATCAAATCAAGAAACTTACCCTAAATTTATTGGACCTTATCAGATTCTTCGTCGTATTGGTCGATGGCATATCAGGTGCCTTGCCACCATTCTTGTCGAACATTCCACGGCGTCTTCCACGTCTCTGATTGCGGAAGTATATTTCAGGCCCTCTCATGTCATCGAGCGGATGTGATTCAAGCGAAGGGCGACTTATCTTTTGAAGCATCACGGCGAGGATCGTTGATCGGAAAGCCAAGCGATTCGCGGAACAAAGAGATTGACTTGTCAAAGTTGTGTGGGATCGAGAAGGCGGGAGATGCGACTTGGGCTGGAGGAGAAGATGAAGACTTCGGTACCTGAACTTTAGAGGTAAGAATCTTATTTGCAATTTCGAGGGCGAAATTTTTTAGAGGAGAGATTGTAACACCTGAGGGCGAGATCGACATCGTATTAGGGCGTCGGATCGAGACCTCGCGTCGAGATCTCGTGTCGAGACCTCGTACCAAGACCTTGTGTCGAGATCCGTGCCAAGATCGTTTTTGAGGTCATTTCTTGGTGAGGAGGCTGCGTGCACTAGGCTGGCGGTGAGGAGGTCGCGTGTCGAGTTGATGAAGTCGCGTCTGAATTTGAGGAGGTCGCATGTCGAGCGAGGAGGCGGCGTGCGCGAACTTCGTGTTAGAGCCTTGTGCGCTTGCACGAGCACCCTTAGTCGACATCGTGTCGAGATGATAACTCGTATTCTTTCGAGCGTTATTGAGCGTTATTATTATATTGTTTGTAATAATTATATTGTCGACTTGCCGTTCTCGTCATTGTGTCTAGATCTTTGGCCAGAGCGAGTAGAGGGTAATTATGAGAGAGGAGCGATTAGATGGGTAGAATGATTGATGGGATTGGCATCTTATAGCTGAGATTCACGATTATACCCTTACTCACGGTTGTATACCACGACCAGGTTCCTCGGATACTCATTTCTCTTTTCTTCTTTCTTCCTTCCTTACGCTCACGAGTTCCTTGTTTTCTCCAAAATTCCCATCGAAGAAACCTTGAGTTCCATCGAGACTCTGCACAAATTTTCTTCATCAATCTTGTTCATCATCATCTTCTCGACCTATATCTCACCATCTCGACCACCATCTGAGGTAGGAAAAACAGAGTTTTCTCTTCTTCGTATTCTTGTTTAGCGCCATTTCTTCCTTCCATTTTAGCTAGTTTTATGCTTCCAAATCATGTCAAATTGATGGGTTTTCTTCTTCACGATATTACCTATCTTTCTAACAGATTATTTGAGCTTGTAAAACAAATTTCTTTCTCTGATTTACGCAATAGCGTGCCGAAACCCTTTCTTTTTGGTTTGTTTCGATTTCTTGTTTTTCGTTTGTTGCTTCTTGTTGTTGTTGTTGTCGATCTATCTGTTGTAGCATCAGATAACCTTTTTCATGAACTTTTGATCGAAAACCCTAACTTTGTGTTAGAGGAAAAATATATTTAAGTTCTTGAGTTTTTATATTTTCTAGGTTGTGGTTAAGTTTGGGATGAGAGCTAAGTGTATTAGAACCCATAGATCGAACTGAGTTGTGCTTGTTTTAGGAAGTCTGATTTCCAAGATCGTGTGATTTCCGATTCGAGGTGTACGGGAAAGCGAATCCAAGGACGTGGAAGCGGTGGAATCGGATCGAGAAGCTATGCGTGTCGAGGTCGATTGAGGGCGATGCGATGTCGAAGTCGTTGTCGAGCTCGTTGAAGGCAGTAGTGTCGAGATCGAGTAAGAGAAGTCGTTGTCGAGCTCTTTGAAGGCAGCCAGTGTCGAGTCGTTGTCGGCGGCATTAACTTGGAGTTCGGTAAGAGGCGCTTCACATTAATACTTTCATAGTATGCTAGCGTAAGGGCGACTTTTAGACATTATTAAGACTTTATCTTATATGTTATTGTGAATGAGTTCCACGATTTGTGTCGAGCTTGAAATGTTGTGATATGATTGGGTTTTTGCATGTATTTAATATGTGATTGAATATATGTTGTGAATTGTGTATTGCATGTTGAATTGCGTTTCTTCATGTCGAGCTTGCTCTTTTTATTTGACATGCGGTTGAATATCTTGTGTTTAAGTCTGTGAGTATCGTATCGTGGCGAATTGTTCATCAGTGGCGAGCTAGGTGAGTCGTATGGCGTTTTGAGCCGTGACCGGATAACTAAGGGTGCTAGGTCCCACTTTTGTTTACGGGAGATTGACTAAACGTCGCCACGCTATGGGACTGAGTTATTTGTCCTAGGGAAGCGAGGATCCCAAGGCTTGTTGGACTTTCCGACATCTGATGCAGCGTGTGCATTCGGAAAAATTGTCGAGTCGAGAGAAAATGGATTGCGAGTTGTGTCGAGTTAGAGTGAGATGGTCGAGTCACGTCGGTGAATGTTATACTTTCTTTGTTTGCTTATATCCTTTATGTCGAGCTTATCTTGAATTGTTGAGAAGTTGACCGCTTTCGTGGTGCCTTGATCCATAGCGGTTACCCAGGCGATGTCGAAGTGCGAGGAACTTCGGCGGCGGATGATGCAGGAGGAGCTCGGCGAGGACCGGTGGCGACCTCTACTTGTCGTGATTGTTTATGTTTGTTGGATGTTTGTTTTTGGTGATTGTACTTGTTTTTCTTTGTGTTAGAGGTCGTGACCAGTTTGGGCGGTTATGTTTGTTGCTTCTGAGGTAGGCGGTGGTCTTACTTTTGGGCTGACCCCTGCGTGGGAGTCTGGAGAAGTACCCAGGGTATGATTGCTCTTTTGAAGTCGTCATACCTTAGGTGTATTTTCTTTATACATTTGCTACTCTGTATTTTGTATACATTATTATTTCGAGTGATATATATATATGTATGTTATGCATGTATGTTTTATTAGAATTTATGTCTTGTGTCTTAGTTGCACCATGTTTCGAAAAGCTGTAATTACTCTGATGTGCACGAGCTGGTTTTATAAAAAAAATAAATAAATAGACCGTACTTTTTAAAAGGCACAAGAGTTTCGTTTTAAAACACATCTCATACAGGTTTAGTTGAGCTCGGTGTGTTGAGCTCGGTAACTCGAGCTCGGTATATTGAGCTCGGTAGCGGTCCGGAAATGGGTCGTTACAATGAGGACATAAAGAGCAAGGATGATCAAGTTGTGAATACATGCCTTGACAGGATGATTTTGATGATTGACAAAAGGGAGTCTTGCAAATAGTCAACCGTGCAAAAAGTGGAAAAGAATACCAAGACGCGTATCAAGAATGATTGTTTCTCAAGTCTTTGGAGTTACGGGTATTTATTTATCTTTATTAAGACAATTTGTAAGTAGTAATAAAGCTCTCAATTAAAATTAAATCACACACGCACAAAATATTTTGACATGCATATCTCGTGTCCGGATGTCGGTGAAGAAGTCGGATGTCGGTGAGGAGGAAATCGCGTGTCGAGCTACGAGGAAGTCGGATGTCGGTGAGGAAGTCGGATGCCTAGGCGAGGAGGAAGTCGCGTTTAGAGCTACGAGGAAATCGGATGTCGGTGAGGAGGTCGGCGTGTCGAGCTCTACGGGAAATCGGATGTCGGTGAGGAGGAAGTCGGATGTTGAACTCGAGGAAGTCGTATGTCGCGTGATGAGCTCTTTGTCGCGTCTTGGTGATGATCGGCGTGTCGGTGATGGTCGTCTTGAGCTATGAAGCAGGTGATGAGGAGGTCGTATCGAGCGTGTTCAGTGTGGTGTCGCCGAAGTCTTTTCTTGAAATTGTCTTGAGTAAATCTGAGGTGTCTTGAGGTCGTATCTTTGGCCGTCTCAGTGTTTTCAATTTCTTTATTTCAAAGCATAGCGAGTGATTTTCTGCAGCGACAAATCCTTTTTAATAATCAACGCAAGCGAAAATCTTCAGCGGGCAAATCCTCAATGACATTTTTTTAAGTCGTGAGGCGGACTCCTCGGTCGATGCTATAAATAAACAATGACGTGCTCTTTCTTCTGACCACGACAATACAGCAGCGATTAGTAATTCTTTGTGCTAAAACTACATCAAATATTTTTCATCACTCACACTTATTTGAGCACAATTTTGAGAGCCTTTTATTCTACATTATTTGAGTTGTATTATTTGAGCTTGATTTGTTATATCTGCCTTATTGAGTGTATCTTTCTCATCTCATTTATTTGTGAAAATCATTTCTTTTTGGGTAGGAATCCCAGAGGTGTTCATAGAGGTGATATCTCTTGAGCGTATTGCTCTGGTATAGAGTTGTAAAGGTTTCTATTTGAACCTAATTTAAAAGCTAGTGATTTAGTGAAAATCCCATAGTGGTTTGCTTTGGGGGCGGGGCGTAGGCCCACGGGTGTAACGACCCGTTTAGGACCAGCTCTGAGCTCGATATCACAGAGCTCGAGTTCTGAGCTCAACACACAGAGCTCAGCTAAGCTTTGTATGAGATGTGTTTTAAAAGCGAAACTCTTGTGCCTTTTAAAAATACGGTCTATATTTTTTATTATAAAACCAACTCGTGCACATCAGAGTAATTACAGCTTTTCGAAACATGGTGCAACTAAGACACAAGACTTAAATCCTAATAAAACATACATGCATAACATACATATATATATATCACTCGAAATAATAATGTATACAAAATCTGAGTAGCAAATGTATAAAGAAAAATACACCTAAGGTATAGCGACTTCAAGAAGCGATCATACCACAGGGTACTTAAATGGGAACTCCCCACCTTGTTTGCTGCAAAAGTAAATGCTTACTTGATCTACCTGCTGTGATAAAACATACATTGACTGGCCCAGTAGTCACGACCTCGAACACAAAGAAAAACAAAATGCGATCATCGAGAAAACAAACATCTAACAATATAATCAATCACGACAAGTAGAGTGCGTCACTCGGGTCTCGTCGAGCTCCTCCTCGGCATCATCTGTGTCGAGTTCCTGCGCCTCGACATCGCTGGGTAGCCGTCATGGATTGAAGGCACCACGGGGAAAGAGGGTTGACTTCTCAGCGATTCAAGATAAGCTCGACATAAAGGATATAAGCAAGCGGCAAAGTATAACATTCAAGCGTGACTCGACCGTCTCACTCTAACTCGACCTGACTTCAAATCCATTTTCTCTCGACTCGACAATTTTCCGGAATGCACCGCAGCCGTCTGGTATGTCGGAAAGTCGGTAGCGAAACCTTGGGATCCTCGTGCTCCCCAGGGCGGTCGGCTTCCGAGGTCATAAGCGTGGCGGCGTCTGATCGATCTCCGTAAACAAAGGGGACCTAGCACCCTTAGTTATCAGGGTCCGCGGCTCAGCGTCATCACGACTCACCTGGCTCGCTCACTCGATGAACAATTAGCGCATCACGATATTCAAAGAGTTAAACACAAGATATTCAACCGCAGCGTATGTCAAATAAAAGAGCAAGCTCGACATGAAGAAGCACAATTCAGCATGCAATACCTGATTCACAACATATATTCAATCACATATTAAATACATGCAAAAAACTCAATCATATCACAACATTTCAAGCTCGACACAATTCGGAAAATCCATACACAATAACGTAACCACGTAGAATATGAAGTGCCGCTACGCTAGCGTACTATGAAAGTATTAATGTAGGCATGCCTACCGAACTCAAATTAATCTTTGCTCGACAGCGACCTCGACACGGTATCTTGAATAGGCTCGACAGCGACTTCTCTTACTCGATCTCGACAATTTGTCTTCAGCGAGCTCGACAAGCGACTTGACCGCGTCACGAGTCTCGATCGACCTCGACACGCGTCGCTTCTCGATCGACCTCGACACGTCAGTTCTCGTCTGGATTCCATTGCTTCCACGTCTCGGGTTAGCTTTCCGTACACCTTGATTGAAATCACGATCTCGGGAATCGAACTTCCTAAAACAAACACAACTCGATTCGATCTATGGTTTCTAATACACTTAGCTCTCTTCCCAAACTTAACCTGACCCGAAAATATAAAACTCAGAAGCTGAATATATTTTTCCTCTAACACAAGGTTAGGGTTTTGAGCGAAAGATTCATGAAAAAGGTTATCGATGCTTCAGCGAGATAGATCGGCAACAACATGACAACCCGAGAAAGCAGCGATCGACAACTAAAATAAGAAATCGAAACAAACCAAAAATGAAGGGTTTACGAGCGCTGCCGGTGCCAGAGATCGAGAGAAAAAATTTGTTTTACAAGCTCGAATAATCGGTTAGAAAGATAAGGTAATATCGTGAAGAAGAAAACCCATCAATTTGACATGATTTGGAAAGCATAAAACTAGCTAAAAATGGAAGGAAGAAATAGCGCTAAGCGATGCTTACGGAGGAAAAGAAAAATTTGTTCTTCATACCTCGATGGTGATGGTCGGCGGCGAGATATGTCGAGAAGATGATGATGAACAAGATTGATGAAAGAAAGTTGATGTAGAATCTCGATGGAACTTCAAGTTTTCTTCGATGGAAGTTTTGAGAAAACAAGCGAAACTTCGAGGCGAGAAGGAAGGAAGAAGAAAGAAGAAAAGAGAAAGAATGAGTGTTTGAGGAAAAAGCGGATTCGTGGTATCACGGTGGTGAGAGAAGGGCATAATCGTAACTTCAGCTATAAGATGCCAATCCCATCGATCATTCTACCTGTCTAATCGTTCCTCTCATAATTACCCTACTACTCTGTCGGTCAACGGTCTAGACACCACAGCGAGCGGCCAGCCGACAATGTAATTATTACAAACAATATAATAATAAGCGAATAACGTTGAAAGAATCGAGTTATCATCTCGACTGCGATGTCGGACTAGGGTGCTCGATGCAGCGCTACAAGGTTAACCGCGAGTTCGTGACGGCGGCCTCCTCATTTCGATGCAGCGACACTCCTCATTTCGACACGGGCTTTCCGGCTCGGTATTTGGTACCGCGCGATCTCCTCGGCTCGACGATGACCTGCGACGCAGCGATATTGGCGCGGGATCTGCGACGAGGTCTTGAGTCGAGGTCTCGATCGTCGTCTAATACGATGTCGATCTCGTCCTCAGGTGTTGATCTCTCCTGCAAAAATTTAGTCCTCGAAATTGCAAATAAGATGCTTACCTCGGAAAAGTTCGAGTCTTGAGTCTTCATCTTCTCCTCGACTCCCCAGTCGCATCTCGTGCTTGATCCACACCTTTATTGAGTTGAATTTCTTTGTTCATAGCTGTTTGGCTTTTCAGATCAGCGATCCTTCTTGGTAATGCTTGAAAGATAAGTAGATCCTTGATTGAATCACATCAGGTTCGATGACATGAGAGAGTGGGAAACATACTTCATGGTGTGAGGCGTGGAAGGCGTCGTGGATGTTCGACAAGAATGGTGGCAAGGCAATCGATATGCCCTTTGGACCCGATCTGACGAAGAATCTGTAAGGTCAATAAATTTAGGGTAAGTTTCTTGGATTTGATCGCTCGACGACTCCGATGAGTGGGGTGACTCTAAGAAATACATGTTCTCGCTACCGAACTCGAGGTGGTCGGCGTCGTTGAGTACGCATAACTTCTTACGCATTCGACTTTGAGATGTTCGTGTCAGATCTCCCCGATCAAAGCGGATCTTCGGTGATCTGTTTGGATCATATCGGTCCCTCTACGATAGTTATTCCGTAGATCCTGGGTACCCAGCGAGGCGTCGACATTTCGTCGTCATCTGTGCTTCAAAGGTGCCACTTCGATACTCGCATGAAAGCTGTTATTGTAGGTGAACTCCACCGATGGTAAGGCGTCGTCCCGACTTCCTCGGTGATCTGCTTGTCTGAGCTCGCGAACAAATCTTCAAGTGATTGGATGGTTCTACCGGTCGACGTCGATCACGAGGATGATATGCCGAGCTAAGCACTGAGCTCGGTTCCCATCGGCTCGCTTCTTGATTCCTCGAAAAATGAGGCGTGAACTTGGGATCTCGGTCGATGCACGATCGAAGAGGGTATTCCATGAAGTCGTACTATCTCGCGATGTAGATCTCGATCGACTTTTCCACGTTGTATGTCGACCTCCTTTGGTAAGAAATGAAGCGGATTTGAATTGATCGGTCGGTGATCACTAGTCGAGATCATTCTTAACCTGCGTCTTGGCAAACCTACAACGAAATCCATGGAAATACTATCCCGTTTCCATCTCTTTGATGCGTCGGCGATTTGTAGCATTCACGGTCGTTGGTGCTCACGCCCCGGCTTTACGACACGTTAAACCGCGAGCTCGTGCTCGGCCACTATGGCTTCGTTCATGGACCACCAAAAATGCTTGAGTCTTGATACATCTTAGTAACTCACTGGATGAATACTAAAGTTGCTCTTATGCGCTTACGTCGAGAATCGACTTTCTCGGCTCGACTCACGTTAGGTACCGTACTCGGCCATTGCACCTTAAGATATCGTCGCTCAGGCGTGGTGCAATACGCGCTTCCCTTTGCGCTATCGGCCAGATCTTCTCTTGCGAAGCTCTTCATGAACTTTCTTTGGTCTCGGATCTCGTCCAGCCGATACATTCTGGATGGTAAGCATACAAATCTCGGCTTCCCCGGTGAAACCCTTGACCTCGACTTGAGTCTCGGAACTTCTCGAGCATCTCGACTCCTTGATCATCATCGCCCAGGGTTAAAGCGCTCTTCTGCTCGATGCATCTGTCTTCGTTAGCACCCTTCGCGGGATGGTGTTCAGCGTAAAGTCGTAGTCGCTTGAGTGCGTCCATCTTGCCCATTGGCATGTTGAGCTCTTCACGGTCGAGCGGTGCTTGGCTCTTGTGATCGGCTGAAAGCGATGAAATTACTCCCATAAAGTGAGTGTCTCCCGTATCTTCCCGCAAAAAACTCTGCTTTGCCCGGCTCAGTCGTGAGTAGGGTAGTTCTCTGCCGTGAATCTTAAGTGTCTTGAAGCATGCTGCGACCACGCTTCAGATGTTGCATCGATCGCATCCCGATCACTGGTGTGAGCGCGTCACAGTACACCTCGTAAGGCTCTTGAGGTTGAAGGCAAGAATCAGCGCGGCATTTGTCGTCAAAGCTCGCCAGTCTTTGGCTGAGCGCTCCTCGGTCGGGCAAAGGTTGATCCTTCTCGTCCCGATCGTGTAAGAGCGCGACAATCTTCGAGAAACCTTCAATGATAGATCTTCGGTAATATCTGCTGGCTAAACCAAAACTCACGATCTCGGTAACCGTCTTGGTGTTCCCATGCGACTTGATCTTAGTTGGATCCACGGTATCCGCCTGCGGAAATCAGTGACCAGAAAAATTCCTCTTCGGGCAAAATTCACACTTGACCAGGTTGGCATAGAGTTGCTTATCTCGTAATATCTACGGTACTAAACATAAGTGTTCTTCGTGCTCTTCTCGGATCCTCGAGTAGATCGATATGTCGTCGATGAACACTACAACAAAGCGATCCAGAAGCGAATGGAAAATCCTGTTCATGTAGTCCATAAACCACGGTGGCGCGTTAAACGTCGCTCCCAAGCGGCATCACCAAGTACTCGTGGTGACCCGGTATCTAGTCCACGAAAATTTGTTTTGGCAACATCTTCCTCCTTCGCGCGAATCTGGTGGTAGCGGAGCTTCAAGTCTATCTTGGAAAAAGATCGCCGCTCCACGAAGTTGATCCATCAGTCGTCGTCGTGTGGTAACGGATAGCGGTTCTTCCGCGGTAACCTTGTTGAGCTCGCGATAGTCACGCCGCGACGCTGATAGTCCATCTTCTTCTTAACCAGCAACAGCACGGGCTCCCCACGGTGACCACGCTGGATCGTATGAATTGCTTGACTCGAGTGTTAGATCTAGGACTTGATTCTTTCATCTCGGCGGAAGACATCTGTATGTAAATTTGGAAATCGGTCTGTTCCTGGAATCAGTCGATGGAGAACTTCGACCTCTGCGTCTTGGTGGTAACCTGGCTTCTTCCGGGAAAAAGCGTCACCGAAAGTCACGCTGCTGGAGACATTCTTCCGTCGATCTGGCTGGAAAACTTAGAGCTAGCGGATACATGTATTCCCTGATTCCTTAACTTCAAGAAACTCGATCGTTCGTGAAAGATAATTGGAGACTCAGTGCAGAAAATTGCAGTTTTGCGGGCCTGATCCAAGGACATGGTGGTGTGACAACGATCCATCACGAGGATGACATCTAAGCCGCCAGAGGCAAAGCAGCCAAATTGACCCTGAGCTTTCTACTCTGAATAACCACTACACAATTAAGACATGCGGTGTTTGTGACTAAGGGTTTAGCATTTGGGGTTGTAACTACTAATTTAAGCGGTATAGCGATTCACGGTCAAGTTCAAATGGTTCACCTGATCGAGAAGAAATAAAGGAATGGGTTGCACCGAATCAAAAAGAACGGATAAGGATTTACCCTCGATCTCGCATTCACCTTGGATAAGATCATCAGCTCGTTCTGCTTCCTGCCACTCATGCAAGAGACTACGCCTTTAGCCAGCGCTTCCGCACGGCGCTGCCGTAAGCATCGTCGGTTCGGCTTTTAGGTGTAGGACAATCCTTGGCAAAAATGCCTGGCTTCTTGCGGTTGAAACACACCTCCTCGCCCGAGTGCAGATTACTCGCGTAATGTCGACTTTCCACTTCGATAGCAAGTCACCTCGACAGGCCGTCGACCTCGCTCCTCGCTCCACCTGGGTCTTCGGACGTCTGTCCCTGTTATCGTTCCACGAGGTCGGTCGTAAGGCTTAACCTGCGGTTGTTTTCCTTTTGTGCAAATCTACGCCGCACTCTGGAGATCTCGCGGATCGCCTACAGTCTTCTTCTTGTGGCTCCGCTCCTTCTACCTCGACCGACAGCGATCAATCGGCTCTTGGAGGTTCCTAATCTCAGCGACACCACTTGACTTGAATGTCGAATCTCGGACCCGTTGGAATCTCTCACTCGACCATCTGAAGTCGGCTTCGATCCGCGAAATGGACTGAAATACCTCAACGACTTCGGGCTTGGCGCATACTCGGACAGCGCCGAGTTGCCTTCTTCGGATTGAAGAAACTCTTGCTCCTTCAAGCTCGTGCGATTATGCGGGAAGTGCTTGTCCAGAACCTTTCACGAAAAAGCTCCGAAGCTCATCTCGCGGCGTTAGCTATAAGCGTTTGCTTCAACTCCCTCTGCACGATACTCCTCGTCTCCCCTAGCGGTAAGTAGGTGGCATAGTCGAGCCTTCCGCGTTATCAAGACGTGAAGTGCCTCAGATCTTCTCGATCTCACTTTGCATCAAAGATGCGACTTTATCAGGATTTGGCTCACCATAGAACCCGATTGGATCGTGCTTCACGAAGTCGGCCCGATCCTGCCGGCTTGACATTTCGTTACCTTCGTTCTTTGTTCTTTGTAAGTTCTGTTGAGTTACTTACTGTTTGCCGTCTGTTGAGCCATCGCGTTGCCTGTTGAGTTGTAGCGGTGATTGTTGAACCATGGCTGCCGCCATTTCGATGCGTAGCTTGAATTGCTCGTTCCGTGTCGGCGTTCTCGGTTGCGGTATCGTATTCCTACTGGTGGCATTAGATTCCACAAAGTTCAAACACCATCGAATCTCACCAGCAAGAGATGTGTTAAAACACCGCGCTTCAATCAAAAGCCGATTGAACAATTTCTCCGAGCAATAAGTGCTTCAGCTTAATCAAGCGACGATCAACATATACAACTGGGGTACCCGCACACATAACTTGAAACCACGGTGACGGTCAAATCTCTATACCGCGGCTACGGTCGAGCAGCCATTTGCTGCGATTCTCAACAATGTAGCGACCAGTTTAGGACGCTCTGAGCTCGATATCACAGAGCTCGAGTTCTGCAAAGCTTCGACACACCAGAGCTCGGCTAAACTGTATGAGATGTGTTTTAAAGCGAGCTCTTGTGCCTTTTTAAAAATGCGGTCTATATTTTTATTATAAAACCAACTCGTGCACATCGAGTAATTAGAACTTTTGAAACATAGTGCAACTAAGACCGCAGACTTAAATCCTAATAAAACATACATGCATAACATACATATATATATATCACTCGAAATAATAATGTATACAAAATCTGAGTAGCGAATGTATAAAGAAAATACACCTAAGGTATAGCGACTTCAAAGGAAGCGATCATACCACTGAGGGTATAAGCGAACTCCCAGCAGTGCTCCAAAAAGTAAACTTGATCTGCCTGTAGCAATAAAACATACGACCCCAGTAGTCACGACCTCGAACACAAAGAAAAACAAAATGCAGTCATCGAAAACAAACATCTAACAATATAATCAATCCACGACAAGTAGAGTCGTCACTCGGGTCCTCGTCAGGCTCTCCTCGGCATCATCTGCAACATCGAGGTTCACTGCGCCCTCGACATCGCACGGGTAGCCGTCATGGATTGAAGGCACCACGGGAAAGGGTTAACTTCTCGACAATTCAAGATAAGCTCGACATAAAGGATATAAGCAAGCGGTAAGTATAACATTCACGCGAAGCGTGACTCGACCATCTCCTCTAACTCGACCTGACTTCGCCAAATCCATTTTCTCTCGACTCGACAATTTTTCAGGAATGCACCGCAGCGTCTTGTATGTCGAGAAAGTCGGTAGAAGCCTTGGGATCATCGCTCTCCCTAGAGAGGTCGACTCGAGGTCCCGTAAGCGTGGCGGCGTCTGGTCGATCTCCAGTAAACAAAAGGGGACCTAGCACCCTTAGTTATCGGATCCGCGGCTAGCGTCATCACGACTCACCTGGCTCGCTCGCTCGATGAACGATTAGCATCCGATATTCAAAGAGTTAACGACAAAATATCCACCGCGATGTCAAATCAAAGAGCAAGCTCGACATGAAGAAAGCATAATTCAACATGCAATACACAATTCACAACATATATTCAATCACGTATTAAATACATGCAAAAACTCGATCATATCCATGATATTTCAAGCTACGACCTGATTAGGAAAATCCATACGATAACATAACCCGCGTAGAATATGAAGTGCCGCTACGCAATGCATCTATGAAAGTATTAATGTGAAGCGCCGCCTGCAGAACTCCAAATTAATCTTTGCTCGACAGCGACCTCGACACTGGTGTCTTGAATGGGCTTCGACAGCAAAGCTTCTCTTTCGATCTCGACCACGGTGTCTTCAGCAGGCTTCGACAGCGACCGACACGTCACGAGTCCTCGATCGGCCTCGACACGTGCACGGCTTCTCGATCGACCTCGACGCGTCACGATCTCGTCTGGATTCATTCTTCCACGTCCTCGGGTTACGCTTTCCGTACACCTTGATTGAAATCACGATCTCGGGAATCGGACTTCCTAAAACAAACCGGCTTCGATTCGATCTATGGGTTCTAATACATAGCTCTCTTCCCAAACTTAACCTGACCCGGAAAATATAAAACTCAAGAAGCTGAATATATTTTCCTCTAACACAAAGTTAGGGTTTTGATCAAAAGTTCATGAAAAAGGTTATCGATGCTTCAAGCGGATAGATCGACAACAACGCTGACCAGAAGCAGCGATAAATGACTAAAATAAGAAATCGAAACAAACCAAAAATGAAGGGTTTAGGCGCGCCGATTGCGGAATCGGAGAAAAAATTTGTTTTACAAGCTCGAATAATCGGTTAGAAAGATAGGTAATATCGTGAAGAAAACCCATCGATTTGACATGATTTGGAAGCATAAAACTAGCTAAAAATGGAAGGAAGAAATAGCGCTAAGCGATTGTAGCGGAGGAAAAGAAAAATGCGTTCTAGCCGTACACCGATGGTGATGAGTCGGCCGGCCGAGATATGTCGAGAAGATGATGATGAACAAGATTGATGAAGAGAAGTTGATGTAGAGATCTCGATGGAACTTTCGAGTTTTCTTCGATGGAAGAGATTTTGGAGAAAAACAGCGAAACTTCGGAGAAGCGAGAAGGAAGGAAGAAGAAAGAAGAAAAGAGAAAGAATGAGTGTTTGAGGAAAAAGCCGTCGTGGTATCACAATTTGAGTGAGAGAAGGGGCATAATCG